>CAUZLF010000442.1:44972-93609 GCA_963580285.1 Lucinisca nassula | reverse complement strand
TGCAAAACACTGTTTCATTTTTAACATTTTAGGGGTCCATATTTGAAGTTAACTTGTCCGGGAAATTCCCGGATTGTGTCCTGGATGTTGGGGCCGGAGTAGTGGTGCGTTTTCACTTATATCTCCCCTTCGGGTAGTCAGAAATTAACAAAATTAGTATCAAATAAAACTCTAAGCTCCAATCTGAAAGATTGTAAAACAATACTTTTCATTTTTAACATTTTAGGGGTACATTTTTGAAGTTAATTTGTCCGGAAAATTCCTGGATTCTGTCTTGAATGTTGAGGATAGTGGTGCGTTATCCCTAATATCTCCACTTCGGGTTATCAGAAATTAATAAAATTAATATAAAATAAAATTAAAGCTCCATTCTAAAAGATTATTTAACAAAATCATTTTTAACATTTTAGGGGTCTATTTTTTAAGTTAATGTATTCCAGAAATTCCCGGATTGTGTCCTGGATGTTGTGTTAGTTGTACATTATCATAATATCTCGACTTGTGGTGATCACACATATATATATATATATATATATATATATATATATATAGAGAGAGAGAGAGAGAGAGAGAGAGAGAGAGAGAGAGAGAGAGAGAGAGAGAGAGAGAGAGAGAGAGAGAGAGAGAGTACCCACAACCCTGAGAGTGTCCTGGAAGTTTGGGGTAGTGGTTAGTTTTCCTTAACATCTCGACTTCTGAAAGTCAGAAATTAATAAAAAAAAATGTATCAGATAAAATTATAAGCTCCATTCTAAAAGAGACTTTAAAAATAGTTTTCCCTTTTAACCTCTTATGGGTCTATATTTGAATTTGATTTGTCCGGGATGCTCTCGGATTGTGTCCGGGATGTGTGGGGTAGTGGTGCAAAATTATCATAATATTTCGACTTGTGGTGGTCACTTATTGATTTGTTTGTTTGTATTGGGATTTAACGGACCAGCCAACACTATTTTATGTCATTTTGAGCCGGTCAGTTTACCTATCCACACAGGCTTATACCTACGCGGTTAACCAGTACAGTGCACATTTTTTGTCAAGAAACTGACAACTGCCCTTCTTGAATCAGTGGAAGGGAGAGAATGACCGTAGAAAAGATTTCATGATCAATCTCCACAAAAGAATGTTGACAACCCGGGCAGGTATCGAATCCGCGTCCTCGTGATGACCGGTCAGAAGGTCACTTATTGATAACAATTGTATCAGTTACAATTTTGAGCTCCAATCTAAAAGATTATTTAATATTTTCTTTTTATTCACCTCATTGAGACAGTTCTAATGAGAACCCACAACCATTTTTTGATAAAAAGTAGCAAAATATCATATATCACTGAAAACCACCCTTTTCTCATTTGAGAACACACAAACCAAGTTTTAGAGCAAATATGATAGAAATAATGCATACCCCTGTTAACCCTACTTTTCCTTATAAAAAAATGGGTTTCACGGACCTTCAAGTTTAACATGATGTCACTCATGTTGCTTTTCACAAGATGGAAATCGCCAGTTATTTGCTGCTGAATAATATCATGTATCACTGTAAACCCCACTTTTCTCTGCGGACAAAACACAAACCATGTTTTTGAGGAAATACGGATGAAATAATGCACACCCGTGTAAATTCTACTTTCTCTGTATAAAGTTAGATTTGCACTACATGGTCACTACATGGCTTTCAATGATGTCACACATGTTACTGCTCACAAGATGGACACTGCCATTGATTTGCTGCTGAATTCAGACCTAAACATATTCTATGAAACCAAATTTTGCATTTACGATTATGACAGCAAATCACGGTATCAAAACACTCAGGCATTTTGCTGAAGCATCAGACTGGAATTTTATTTAGTCAAACTGGCGTTAACAGGGGCATACATTTGTTTCTTATTTCTGCTCAAAAACATTGGTTGTAGGTACTCCGTTCTATGGAGTTCTTTCAGTCTTTGTTTGGAGAAGAAATATGAATAATGTGGGATTTTTTGTTTTACATCATGAAAACATGCCTATACAATTCTGACCCCCTCCAACCCCACTTTTATATAGAAAATCTGAGGTTTATAGGGGTAAACCTTATTTTTCTTATTTCTGTTCTAAAATATTGATTGCGGTTCTAACGAGTACCCACAATCTATATTTTGAGCAGAAATAAGAAAAAAAAAATCCTATTTTTTCATCACAAAATTTTCATATTTTCGGCGATAAAGGTAACACTGTATTTGTATGGGCGTGTTTTCGTAATGATCGGAAAATTTTCATTTTAGGGTTGCTAAATTCTCAGTATACTCGACTAGGTGTGTTTTCGTAATGAGAATGAAACCTGATCATTACGATAACACATCCGTGCGACACAGTGGATTTTTAGTGGATTTTTCATATCTCCAAAATGGCTACTTTTCTGATGAAAATCCGTGATATTTTTCTTATTTACACTGCAAACATAGGCTGTGGGTGCTCGTCAGAACCGCATCAAAGAGGCGGTTCTAACGAGTACCCAAAACCTATGTCTTGGAACAGAAATAAGAAAAACAATGTATCCCCCGTAAACCCAATTTTCTCTATACAAGGTGGGGTTGGTTCTAGTGAGTACCCACAACCTATTTCTTGGAGCAGAAATAAGAAAAACAATGTATCCCCCGTAAACCCACTTTTCTCTATATAAAGTGGGGTTTAAGGGGATGTTCAGTTCACGGATTTGTTCACGTGATGATTTTCCATATCTCTGCTTAAAACACACAGTATGGTTCTGTACCCGTTCGGGTATGGTTCTGTACTCGGTGGGGTGATTCTAACAAGTACCCACAATCGATTTTTTGTGCAGAAATAAGGAAAATAATTTTCTTAATGGGTCGAAATGTTTACAACATTCTCCCCCCCCCCCCCCCCACCCCAATCAGGGCTTGGAGACATAGATTGGGCTGCATGGTACTTCCACGCAGAGCTGAAACTGCCCACACATGAGTACTGGTAAACCGCTAAGACGGACTTAGCCTGTCCAGGCAAAGTGGAGTGAATCAGACTGCCCAATGCATATAAGTATTTTGGTTTCATCACGTAAAGTAATGAACACCTCCTAAATCCCACTTTATATATAGAAAACTGGAGTTCATGGGGTATACATTATTTTTCCTCTTTCTGATCCAAGACATAGGTTGTGGGTACCTCAATGAGGCGATTCTAACGAGCACCCACAACCTATGTTTTCAGTATAAATAAGAAAAATATAACGAATTTTAATCAGAAAAGTAACCATTTAGAGACGTGAAAAATGCACTATGTCGCACGGGTGTGCTATCGTAAAGAAGGGTCCTGCAAAATTGGAAGCAACGTCTCCGACATGACCTAAATAGTGTTGAAGGGGACGTTAATAACAGCAATCATTTAAAATATCAGTTGGACCAAATGTGTCCTTTCAAAAGCCGCGGAAGTAACTTTCTACTATTTCAATACAGGTATGCAGCACGAGTCAACTTATTATGTGTTAAAGCAATTAACTTAACAAGACGTTTAATCTCATCAGAAAATTAATGGCCCGTAAACTCACTCAAAGTCCGTACACCTAATTCATTGCCAGGAAGAAATGGATGCGGCAAAATTTTGTCGTGGTTTCAACTTGTCGCATTTAATAACATTTCAGTTTATCTTGAAATATTTTCTAAGGTTATCCCATCTCTTCCACTGATTCAAGAGGCCAGTTGTCTGTTTCTGGCGAAAGAAAGCGCGCTGTACTGCTTAACCAGTGTTTATTTGTTTGTCTTTCAGGAAGGGTTGTGGTGAGTAAAGCTGATCGACTCGATATGCCATGAACAGTATTGACTTGGTCGTTAAACTCAAAGATGAAAAGTACATATTATAAAACTGATTATATGAGAGTGCATAAAATATAGTTGTTAAACATCATATTTATACGAAAAACTCACCGGATTTTGGGGGTGTTCTTTAGCCAAACTTCAATAACTCGAACGTATTTGGGACGATGGTAATTTGTAAGAGATATGGGAAGTTCAAACTTCTGAGGTTTTATCATAGTGCCAGATCTTGAGGCGTAATTAAGATCACTTAACGCTTATCCTGCTGAATATTCATATATGCCACACCCACTACCGATTATCAACCAATCAGATTACTTGATGCAAATTATTGCAACAAATTCATAATCTGAATGCCAAACAATGTAGATCCTGATCAGATGGCTTCGTCAGAAGCCATCTGATCTGGATCTACATTGTTTCAAAGATAAGGCATATCCGGGATTAGCAGGACAAGGGTTAATGACATCTTGTGATCTTCCATAAAATAAATTATTTTGTGTGCACTCATTAGAATCGCCTCAATGAGGCGCCTATAATGAGCACACGGCATACCACAAGAAAACAACTTAAATAAATGGATAGCTGCTGATGCCGAAAGAAATGAAAGGGATAACGCAAAACTACCCCCAACATCCAGGACACAATCCGGGGATTTCCCCGAAAAATTAACTTCAAAAATGGACCCCTAAAATATTAAAAATGACAACTTTTTTAATAATCCTATAGAATGGAGCTTAAAATTTAATTGATACTAATTGTATCAATCTCTGACTACCCAAAGTGGAGATATTAGGGATAACGCACCACTACCCCCAACATCCAGGACAGAATCCAGGAATTTCCCGGACAAATTAACTTCAAAAATGGACTCCTAACATGTTAAAAATGAAAATTATTTTTATTATGTTTTAGAATGGAGCTTAAAATTTTATTTGATACTAATTTTATTAATTTCTGACCACCCGGTGTCGAGGTATTAGGGATAACGCACCACTACCCGCATTTTCCCAGACAATTTCCGGACATTAGTGTACGCCTGGGAGTTTCGATGTAGCACGAAGGTAACTGGACAACTCAGCCCCTAACAAACTCGGTCCCTTACAAACTCGGACCATACACACTCGGCCCCTAACAAACTCGCCCCCTGACAAACTCGGCCCCTTTTGTATATTAATGATAGTAATGATAATAATGGTGTTGTGTTTCAAAATATATACTTACATATTACGAAAGCACGCCTACAAATACATCGCAAATTTTACCGCCGAAAAAAAAAAAACAAAAAACGAAAATTTTAAGATGAAAAGTTGTGATATTTGTCTTATTTATATTCAAAATATAGATTGCTGGTACTCGTTAGAACCGCCTTATCGAGACAGTTCTTATTACGGTTTACCCTGATAAATCCCAGTTTTACTTTAGAAAAGTGGGGTTCAAGGGGGGGCGCGGTTTTACTATAGAAAAGTGGGGTTCAAAGGGGGGCGGCGGTTAACTCTATATAGGCGTGTTTTCGTGATTTGGGTTAATTGTATCGATTCCTGATCATTTGCTTCACTTCTATTTTATTTGTGGTAAACATTTTAATCTAATTTCCGCTCTAAACCATAGATTGTGGGTAATATTTAAATTAGAAGTGAAGGCAATGACCAGGAATCGATACAATTAACCCATAGCTCCCACCAGAGACCCTAAAAGGAAAGAAACAAAAATATGGGAAAAAAACAGACCCTAATGGAAACATCAATAGCAGAAAGCCAAAAGAACAGTTACTTTTCCACAAAATGGCCAATTGGATATCCAAATCAAAATAATATAAGCGTCACAAACACTCAAAGACAAACCGCAACAAAAATAAAACACGACAGAAGAACCGCCTTGGAACGTCAGTGAAACAAATTCCTTTGGGGGTGGGGTGCCTTAAATCGATTTTACGTGGCCACAATCCTCGCCCATACTTCCGTCGCGATTTAGACAAATAATTTGTTCAGTCCACATGAAGCCTCCTCGACGAAGCGGTTATTAAAGTGTATCCTTTATTTTTTGATCAGCTATAAGAAAAAATGTCTAAATATAAAACACATTTCAAATGACAATACTTTTTGTCAAAATGACCTATACAGTGTTGACAGGGATGTAAAACCTCAAATCAAACAAAATCTGTGCCTTATGGTTTTGGAAAAGAAGATCTTTCTTAAGTTTTTTTTTTTCTGTATAAGTATATAGAAGCTAATGAGCCCTGGGGCTTGGCCAATTTTGACCCAAAAGGCATGGTTGGCAGGATTTATGTAGGCGACCATTTTGTGTTGCTATATACTAAATATCTAAGGTCTGTATTTCATGGTTTCAAAGAAGATGTTTGAAGCTTTTTTCCATCATAAGTTTGTTGGAGTTAAGGGGCCACAGGATTTGACCAATTTGGACCCCAGGGGCATAATTTGCAGGATTCATGAAGGCGACCACTCGACATTGCTACATGCTAAATACCCAAGCTCTGGGACTTATGGTTTCAGAGAAGATTTTTGAAGATTTTTTTCCCCATTTCAAGTTTGTGTGTGTGTGTGTGTGTGTGTGTGTGTGTGTGTGTGTGTGTGTGTGTGTGTTTTGTGTGTGTGTTTTTTTCTTCATTATAAGGGCCCTAGCTAGCTGTGGTTTCAGAGAAGAAGATTTTTGAAGTTTTTTCCAATTGTAAGTCTATGGAAGCTACAGAGCCCTGGGGTGTGGCCAATTTGGATCCCAGGGGCATAACTGACAGGATTTATGTAGGTAGCCACTTGACATTGCTACATACTAAAAATCTAAGCTCTGGGCCTAATGGTTTCCTAGAAGAAGATTTTTTTAAGTTTTTTTTCCATTATAAGTCTATTGGAGCTGATGAGCTCGGACGTGGCCAATTTTGACCCCAGGGGCAGGGTTAGCAGGATTTATGTAGCTGGCTATTTTATGTTGCTAGATACTAAATATCTAAGTTCTGTGCTTCACAGTTTCTGAGAAGAAGATTTTTGAAGCTTTTTTCCATTATGAGTCTATGGGAGCTAAGGGGCCCCGGGGCGTGGCCCTTTTGGACCCCAGGGGCTTGATTAGCAGGAAATATGTAGGTGATCACTTGCCGTTGCTACATGCTAAATATCTAAGCTCTGGGCCCTGTGGTTTCAGAGAAGAAGATTTTTGAAGCTTTTTTCCATTGTGAGTCTATGGAAGCTAAGGGGGTCCCAGGGTGTGGCCCATTTGGACACCAGGGACATGATTGGCAGGATTTATGTGGGTGACCACTTGTCATTGTCACAGGCTAAATATCTAAGCTCTGGGCCCTGTGGTTTCAGAGGAGGATATTTTTTGAAGCTTTTTTCCATTACGAGTCTATGGGAGCTAAGGGGCCCCGGGGCGTGGCCCATTTGGACCCCAGGGGCATGATTGGCAGGATTTATGTAGAGAACCACTGGCCATTGCTACATGCTAAATATCAAAGCTCTGGGCCCTGTGGTTTTTGAGAAGAAGATTTTTGAAGCATTTTTTCCATTATGAGTCTATGGGAGCTAACGGGCCCCGGGGCGTGGCCTATTTGGACCCCATGAGCATGATTGGCAGGATTTATGTAGGTGACCACTTGCCATTGCTACATGCTAAATATCTAAGCTCTGGGCCATGTGGTTTCAGAGAAGAATATTTTTGAAGCTTTTTTTCCATTATGAGTCGATAGGAGCTAAGGGGCCCCGGGGCGTGGCCCGTTTGGACCCCAGGGGCATGATTGGCAGAAATTATGTAGGTGGCCATTAGCCATTGCCACGTGCTAAATATCTAAGCTCTGAACCCTGTGGTTTCAGAGAAGAAGATTTTTGAAGCTTTTTTCCATTATGAGTCTATGGGAGCAAAGGGGCCCCGCGGAGTGGCCCATTAGGAACCCAGGGGCATGATTGGCAGGAAATATGTAGGTGACCGATTGCCGTTGCTACATGTTAAATATCTAAGCTCTGGGCCCTGTGGTTTCAGAGAAGAAGATTTTTGAAGCTTTTTTTCCATTATGAGTCTATAGGAGCTAAGGGGCTCATGGGCGTGGCCAATTTGGACCTCAGGGGTATGATTGGCAGAATTTATGTAGGTGACCACTTGCCATTGCTACATGCTAAATATCTCAGCTCTGGGCCCCGTGGTTTCAGAGTAGAAGCTGTTTGAACCTTTTTTCCATTATGCGTCTATAGGAGCTAAGGGGCCCCAGGGCGTGGCCCTTTTGGACCCCAGGGGCATGATTGGCAGGAAGTATGTAGGTGACCACTTGCTGTTGCTACATGCTAAATTTATAAGCTCTGAGCTCTGCGGTTTCAGAGAAGAAGATTTTTGAAGCTTTTTTTCCATTATGAGTCTATGGGAGCTAAGGGGCCCAGGGACGTGGCCCATTTGGAACCCAGGTGCATGATTGGCAGGAATTATGTAGGTGACCACTTGCCGTTGCTACATGCTAAATTTCTAAGCTCTGGGCCCTGTGGTTTCAGAGAAGAAGATTTTTGAAGCTTTTTTCCATTATGAGACTATAGGAGCTAAGGGGTCCCGGGGCGTGGCCCGTTTGGACTCTAGGGGCATGATTGGCAGGAATTATGTAGGAGACCACTTGCCGTTGCCACGTGCTCAATATCTAAGCTCTGGGTCCTGTGGTTTCAGAGAAGAAGATTGTTTAAGCTTTTTTCCATTATGAGTCTATAGGAGCTAAGGGGCCCCGGGGCGTGGCCCGTTTGGACCCCAGGGGCATGATTGGCAGGAATTATGAAGGTGACCACTTGCCATTGCCACGTGCTAAATATCTAAGCTCTGGACCCTGTGGTTTCAGGGAAAAAGATTTTTGAAGCTTTTTTCCATTATGAGTCTATGGGAGCAAAGGGGCCCCGGGGCGTGGCCCATTTGGAACCCAGGGGCATGATTGGCAGGAATTATGTAAGTGACCGATTGCCGTTGCTACACGCTGAATATCTAAGCTCTGGGCTCTGTGGTTTCAGAGAAGAAGTTTTTTGAAGCTTTTTTCCATTATGAGTATAAGGAGCTAAGGGGCCCGGGGCGTGGCCCATTTGGACCCCAGTTGCATGATTGGCAGGATTTATGTAGGTGACCACTTGCCATTGCCACATGCTAAATATCTAAGCGCTGGGCCATGTGGTTTCAGTGAAGAAGCTGTTTGAACCTTTTTTCCATTATGAGTCTATAGGAGCTAAGGGGCCCCTGGACGAGGCCCTTTTGGACCCCAGGGGCATGATTAGCAGGAAGTATGTAGGTGACCACTTGCCGTTGCTACATTCTAAATTTCTAAGCTCTGGGCTCTGTAGTTTCAGAGAAGAAGATTTTTGAAGTTTTTTAGCTCACCTGTCACGTAGTGACAAGGTGAGCTTTTGTGATCACATTTTGTCCGTCGTCCGTCGCCCGTGCGTCCGTCCGTGCGTGCGAACGTAAACAATTTCTTGTCCGCACGATAGCATGACTGTTCATTTATGATTTGTTTTAACCAGACTTGCACACAACTTGTCCCACCATGAGGTCTGGGTTCCTTTCTTGAACCAGCCATATCCCATCATGTGTTACGGAGTTACGGCCCCTGAAAGGGCAAAATTGCCTATTTTGGTCTTGTCTGCACGATAGCATCTTCATTTATGATTTGATTTTAACCAGACTTACACACAACTTGTACCACCATGAGATCTGGGTTCCTGTCTTGAACCAGCCATATCCCATCATGTGTTACGGAGTTACGGCCCCTGAAAGGGCAAAATTACCTATTTTGGTCTTGTCTGCACGATAGCATATTCATTTATGATTTGATTTTAACCAGACTTGCACACAACTTGTACCACCATGAGATCTGGGTTCCTGTCTTGAACCAGCCATATCCCATATTACGGGTTACGGCCCCTGAAAGGGCAAACATTGCCTATTTTGGTCTTGTCTGCATGATAGATGTTTCATTTATGATTTCATTTTAACTAAACTTGCACACAATTTGTATCACCACAAAATATATCGGTCAAATTTGAATATGGGTCATGTCGGGTCAAAAAGTAGGTCAGTAGATCAAATCAGAAGAATAAAAACCTTGTGAAGACATTAGAGGCCACAGTTTTGGTCCGATCATCATCAAACTTGCCCAGAATAATCATCTTGGCTATATATCAGTCAAGTTCGAATATAGGTGTTTTCAGGTCAAAAAGTAGGTCAGTAGGTCAAAACATAGAAAACCTTCTGAACACACTAGAGGCCACAATTTATGTCCAATCATCACCAAATTTGCTCAGAATGATCACCTTGATAATATCTTGGTCATGTTCTTATATGGGTCATGTCGGGTCACAAAGTAGGTCAGTAGGTCAAATCATAGAAAAACCTTGTGGATACACTAGAGGCCACAGTTTTGGTCCAATCATCATCAAACTTGCTCAGAATGATAGTCTTGACAATATCTCAGCCATGTTCGAATATGGGTCATCTCAGGTCAAAAAGTAGGTCAGTAGGTCAAATCATAGAAAAACTTGTAAACACTAGAGGCCACAGTTTAGGTCCGATCATCATCAAACTTGCCCAGAATGATCATCTTGACAATATCTGAGTCAGTTCAAATATGGGTCATGTCCATCCAGAAAGTAGGTCAGTAGGTAAAAAATCATAGAAAATCCCTCTGAACACACTATAGGCCACAGGTTTGGTCCGTTCATCATCAAACTTGCTCAAAATGATCGTTTGATAATATCTCGGTTAATTTTGAATATGGGTCATATCTGGTCAGTAAGTAGGTCAGTAGGTCAGATTGTTGAAAAACCTTGTGGACACACTAGAGGTCCCAGTTTTGGTCCGATTATCATCAAACTTGCTCAGAATGATCATCTTGACAATATCTGGGTCAAATTCGAATATGGGTCATATCCGGTCAAAAATAGGTCAGCAGGTCAAATCATAGAAAACCGTTTTGAACACTCTAAGTGGCCACAGTTTTAGTCAAATCATCATAAAACTTGCTCAGAATGATCATCTGGACAATATCTCAGTTAAGTTCGAATATGGGTCATGTCAAATCAAAGTAGATCAGAAGGGTATTTTGTCATAACTTTTGAACCGTTTGAGATAAAAAAAAAAAGTAGAAGTAAAACAAAGATCAGGAATTGATACAATTAACTTACTCCACCCATAAAAGACACCAAAGGGAAAGAAATACAAACATTAAGCGACCAGACCATAATGGAAACCTAAACAAAGGAAGGCCATAAGGACAGTTACTTTCCCACAAAATGGCCATATGGCCATCCAAAATTTAAAGACACAAGTGATACACACAGTAAGTAACAAACAACAACATAAATAAATCGCCACAGAAGAGCCGCCTTGGAACGGTCAGTGGAAGATTTCCACTGGGGGGCTTAAATCGATTTTACGTGGCCACAATCCTCGCCCTTACTTCCGTCGCGGTTAAGACAAATAATTTGTTCAGTCCGTATGAAGGCCTCCTAACTCATCAGGGCAACATCTCCGTGAACACAAAAATCAAAGAACCACAGAGGTGAGACAATGGTGAGGACTCGACAGCAAGAAACCACTGAAATGCTGGAGCAAAAGAAAACCAACAGTTAGACTCCGATGAGCCCGACCAGAGACAGAGCCTTCATATTTGGCATGTAGGTTCCTTGTGACAAGGGCTTCCCACTCATATAAAGATTTGACCTGTGGCCTTGACCTGTGACCTACTTTATCATAAATTTTGAACCATATGCGATAGAGGCTTCATATTTGGCATGTATGTTCCTTGTGACAAGGTTTTCTCAACCATTCAAAACTTTTGACCTACTTTGTCATAACTTTTGAAGCATTTAAGATACAGCCTTCATATTTGGCAATTTATGTTCCTTCATAGGATTGAGTGTTTGAGTTTAAGTCTCACCAACAGCAGCTAAGGTCATACAGTGACGAGACATCTGTTTAAAAACTAATCTGAAAGTATTGAGAAGCCTTGGATCGATCCTGCTACCCCTGGTTTACAAGGCAAGTAGCATGACCACTTCACCATGAAGGCTTCTAAACTTCATTGGAATGTTGTGTAGATGACCCTCTAGGAAAATAACATAACGATTAACAAATTGTCACAAGAGCTAAAAATAGAAAAACATTGTAAATTTGCTTCAGATGCGAACTCCTTCTAAACCTTTGGGCCATTTGGATTTAAAACTTCACAGGAATATTGTCTAGGTGACTCCCTACCAAAATCGTTAAAACTCATTCCACTCCAATGAACAAGATGGCTGCCAGAGCTAAACATAAAAATAAATCTTCAAACGACAATTCCTCCTGTACCCTTGGGCCAATTTCATTCAGAACTTCGAAGTAATGTTCTTAGATGACCCTCCACTAAAAAGGCTAAAACAATCCTGCTCCGATGAACAAAATGACCACCGGAGCTAAAAATAGAAAAATATTGTAAATTTGATTCAAACGTGAACCCCTCCAAAACGCTAAGGCCAAATTGATTCAAACTTCACAGGAATCTTGCTTAGGTTACTCCCTACATAAGAGCTAAAATCACTCTGCTGATGAACAAGATGGCCACCATAGCTAAAAATAGAATGTACTCGAGACAGTGAAACTCAGGTGAGCGAACAAGGGCCCTCTGGGCCCTCTTGTTTTCCATTACGTATCTATGGGAGCTAAGGGGCATAGGGGCGTGGTCCATTTGGAACCCAGGGGGATGATTGACAGGAATTATGTAGGTGACCACTTGCCGTTGCTTCATGCTAAATATCTAAGCTCTGGGCCCTGTGGTTTCAGAGAAGAAGATTTTTGAAGCTTTTTTTTCCATTATGAGTATATGGGAGCTAAGGGGCCCCGGGGTGTGGCCAATTTGGACCCCAGAGGCATGATTGGCAGGAATTATGTAGGTGACCGCTTGCCGTTGCTACATGTTAAATACCTAAGCTCTGGGCTTTGTAGTTTCAGAGAAGAAGATTTTTTTTTTTCCATTATGAGTCTATGGGAGCTAAGGGGCCCAGGGGCGTGGCCCATTTGGAACCCAGGGGTATGATTGGCAGGAATTATGTTGGTGACAACTTGACATTGTTACAAGCTTAATACCTAAGCTCTGGGCCCAGTGGTTTCAGAGAAGAAGATATTCCAATTGTTTCCCATTGTAAGTCTATGGGAGCTATATGTTGCCATGGCAACCAGAATGCCAATCTGATCAGCCCAAAAACCTTATGCAGCCTTTCCCCCTACCTGATGATGCTTCTCATGAAATTTGATCAAGATTGACCATGGGGTATTAGAGATATACTTATTTGAAATTGTTTACGGGCGCACGGACGCACGCACGGACGCACGCACGACGAACGACGGACAAAAAGTGATCACAAAAGCTCACCTCGTCACTACGTGACATGTGAGCTAATAAAAGTGGGGTTCAAGGGGGTCAAAGTTATATAGGTGTGTTTTCACGATGATATATGCAGACAGATGATCAAACAGCACCGCGATGGTGGTGCTCAGGTGTCATGGTATTGCTCCGACTGTGAAAACCGGCACAGCAGACAGGTCATTCATAAGAATTAAGTTGAGTAAGCACTCTCGCCAGAACCTTTCAGCTTTTCGCTTACATAACCAAATAGGCCATGAAAAATAGAGCTCTGTTAATTTGTCCTTATATATTAAAATATTTTGTTCAAAGAAGTCACGTCGCAACCATTTTTTTTTTTTTTTTTATGAACGCGAAAGCTTCAGACAAGCCTGTGCATTCACGCAGTCTCTTCAGAACATTCTCTGTTGGCTTAAACAAGCTGCATGTCATGATAAACTCAAAAGCACAATTATCTATTTCCAGAATTTGACGATATCACAACCTGCTGTTGAAGTTGAAAATAGAAGTGGAGGCACTGATCAGGAATCGATACAATCAACCCACAGCTCCCATCAGGGACACCAAAGGGAAAGCAACACAAACATGAAACAACAGACCTAATGGTAACATCAATAGCGGGAAAAGGACAGTTACTTTCCCACAAAATGGCCAATAGGCTATCCAAAATAAAATAATATAAGCGACACAAACACACAAAGACAAACTATCACAAAAATAAACCGCGACAGAAGAATCGCCTTGGAACGGTCAGCGGAAACGAATTCCACTGGGGGCTTAAATCGATTTTACGTGGCCACAATCCTCGCCCTTACTTCCGTCGCGATTTAGACAAATAATTTGTTCAGTCCGCATGAAGGCCTCCTAACTCATCTGTGCAACATCTTTGTGAACACAAAAAAATCAAACAACCACAGAGATGATACAACGGTGAGGACTCGACAGCAAGAAACCACTGAAATGCCGGAGCAAAAGAAAACGAACTGTTAGACTCCGATGGACCCAACCAGAGAGAGAGTATCAGGCACCAACCAACGTTACATTGCATTAGCCTTCATAAGGACTGAACAAACCCAGCAAGCACATGGCGTAATTGTGACGTCGCATCAACGTCGGTAAAACGACATGACGTTTATTCAACGTCACATCTACGTCGGTGCAATGTCATGACGTTGCATCGACGTTGATATGTAGTTGCCCTAGCGACGTGTGCCTGCTGGGAATTGTCCAAATCCAAGGAAGTAAGGGCGAGGATTGCGAGGCGCGTAAAATCGATTCAAGTACCACCAGAGAAATTCTTTTCAATGGCCGTTCCAATGCGGTTCTTCTGTTGCGGTTTATTTTTGTTATAATGTGTCTTTGAATGTGTGTATCGCTTATATTTGTATATTTTGGATAGCCAATTTCGCCATTTTGTGGGAAAGTACCTGTCAGGTTGGTCTTCCGCTATTAATGTTTTCATAAGGGTATAGTCATTTCATGTTTGTGTTTCTTTCTTTTTGGTGACTCTGGTGGGAGTTGTGGGCTAATTGTATCCATCCCTGATCATTGCCTTCACTTCTATTTTGCAAATTACCAGCTCTTATTAAACCAAACACAAACATAACTCTGATGAAGTTAACTATTGATATGTAGCAGCATCTCATTTTAGGGCCCAGAGTTATTTGCTATAAAAGATGAATAGCATAATGATCCTAAGATTTGCCGGGGACAGACAGACCTGGGCAAACAGCGCAGACCAAGATCAGACTGCTCTTCCAGGAAGGTTTGCCATTGAAACTATATATTTGCATGCTATAGTGAAATGATAAAATCACATTGTCCAAATATTTGGAGAATTACAACGATTTCTTTCTTTAAATGTCTGCATTTTAGGATGTTTACGCAAGCCCATGTTTCATTGAAAGCATTATTTGCAAGTTTGTCAAGTAACTTGTGAATAGTACTCCTGCTGCTAAGAGGTGTGAGACATTATTTTTTTGTTTTAAACAGGTATTAAAAGTACGAAAGCCTAATAGGCTCAGGTATGAGAAAATAAAATTATATAAAGGCGTAGTAACGCGAAACAAAAGGCTTAGTTACGCGAAAAAAGGCGTAGTAACGCAAAAGTATAGCGTAGGAACGCGAATCAAAAGGCGTAGTAACGCAAAAGAAAGGCGCAATAACGCGAAAAAAGGCGTAGTAACGCAAACGAAAGGCGTAGAAACGCAAAATAAAGACGTAGTTACGCAAAAGAAAGGCGCATTAACGCAAAAAAGGCGTAGTAACGCAATAAAAAAGGCGTAGTAATGCGAATCAAAAGGCGTAGTTACGCAAAAGAATGACGTAGTTACGCGAAAAAAGGTGTAGTAACGCAAAAGAATGGCGTAGTAACACGAATAAAAAGGCGTAGTAACGCCAAAGAAAGGCGTAGTAACGCGAAAAAAGGCATAGTAACGCAAAAGAAAGGCGTAGTAACGCAAAAAGGCGTAGTAACGCAAATAAAGGCGTACTAACGCGAATCAAAAGGCGTTGTCACGCGAATCAAAAGGCGTAGTAACGTACAAGAAAGGCGTAATAACGCGAAAGAAAAGGCGTAGTAACGCGAATCAGAAGGCGTTATAATGCTGAAACAAGAGGGCCATGATGGCCCTGGATCGCTCACCTGATCCATAGCGTAACAAGTGGGCCCCGGGGAGGGCCATTATTGGCCCCAGGGCTATAATGTGCATAATGTTGGGGGAGGTCTAAAAGGGGTGAAGCTTCATACCAAATATCAACAAAGGCTATAATTTGAACAGTCTTGGCAAAGGTCCACAAGATGAAGCTACACACCAAATATCAAAGACCTCGTCCTTGCGGTTTCAGAGAAGAAGATTTTTTTAAAGATATTCCCTACATAAGCCTAGGCAAAACCAAATGGCCCAGGGGCGGTGGCATTTTGGCCACAGGGCCTTAATTTAAACCATATTGATAGAGGTCCACTTGATGAAGCTTCACACCAAATATCAAAGACCTGGGCCTTGCTGTTTTAGAGAAGAAGATTTTCAAAGATTATCTCTATATAAGTCTATGTAAAACCAAAGGGCCCCGGGGCGGGGGCATTTGTGGCCCCAGGACTATAATTTGAACAATCTTGGTAGAGGTCCACCAGATGAAGCGCCATACAAAATATCAAAGTAGAAGTAAAACAAAGACACCAAAGGGAAAGAAATACAAACATTAAGCGACCAGACCATAATGGAAACCTAAACAAAGGAAGGCCATACGGACAGTTACTTTCCCAACAAATGGCCATATGGCCAACCAAAATTAAAAGACACAAGTGATACACACAGTAAGTAACAAACAACAACACAAATAAATCGCCACAGAAGAACCGCCTTGGAACGGTCAGTGGACCTGGGCCTAGTAGTTTCAGAGAAGAAGATGTTTAAAGATTTCCCTTTATAAGTCTATGTAAAACCAAACGGTCTCGGGCTGGGACATTTTTGACCTCAGGGCTATAATGTGTACAATCTTAATAGAGGTCAACTAGATATAAATTTCATACCAAATATCAAAGACCTAGGCCTTGTGGTTTCACAGAAATAGATTTTTTAAGATTTTCCCTATATAAGTCTTGTTATTGGTTTAGACTCATATTCTAGACAGGTTTTTAATTATTTGATTTATATCAGTCTTTGAATCGACTGCCTGATTGAAATTCGCAAAATTGCAGTATGTTTTCCCTGGCTTTCTTTGCCGGATCATTACAGGGTCACTGATGAGGCTTTATTAGCCGAAACTACGCAGTATGACCCATCTTCTTTCTTATGAATGTTTTCATTGCTCTTAAAGGAACTCATTTTAGATTTTTATTTGTATAAGCGCTGTAATTTGAACAATCGTGGTAGAGGTCCATTAGATGAAGCTTCATACCAAATATCAAAGTCCTGAGCCTTGCGGATTCAGAGAAGAAGATTTTTTTAAAAAAATTCCCTATATAAGCCAGGGATATAATTTGAACCATCTTGGTAGAGGTCCACTAGATGAAATTTCACACCAAATATCATAGACCTAGGCCTTGTGGTTTCAGAGAAGAAGATTTTTAAAGATTTTCCCTATATAAATCTATATAAAACCAAAGGGCTCCGGAGCGGGGGCATTTTTGGCCCCAGCACTGTAAATTGAACAATCGTGGTAGGGGTCCACTAGATGAAGCTTCATACCAAATATCAAACACCTGGGCCTTGTTGTTTCAGAGAAGAAGATATTTTTTCTGTGAAAAAAAAATGCTTTTTCTTTTGGCTCATGTGACCTAGATGTGCAACGGACCGGAAGTATTTGATCAACTTTGAAAGGGGACCAACTAAGAATCATTGCTGTGAGGTTTGGTCAAAATCCAATCAGTGGTTAAGAAGGAGATGTCGTTTGCAGAAATTGTGTACGGACGGACGGACGTCCGAACACACGCACGGACGACGGACGAAAAGTGATCCCAAAAGCTCAACTCGTCGTCACATCAGCTTACCGAGGGTGATATTTCACAAAAGTTTAATGAAAATCCTTTGGGAGTAAAGGAGATATGGAACGGACACAAATTTCCAAGTTTCAAATACGTGACCTTCACCTGTGACCTTGACCTTGAGTTTGTATGTTGTATTTACGGGTTCTGCACATCAGCTCACCTAGGGGGGATATTTCACCAAACTTTTATGAAAATCCTTCCAGGGATAAAGGAGATATGAAACGGATACAAAATTCAAAGTTTCAACTTCGTGACCTTGAGCAATTTATGGGTTCTGCACATCAGCTCAATGAGGGGTGTTTTGACGAAAGTTTAATGAAAATCCTTCCAGGGGTAAAGGAGATATGAAACGGACACAAAATACGAAGTTTCTAACTGGAGACCTTCAACTGTGACCTTGACACGGCATAGTGCATTTATGGCTTATGCACATCAGCTCAATGAGGGGGTATTTGACCAAAGTTTAATGAAAATCCTTTGAAGGGTTAAGAAGATAAGGAAGGGACACAAAATTCAAAGTTTCAAACTCGTGACCTTTAAATGTGACCTTGACCTGGTGTCGGTATGATTCATTTATGCCGGGTTCTGCACATCAGCTCACTGAAAAGAATATCTGGCCAAAGGTTAATGAAAATCCTTCCAAGGGTAAAGGAGATATGGAACAGACACAAAATTCAAAGTTTCAAACTCGTGACCTTGACCTTGAGTCTGCATGGTTCATTTATGGATCCTGCACATCAGCTCACTAAGATGAATACTTTACCAAAGATTAACGAAAATCTATCAAGCGATATGGAGCGGACAAGAAAGTGTTACGAACAGACAGACGGACGGACGGGCGGACGGACGGACAGATGGACAGACGGACAGACGACGTTCATTCTTATAATCCCCGCTCCGCTTCGCGGCGTTGAATTAACTATTCCGTGTACCAGCAACACATCTTATGGTCTGGGGGATAACTAGAATACCGTGGCAAAAGGAGTTGTGGTTCTTGCACATCTACAATCACCTACAATTGTATCAAGTCCCATCATATACATGTATATCTCAAAGGGTATTGAAGTTATTGCGATTACAAAGTTATATTGTCAGGGGTGTTACCTAAAACCATATCATCCAGAGTTGTTGCTTTTCTCATGACACGACCTCTTAACCTCACAAGTGCCATCAACATATCTGAAAGGGTATTTGAGTTACGGAGATCAAACACTTATAGAGTATAACTAAAATATCAGTGCACCCAGAGTTGTGGTTCTTGCTCATGACATGTCTTCTGTACTTCATATACAACTAAACCAACTACCATCAATATATCTTAAATTGGCTGGAGTTAGTGCGATGACAAGGTTAAATTGCCTGCGGAGACCTTGTGTACAATATTTTTATCAAGTCCCATCGATATATCTCAAAACTTATTGGAGTCATTGTGATCACAAGGCTATATTGTTAGGGGAGAAAACCAAAATACCAAGGCATCCAGAGTTGTGATTCTTTCTTACGACAGGCCTTCTTGACCTTATGTTCAACTATACTTAAAACCATCAATAAATGAGCCAGCACATGACAAAACCTACAAAAAGGCATGTGCGCCAAAAGAAGACTCAGATCAACCTGCGCATCCGCGCAGTCTGATCAGAGTCTTTGTTGTGCGCTCAAAGGATAGCTAAGGGTCAAATGCTCCTTCATGCAGCATAAGAAGTCTCTGGTTAGACTATATGGATGCGCAGACTGATATGAAATTTCGATGGTCGTACATGTCTTATTGTAGGTTTTGTCGTGCGCTGGCTGAAATGTCAAAGCATATTGTTTTTTGTTTGTTTGATTTGAGGTTTAATGTCCCCGTCAACACAGTACAGGTCATTTTGGAGACGTAGCTTCCAGTTTTGTGGGACGTTTACCCGACATTGAGATGAAATTACACCTCAAACCCTGTCGCCCAATGAAACCAATAGGGTTTATAAGCATGGACGGACCGACTCGCACCGCTTAGCCTTGGCAGACTTAGATCCTCTAAGCCGTTTACCAGTACTCGTGTGCGGTCGGTTTCAGCTCTGCGTGGAAGTATCATGCAGCCCATCCATTTCTTCAAGCCCCGATGGGCGGGGGCCCAAAAGGATATTGGAATGTTGGCGATCACAAGGTTGTGTCTATGGAAGGAAGGACGGATGGACGTACGCCAGTCTGATCGCTATATTCCCTAAACATATTCTTTCGGGAGATAAAAAGGCGTAGTAACGCAGAAGAAAGGCCTAGTAACGCACAAGAAAGGCATAGTAACGCGAATAAAAAGGCGTAGTAACGCGAAAAAAGGCGTAGTAACGCGAACCAAAAGGCGTAGTAACGCGAACCAAAAGGCGTAATAACGCCTTTCTTTCGCGTTACTACGCCTTTCTTTTGCGTTACTACGCCTTTTTTCGCGTTACTACGCCTTTCTAGCTCGCGTTACGATAGTAACGGGGATGGGGGGACGGGGGTGGGGGACTATTACAATAACCCCGGCGTCCGGTGTCAGCGTCGGCGTCGGCATTTGGTTAATGTTTACATGTAAGCTCTTATTTGTGATGTTTTACAAATTTATTTTCAAATTAAATAAACAATTGGTAAAAATCAGCATTTTACATATTCTTTTTTGCTCCATTCCCAAGATTTTTGGGGCTTAAATTGGACTTTTTGAGAAGTTAATATTTTCCTCTGTATTACCTCCCTTACTTCACTGTGGAATCTGAATCAAGAGGTTGTGAGTTTGAATCCCGGGGGAGGAATATTTTTTTTTAACACAGCGAGTTCGACTTCAAGGGTCCGCGGGTCAAGGTAACTATGGCTATTTTTAGGAAAAAAAAAAACATAGTCATCGCTCTTGCACATTCTATTATTGATGGATTTTAATATCACTTCACACGAATGTTGGGTATGATGATATCTCGAGTGACATTGGCTTTCAGGGTCCAGGGCTCAAGGTCTAGGTCACTAATTTTATAGTTCGGGGGTCAGGGTCACTATGGCTATTTTTGAGAAAAAAAATTGTCATCGATCTTGCCCCTTATTTATTGATGGATTTTATTTTAACTTCACACAAATGTTTGGCATGATGATACCTCGAGCGACTTTGACTTTCAGAGTCCAGGGCTGAAGGTCAAGTTTACTGTAGCTATTTTGAGAAAAACTTGGTCATTACTCTAGTGTCCACATTGATTGATGGGTTTAATGATAATGTCATACAAATAGTGGGTGGGGTGATATCTCGAGTGAGTTAGACGTTCAGGGTCCTCGCATTTGTTTATATATTGTTAAGTCACGCAAATTTTGCGCTTGATAATATCTCGAGAAAGTTCGATTTTCAGGGTCCAAGGCTAAGGGTCACTGTTTTTTTCGCCTTTTGATTGGCGTTACTGCGCCTTTTGTTTTGCGTTTCTACGCCTTTTTTGGCGTTATTACGCCTTTTGTTTCGCGTTACTACGCCTTTGATTCGCGTTACTACGCCTTTTGTTTCGCGTTACTACGCCTTTGATTCGCGTTACTACGCCTTTCTTTTGCGTTACTACGCCTTTTGATTCGCGTTACTACGCCTTTCTTTTGCGTTACTGCGCCTTTTGATTCGCGTTACTACACCTTTATTTTGCGTTACTACGCCTTTTTTCGCGTTATTACGCCTTTTGTTTCGCGTTACTACGCCTTTGATTCGCGTTACAATGCCATTCTTTTGCGTTACTACGGCTTTTGATTCGCGTTACTACGCCTTTATTTTGCGTTACTACGCCTTTTTTCGCATTACTATGCCTTTCTTTGCGTTACTACGCCTTTATTCGCGTAGCTTCGCCTTTTGACTGGCGTTACTGCGCCTTTTGTTTTGCGTTTCTACGCCTTTTTTAGCGTTATTACGCCTTTTGTTTCGCGTTACTACGCCTTTGATTCGCGTTACTACGCCATTCTTTTGCGTTTCTACGCCTTTCTTTTGCGTCACTACGCCTTTTTTCGCGTTACTACGCCTTTCTTTGCGTTACTACGCCTTTTTTCGCGTAGCTTCGCCTTTTGATTGGCGTTACTGCGCCTTTTGTTTTGCGTTACTACGCCTTTTTTTCGCGTTACTACGCCTTTCTTTGCGTTACTACGCCTTTTTTCGCGTAGCTTCGCCTTTTGATTGGCGTTACTGCGCCTTTTGTTTTGCGTTTCTACGCCTTTTTATGCGTTATTACGCCTTTTGTTTCGCGTTACTACGCCTTCACAGAATTTTATTTTCTCTTACTTGAGCCTATTAGGCTTTCGTATAAAAGAACACAAGTAAACCTAATAATATACAGGTACTCTACGAAGTATTTTACTTTCAAGTCAAGACAAACAGCTGAAAGTTAATCAAAGCACTGAGAGTACTGGTGTGTCGATCGTCTCTGAGTGTAGTTTTGGAAAATAGTCCTTAGCTGAGAATCAAACTGTTCGTTTAACTTTTAGCAAGCACAGTAGAGCTGATCACACATCGCGTTATGTGGCGTCTGATTATGTAGATTCTGTTTGCCAATCCCCAAGTGAACAAGCACAGTCTACCCGCACCCGCCCATCGTGGCTTTAATAAATAGATGGGCTGCATGATGCTTCCACGCAGAGCTGAAAGTCCCGTAACATTGGAAGTAACGTCTCCAAATGACCTATACAGTGTTGACTGGGACGTTAAACCTAAAATCAAACAAACGAGCACAGTCCAGAATTTTCTTCTTACGCTGCGCTCTGACGTCGTAGGGTAGCACTTGGATTTTGTTCAACAGAGTGGGGAGGGTGCAAACGCAGCCCCTCCCATCTTCTGGAAATTATTTCAGATTCCTACAGTTTTTCACCCCCCCCCCCCCCCCACCTGCAATATACCAGAAATTCGCATCCTCAACCCGCCCCTTTTCAGAGTCTGCGTACAGCCCTGAATCATGTTCAAAACTGTTGTTGCATACATATGGTGAACAGTGCCGATCTGATCAGAAGCAATGTACTCTTTATCCGATCTTGGTCTACGCTGTATGTCTAATAACGGTACCACGTACAAAGTCTGGGATACTAAAGTTTTCACTTAAACATTTCAAGGTTTTAAAATTAAGTTCTAAACAGGAGTGCGAAAAGTCTCTTTTTACTCGACTTGGCATACATTTGTATAACAGTTTTATAAATAGAATGTTCCGAAAGACGTCACGTGACATCGTGTCCTGGTTTAAGATATTGTTTTTCTTTCATTACGTGAGCAACCTGACATTCTTATACTATTTCGTTTAACACTCAAATGCCACTATTTAAGCAAACAGTGAAGTTCCTGTGCAACCTGCTGATCAGACGCCACATTCCGCGGCATCTGATCTGGGTATTATCCAGCACACGATTCCTGTCAAGACTCTATAGATAGCTCTTGTTGCATCGATAAAAATAGCGCAACGTTTCAAGTTCTATTAATAAAATATAATATTGGTTTTCCCAAATCAGTGATAGTCTCTATAGATAGCTCCTGTGTAATCGATAAAAATAGCGCAACGGTTCAAGTTCTATTAATAAAACATAATATTGGTTTTCCCAAATTAGTGATGGTCACGTGGACAACTGCATTAATTCTGTTTGGCCATTTAGTAAATTTGGGTCGATCGAACACCGATCGACCCAAAAACTAATATTTCAGAATCACAGTAAGGGCGAGGACTGCGACCGCGTAAAATCAATTTAAGCCCCAAGTGAAATACTTTTCCCTGACCGTTCCAAGGCGGTTCTTCTGTCGCGGTTTATTTTTGTTATAGTTCGTTTTTGAATGTGTGTATCGCTTAAATTTTTGCTTGGATAGTCAATTGTCCATTTTGTGGAAAAGTATCTGTCATTCTGGCTTTACGCTATTAATGTTTCCATTGGGGTCTAGTCATTACATGTCTGTGTTTCTTTCCCTTTTGTGTCTCGGATGAGAGGTGTGGGTTAATTGTATCGATTTCTGATCATTGCCTTCACTTCTATTTTGAAAAGAAATTATATACATACTATTTGATTGTAACAGACTATAAACCTTTCAGGTAATCCAATACGAGCTTGAAGTGATTTTGCTTTCAAATAGTCAGGTAGGTGGCGTATATTTAACAGTCTCAATTGGTACCATCTACGTAAATGTTTATTTCCAAGCATTTCCCGGGAATTTCCTGCATTTCCCCGGAAATTCTCCGTATTTCCAGTCGTCCCGAGAAATATGAATATTTCTTGCTTTTTGCCAGCATTGGACGTGAATCCTTATATATTCCATTGCTACCGACAGGGTTTTACTTTTTTAAATATATTATTAAAATCTCTTCCTACAGCTTTCGTCAAAGAATTGAACTTCACTTCTCTATCTTTTGCACCTTCAGCGGATGAAATTACCGAATCTATAAGGGCAATCCAGTCGCTAATGGCCTTGGGGAAGACGGATCCTTTGTAAATATCAGTCCTTATAGGTTGGAGTTGGAAATGATAAATTTCTGCAGCGCCTTCTTCGGGGATTTAGGTCATCTGTTGGAATGCTGACAACACCCTATAGATCTTTGTACAAGAGTGCAAGCCTACCATCTACCCATCTTTTCTTGACAGAATTTCATTTTAAACGTTTGCTCTAGATGGTAAACTTACCAGATCACTTGAATTTTCAAATGTTCAATAGATTTTATATTAAGTGAAGACTCCTCATACAGTCATGAAGAGACCATTCACCATTAAATCTATTGAAATGATTAGGAATCGACACAATTAACCTACAGCTCCCATCAGATACACCAAAGGGAAAGGAAACACAAACATGAAACAACCAGACCCTAATGAAGATTTGAAAATTCAAGTGATCAGAAATGTACAGTCGACGTCAGTCCAGTTTAGTGTCAAAATTCAATGTTGGACCTAAATCTCTTTTGCAAGAAGGTCTATAGGAACCCGAATTTTATGGTGACCTAGTATATAAATTCAGAAAAATATATGCTTGCAATGATTTCAGTTCCCAACTTTGTAAAATTATTCTTCGATATAGAAGGATCGGGTACAATATAAATGTTATAAGATAGACTGCATGCTTAGTAGAATGTAATGGATACAAATAACAACTGTCTCGACAGTGCAGGATTGCGGTCGCGTTAATCGATTTAAGCCCCCAGTGTTTTCACTGGCACTTTCAAGGCGGTTCTTCTGGCGCGGTTTATTTTTGTTATAGTTCGTCTTTGAATGTGTGTATCGCTAATAAGTTTTGTTTTGGAAAGCCAATTGGCCATTTTCTGGGAAAGTAACTGTCCTTCCCAGCGGGCAATAATCGGTTGATTCAACGTTGAGTCAACGTTGAAGGCAAACGTTGAATAAACGTTGATTTTGGGTTGAATATGAAATTTGAATCAACGTTGCACAGTCAACGTTGACTCAAAGTTGACAATCCAACAGTGAATCAACGTTGATATTACAGTGTTGATTCAACGTTAAGATATTAATGTTGAATAAACGTTGATAGTCAGTTGAATATGAAAGTTGAATCAACGTTGAGCAGTCATCTTTGAACCATAGCTTAATTTTCAACCTTGCATCAACGTTGAAATATCAACCATTAAATCAAACTGATATAACTACAGAAACAGCGTTTAAGAAACCATGATTTATTAAAGAAACGAAACTAACATATAAATTTGCAAACTGTAAATATTTCATACGCATGCAAGGGCGCCCACTTTTTCACTTAAATTTTCTTTTAAGATATTACGAGCCACAAACGCTGTTGTACTTAAAGTTTGTAGAACTGATCACTGTGTTTTTTTTTTTTTTTGTTTGACATTAGCTACCGCCTGTTCTGTAAGCTGTCTATTTCAGTCGGACGTTAATTTCTTTTCTTTTCTTTTTTAATTCTGTCGGGGTCAAGGGTGGTCCTATTCATAACACTATCTGAAAAACAAGAAAGGCAATTCTTCAAATTACACCACAGATGTATTTTCTCCTATAGATGCATGTTTAGTTTCTGGAAGGAATTATTGCGTATTGTGTAGAAAATCCGTACACTTTAGAAATGTATTTCATCTTTCTGCTGTTTATGTAAATATGAACGCAGTGGGTCGCATGCAAATTAAATGAACCCCGAAGGGGTTCGCGTAAACTTTGACCGCGATCCGCTGTCGTTCAAGTTTTCTAGAAAAGTATGTTTGTGTAAGTGCTGTATGCTCTGAAGTATCAATACCACCTCGCATTAGGATCATCTTCTAAAAAGCCACCTCTCCTCGACAGACTGGTGTGAGGATCGATCGAAAATTGAAAAAAAGCATGAGCATAGAGAAGTTTAAATTCTAAGTTAGTATTTCCTTACTCCATGTGCTAATTACGTAAATAATGAAACCATGCTTGTAAACCGAAAGTATGTATGTGTAAGTGCTGTATGCTTTGAAGTATCGATACCACCTCACCGTGAATGCAGGGCATGAGGATCGTTTTCTGAAAAGCCACCTCTCCTCAACAGACTGGTACGAGGATCGATCGAAAATTGAAAAAAAACATGACCATAGAGAAGTTTACATTCTGAATTAGGGTTTCCTTACTTCATGTGCTAATTACGTAAATAATGAACTCATGCTTGTGAACCGAAAATATGTATGTGTAAGTGTTGTATGCTTTGAAATATCGATACCACCTCACCATGAATGCAAGGCATGAGGATCGTTTTCTAAAAAGCCACCTCTCCTCAACAGACTGGTATGAGGATCGATCGAAAATTGAAAAAAATAAAATAAAACAGGCGCATAGAGAAGTTTAAATTCTGAATTAGCATTGCCTTACCTCATGTGCTAATTACGTAAATAATGAAATCATGCTTGTGAACCGAAGGTATGTATGTGTAAGTGTTGTATTCTTTGAAGTATCGATACCACCTCACCATGAATGCAAGGCATGAGGATCGTTTTCTAAAAAAAGCCACCTCTCCTTAACAGACCGGTATGAGGATCGATCGAAGATTGAAAAAAAACACATGAGCATCGAGAAGTTTAAATTCTGAATTAGATATTTATTGTGTTTAATTCCTTACTTTATGTGCTACTTAAATAGTGAAATCATGAGTGGTGTATGCTTTGCAGTATCGATACCACCTCACCATAACTGCTAGGTATGAGGATCGTTTTCTATGTTGTAAGCCACCTCTCCACAACAGACTGGTTTGAGGATCGACCGATAATATAAATATATATGCAGCAAGAGTTTTAATTATGAATTAGTAATTTAAATCGCACATCATGATAAGTTCTTATTTATGAACAATTTACACTGGATCCACAATTTTACACGAAAACATGCGGAAAATAACGTTTAATCTTGAAAATGCCATAACCAAAAATAGTACTGAACTAAAAATCTGAGTTAATTAACCTTACAATGACCAAACATTTTTTTCGGTTTTACTTATCGTGGTAGACTGGAATCAGTCCAAATGTTCACTCTAATTCACTCTAGACCTATAAATGTCTCTCTGATTACCTACCATATCCCTCTCTGAAACCTGTTCCTTCATCTTCAAAATTTCATTCATTATAAAGAAGTCATTATTTATTAGAGGAGAGAAAGATAAATATGCTTAGGAACAAACTTGCTCAATAAATGTGGCTGCATGCAGGTAGTGTTTGTTAATGCCATACGCTTTGCTGCGTCTGTACCACCTGACCATGAATGCTGAATATACTGTTATTGCCATTATGTATGACACTGCATCGGAATTGGGGCGATGGTGACAATTTCGTAAACTCCGGATTTGAAACCCAATCAGTAGTTTAACTACTGGCGGTCACATCATGTTAACAAGTCCATGCAATGATTACCCTTTTAAACACTACTTTATATAGAGAAAGGTGGGGTTTACATTATTTTACTTATTTCTGCTCCAAAACATAAATGCGCTGGGGTGCAGTGGTAAAGCATCGGGTTTTAGATCGAGAGGTCGATTATTATTATTAATAATAATTGTGGATACGCGTTAGAACCTGCTCTAACGAGCATCTACAATCTATGTTTGGAGCAGAAATAAGAACAAATCACCAATTATCATCTCTGGATCCATAAAATATTGTCCTGCATTACATAGGCATGTTGTAATGATTCCGTTGCAGTTTCTGGTTTTGTACTGTTGGTGCACGCACATTTCGATTGTGTATGTGACGTGTCGTCTCATCATTTCTAACTGTTATTTTGGTGGCTTGTGGTGGCTGTGGTCTTTGATTGTGGCTTTTCCTGAGTAACGTTTTCTTACTAAATAAAATTAACGTCTAACATGCTCGATACATACGTACCCGGTGCTTGTTGTTGCTTGTTGGAGCCGCCCACGACCTATGTTTTGAGAAGAAATAAGAAAAGTAAAATAATAATAATAATAATAATGCAGGGGTAGGCCTATATGCTTCTGTTTATTTCACTATTAAATTTTTTTTCTAGATAAAGTGTTATGATTTTAGTTTTGTTTTATTTGAGGTTTAACGTCCCCGTCAACACTGTATAGGTCATTTTGGAGTCGTTGCTTCCAAGTTTGTGGGACTTTTTCCCGACATGGAGATGAAATGACATCTCAAGCCCTGTCGCCCAATGAAACCAATAGGGTTTATAAGCACGGACAGTCCAACTCGCACCGCTTTACCTGGGCAGGCTTAGATTCTCTGAGCGGTTTACCAGTACTCATGTGCGGTCGGTTTCAGCTCTGCGTTGAAGCATCATGCAGCCCATTTATTTCTGTCAGCCCCAATGGGCGGGGGCCGCACATGTCTTGTAACAAACGTTTAAATATGCATTTTTATTCTAAACCCTGTTGGATTACATTTGCACATTATAATGTCTATATAGGGTACAATGGATGAGATTTGGGTAAATAGTGTAGACCCACGTACTACGTACACCCAGGGCATCTTACACTATTTGCATAAAAATACATGTATAATAACAGTAACATATAATAGGGAACGGAATCATCCAAACAAACCATGTACAGGCATAAAACATATGGGCCTCCTTGGTCTGGTGGATAAGAGCGCTGACTCTTAATCATTAGATCCCTCACCGCTGTTGTTCGAGCCTGGCTTGGGTCACACGTGAGACGTCAAGTTCTGCAAGGGAAGGTTAGGTATTTTTTTCTCCGGTTACTCCGGTTTTCGCCCACCTCTGATTAACGATCGGCTCGATATCAGTGAAATAATCTTGAAAGAGCCGTATACTCCATCACGTGAACTCGTCCGTGAAATTAACACCTCCTAAACCCCACTTCATATAGAGAAAACTGGGGTTTACGGGGTATATATCATTTTTCTTATTTCTACATTTCTGTTTCAAAACATAGGTTATGGGTACTTGTTAGAACCGCCTCAATGAGGCAGTTCTAACGGGCACCCACAACATATATTTGAAGTAAAAGTAACAAAAATATCACAAATTTCATCAGAAAAGAAGCCATTTTTGAGATGTGAAAAAATGCACTAAGTCGCACGGGCGTGTTATCGTATAAAAAAAAAGCATAAAACTTGTGGCATAAGCTGGGGATCATAAACACCAGACGCTCTAATATTACACGCCTGTAATGTGGAAAAAAACTGATAAGCACAGTTATGTATACACAAAGGAGTAAAGCCAGAGCATAACAAAATTTTAAGTAGTTGGCTGAAAATCACATATTTTCTAAAAAGGTTCCCAGTGACTTAAAATAAGCATTACATGGCCCAGAAGCTTGATTTTACTGTTAAGTAATAGAAATAGAATCGTGCATTTTACCGGGCATTTTAATTTATATATTTTTTCCTTTGACGGGCCAATTATATTATTCATCATTGCACTTCGTTGCGTTCGATTTAAAAGTTAACTAGAAAAATGAAAAGTTTCTTTTCATTTAAAAGTTAATTTTAAAATTTATAAAGGACAAAGCTATTACAACATCACTTTTAAATGATATTTTGTATTAACTGCAAGTTGAGAAGCCCGTTTCAGTTTCTGGCGGTGTATTTTTATAACTGCGCGTCTGCGTGCATGCGCTTGTAATGCGCACTTGAAAGAGTACAAAATTTATGAATCAAAAGTTTTTTCGTTTCTATTGTATTGTGTGTAATAACACAAGCTATTATGAAAATGTATGCAGTAATAATGATAATAATAAATCTTACCTCGCACAATGAATACTTTTTTTCTGTTGTTTTTTTCCCTCTTTGTCTCAAGTTCACGAAAAAACTTACACGCTCTGTGAGCATATGATTTTCCCGACGCGTCACGTCACGACCAAAGGATCAAAAGATATGAAAATAAGATCTAACAAAGCCTGCATTTTTTTATAAGAACCATCTCATCAACTAGTATTCGTTTAGACGCAGGATAAGCCGAACACTGGCTATGCCTGCGACGTACGTTAGGATAAAACTCTAAATACCTTTTTCTGTTCGGCGCCGCCATTTTTTGTTTCTGTGAGCTTCGTGGGAAAGTTCATTCAAAACTTACAAACTGATCAGATCCATATATAATTGGTATTTGACAAGCAAACAGCGTAGACCCTGATCGTTTGCCGCACCTGCGCGCCTTCTGGATTTTTATCCCAGTGGGCACATGACGTTTAGGTAACGTCGCATCAACGTCGATGCGACGACGTTGATACGACGTTGACCCGACGTGATGTGCTCAAGATTCCATATTTGCGAGTGTTGTTTTAAAGCAGCAGCAGCAGCAACAACAACAATAATAATAATAATATCGTTGCTGTTGTTGTTGTTTATTATGTAGTAATAACCAAATGTTGGTTGTCAGCCAAATTTCAACGTTGATTAAATAATAAGGACATCAACGTTTAATCAGCAGAGTTTTACCAACTTAAGTTCAACTTTGCGGAATCAGTTGTTTATATACAACAACATATCAACTTTGATTCAACGTTATACTGCCAACGTTTAATCAGTGTTGATAAATCACCGTTGAACAGAGGTTGATATAAGGTTGATCAACCAATCAACCTAATTTCAACACAAACTCAACGTTGATTCAACGTTGAGTGCCTGCTGGGTTTTGGCTTTCCGAAATTGCTGTTTCCATTAGGTATTAGTCATTTTATGTTTGTGTTTCTTTCCCTTTTGTGTCTCTAATGGGAGTTGTGGGTTAATTGTTCCGATTCCTGATCATTGCCTTCACTTCTATTTTGCAAATTAACAGCTATTAATAACCAAACACAACATAAATCTGCTGAATTTAATTGTTTATATGTTGCAGTATCTCATTTTTAGGGTGCAGAATTATTTGCTATAAAGGATGAATATCATAATGATCCTAAGATTTGCCGGGGACAGACAGGCCTGGGAAAACAGCGCAAACCCAGATCAGAGTGCTCCTGCGGGAAGGTCGGCCATTGAAACTATACTTTTGCATGGTTAGTGTAATGATAAAACCACATTGTTTAATTTTTTGGAGAATTACAACAACTTCTTTAAATGTCTGCATGTTTACACCAGTCAATGTTTCAATGAATGGTATGCTTACAAAATAAAGTGAAGGCAATGATAAGAAATCGATAAACACACAGCTCCCATCAGAGACACCAACGGGAAAGAAACGCAAACGTGAAACAACCAGACCCTTATGGAAACATCAATAGCGGAAAAAAACAAAAGGACAGTTACTTTCCCACAAAATGGCTAATTATAAGTGATGCAAACATTTAAAGACAAATCATAAAAAAATAAACTGCGACAGAAGAACCACCTTGGAACGGTCAGTGAAACGAATTCCACTGGGGGGCGGGGGGGGGGGTAATTCGATTTTACGTGGCCACACTCCTCGCTCTTACTTCCGACGCGATTTAGACAAATAATTTGTTCAGTCCGCATGAAGGCATCCTAACCCATCAGTGCAGCATCTCATTGTACACAAAAATCAAACAACCACAGAGTAGAAAAACTGTGAGGACTCGACAACAAGAAACCACTGAAATGCTGGAGCAAAAGAAAACCGTCAGGTTTGTCAAGTAACTTGTGAATAGTACTCCTGCTGCTAAAAGATATGAGAATGAATTGCTTGTTAAAGACAGGTATTACAAGAACACAAGTAAGCCTAAAGATTTCTTAGGTAATATAGATGTCTCTACAAAGTGTTTTTATTTTCAAGTGAAGACAAAAAGTTGAAAGTTAAAAACTAATATTTCACAATCGCAGTAAGGACGAGGACTGCGGTCCCGTAAAATCTATAATATACTTCCCAGTGAAATACTTTTTAACGACCGTTCCAATGCGGTTCTTCTGTCACGGTTTATTTATGTTATAGTTCGTCTTTGAATGTGTGTGTGTGTCACTTGTAGTTTTTGTTTCGGATAGCAATTTGGCCATTTTGTGGGAAAGTAACTGTCCTTTTGACTTTCCGCTATTGATGTTTCCATTCGGGACTAGTCATATCATGTTTGTGTGTCTTTTCCTTTGTTGTCTCTGATTGGAGGTGTTGTCTCATTGTATCGATTCCTGACCATTGCCTTCACTTCTGCTTTGAAAACAAACTATACGCATAATATATGATGGTAACAGACTATAGATCTTTCAGGTAATTTAATATGAACTTGAAGGGATTTTACTTTCAAATAGCTAGGTAGGTGGTGTATATTAAAGGCATTTATTCTTGATTATTGAGGACTATCATTTCATTACATAATATTATGTAGCCCTCAGTGCTGACTGAAGAGAACTCCTCTGTCTGCAACAGGTAAGGGGCCCCCTTGGAGAAAATCAATAATTGACTAACTGTTAACTAGAGTGTACCTTATTGATTTTCCCCTTTAGTGCCTCAGTCAGGGGATTCAACAGGAGCTACTAATCACCCTATTAAAGGCCGCCTTTGATCTGCCATATACAGTATATCACAGGGTTCAATAAAACAATTATGAACACACGGTGTGTCCTACTGATGATTAACCAATCAGATCACTTAAATTTTCAAATGTTCAGTCGATTTAATAGTGAAGACTCCTCGTGTAATCACGAAGAGGCTTTTCACCATTAAATCTGCCTTAAAATTCAAGTGATCAGAAATGAACAGCCGACGTCAGTCCGATTGAGTTCATTGTTAGACTTAAATCCCTTTTGCAGCAAGGCCTATCGGAACCCGAATTTTATTGTGACTAAGTATATAAATTCAGAGCTTGCAATGATTTCAGTACCCGATTTTTCGTTAAATAATTCTTTAATATAAATAGATTGGGTGCAATATAAATGTTATACGACAGACTGCATGCTTAGTAGGACTTTGAGGATACTCTAAACAACTGCCTCGACATTGCAGGATTGCAGCAGCGTAAAATGGATTTAAGCCCACCCCCACCCCCACCCCACCAGTGAAATACTTTTCACAGACCGTTCAGAGGCGGTTCTTCTGTCGCAATTTATTTTCGTTATAGTTCGGCTTTGAATGTGTGTATCACTTATATCTTTTTGTTTTGGATAGCCAATTGGCCATTGTCTGGGAAAGTAACTGTCCTTTTGGCTTTCCGCTATTGCCGTTTCCATTTAGGTCTACGAGGGTAGGCTGAAAAGTTCTGAGCCTGACCAAGATCCAATGGATTGTCCATGCTGATAAGTGCCTTATTTTTCAACATAGTCTCCCTTCCTGTCCACACGCTTCCTCCAGCGTTGCTGGAGTCCTTGGATCCCAGTGGTATAGAAGGTCTCATCTTTGTCCCTGAAAAACTCCTCCACAGCAGCTATCACCTCCTCGTCTGTCCGATAATGCTGCCCAGCCAAGTGCTTTTTCATGTTTGGAAACAGGAAATAATCTGATGGAGCTAGATCAGGTGAATACGGAGGGTGATCGACAAGTGTGAGGCCACAATCATGCACAGCAGCCATTGCGACAACCGATTTATGAGCAGACGCATTGTCCTGATGGAACAAGACCCCTTTTGTCAATTTTCCGGGTCGTTTAGCCTTAATTGCTTTTCGCAATTGTTTTAGCAGATCTGCATAATACTCCCCATTAATTGTTCTGCGCTTTTGAAGTTAATCTATGAATATTATACCCTTGGCATCCCAGATTACTGATGCCATCACCTTCCCTGCAGAGTAGACGACCTTTGCATTCTTTGGAGGGATGAGCCAGGGTGTTTCCATTGCATGGATTGTCTTTTGGTCTCTGGCTCAAAGTGATGAACCCAACACTCGTCCTGAGTCACAAAACAGTCAAGAAAACCATCTTGGTCTGCTTCAAAAATAGCCAAGTTGGCTTGTGACAGGTTCAGTCTGGTCAACTTTTGGTCAGGCGTCAAAAGCCGTGGCACCCATCTGGCGGAAACCTTCGACATTCCTAATTCACTGTGTAGAATGTTCTCTACTTGTTCACGGGAGATGCCAACAGTGTTAGCTAACTGATTCAGAGTTTAACGCCTGTCATCCATCACGGCCCTGTGCACTTGGCTGATGGTTTCCTCAGTTGTTGTCGTTGTGGGTCGTCCATAACGGTCATCATCTTCAAGGCAGTCCTTACCTATCTTAAAATTTGCTGCCCACCTTTTCACGGTTGCATACGAAGGGGCATCATCTCCTAATATAGCAAGCATATCGGCATGAATGTCCTTAGGAGCTAACCCCTTTTTATGGAGGTACTTGATGACACCACAATGCCAGATTTTGTCCATTTTCTAAAAAACGTGCTAGTATCAATTTTCAAAGTCTAGAATTTCTACGTTATTGCAGGTAAACTTGACCTCATTTGAGTCAAATCAAGTAATAAATGTTTGGATTTAATGAATACAACATTTCATGGCTGTTCGATGCCTGCTTCTTGGTCAGGCTCAGAACCTTTCAGCCTACCCTTGTAGTTATTTCATGTTTATGCTTCTTACCCTTTGGTGTCTGATGGGAGGTGTTGGTTAATTGTAGCGATTCCTGATCATTGCCTTCTCTCCTGTTTTTAATAAGTACCCTCAACATATTAATGTACAAAACATTATGGATACGTTTTAGAATCACCTCTGCTAGACACATCTGCAATTATGTTCCAATATTGTTAAAGGGCATTTGCGGAGGTAAAACTCTGTTTTGGTCTTTAAAAATTCTAATGAAGTTTTAAATAAATTGAAATCCAGACTTTTTCGTGCTTCAAGTCTGTCTACTTATGATTTTCCACCCTTTACACTACACTTCCTCATAATCTTATAAAAGAAAAACTTAACGATTTAATTGAATGGAGATTTCATAGGAGAGACTCCCGCTGTCTTACATGTAAGAAATGTTTTTTTTTTTTTTTTTCACTTCTATTGAGCATAAAAATCATACTTTATGGTCATATCAGAAAGTGTGTGAAGCTATCACCTGTCTACTTGACAATATTTGCATATGAGATGGTACTAAATTATTTAGACAAGTTGTGGGTATTCCGATGGGTACAAATTGCCAAGCCCTTGCGGCATATCTGTTATTGTTTTGTTATGAGAGAGACTTCATGATGTCCCTTTCTGTTGAAAACCAATCTGAAATCATTGAAGCCTTTAGCTCGACTTCTAGATATTTGGATGATTTATTAAATATTGACAATACCTATTTCGATGGTTTGATCGGTCAACCTTTATCCCCAATGGAAGATGGGTTTGTTTCTTGAATTATTTTATAATTTTGCATGTTTCTTTCACTTTGGTGTCTGATGGGATTGCATCGATTCCTGATCATTGCCTTCACTTCTGATTTTACTATGTTAATGTACAATGCATGATACCTATTAGAATCACCTCTACTAGACACATCTGCAATTGTATCCTCAATATTAGTGTAGGGAATTTGTAGACACTTGACTTGTAAGAAACACCTCATCTTGGTCGTTTTAACAAGTATCCATTTTTTTCTTTTGCTTTCTTCTTTGCAACAGTTTTGAACAAGAGCGGTTATTTAATTGGGCAAACACGTAGCAGGTAAGTGTATTTTTTGTATTATTATTATTTTTATTCTTCATCATTAAGAATCTTACGGTCGCTTCGCTCCCTCTAGATTCTTACAGGTGAAGATTTAAAAAAAAAAAAACAAAAAAAAAAAACAAGAAAGCTGTCTGAGGGACAGCCAATTCCCACGCCGCACTTTGTATCACGGCTCAACATTGTGACCTTCACCTGTGACCTTGACCTTGAAATGGCATGGTTTATTTATGGGTTCTGCACATCAGCTGACTGAGGGGGCGATATTTCACCGAGCTTTAATGAAAATCTTTCCAGGGGTTAAAGGAGATATGGAACGGACACACAATTCCAAGTTTCAAACTCGTGACCTTCACCTGTGACCTTGACCTGGAGTTGGCATGTTTTTTATGCCTTCTGCACATCACCTTCCTGAGGCGATAGTTCACCGAACTTTAATGAAATTTCTTCCAGGGGGTAAAGGGGATCTGGAACGGACATAAAATTCAAAGTTTCAAACTCATGACCTTGAACTTGAATCGACATGGTTTATTGATAGATTCTACACATCGGCTCACTGAGGGGGATATTTGAGGTCAGTTTAATGAAAATCCTTCCAGGGGTAAAAGCGATATCGAACACACAAAAATACAAAGTTTCAAACTCGTGACCTTCAACAGTAACTTTGACCTTGAGTCTCCATGGTTTATTATGTGTTCTGCATATCAGCTCACTGAGGGGGGCATTTCACCAAAGTTTAATGAAAAGCCTTCCAGTTGACTCGGCATGGTTCATTTACGGGTTGTGCACATCAGCTCACTGAGGGTGATATTTGACCAAGGTTTAATAAAAATCCTTTGAAGGGTACAGGAGATATGGAACGAACACAAAATTCAAAGTTTCAAAGTCGCGACCTTCCAATGTGACCTTGACCTGGTGTCGGCATGATTCATTTACGGGCTCTGCACATGAGCTCACGGAGAGGGATAATGGACTAAAGTTTAATTTAGGGGTAAAGAAGATATGGAACGGACACAAAATTCAAAGTTTTAAACTCGTAACCTTCAAATGTGACCTTGACCCTGAGTCGACATGGATCATTTATTTGTTCTGCACATCAGATCACTGGGGGTGGGGGGATAATTTACCAAAGTTTAATGAGAATCCTTGCAGTGGTAAATGAGATATGGAACGGACACAAAATTCAAAGTTTCAGACACTTGACCTTCAGCAGCAGGGAGGGTGAATTGACTTTTTGTTTTAGCCATGAAAGCCCCATTCAAGCAATTAAGGCTCCCACCTCATTTTGACCCCCCAAAAAAATCCTTATTTTGGCAAATTAAGCCCCCCAACCCAAACATGATTTTTTTATTTGCCAAATTAAGCCTCCCAACCATAAAAAATTTCACCACAACTGGCTGCGACATACCAATGGCACCTCGTATAACAACGCGGGCAAAAAAACCTAGAGCACAGGGGGCGGCCCACAACCCTCGCCGGCCCGGGGCTCTAGATTGCCAAAATTCGCAAAGGTAAGAAAATTCCCATTCCCTGTAGAAAATGTGGGAAAGGTGTTCAAAGCGAAATAGAAATTTGTCGGGCCTGTGGACGGGATAAAATACGTGGCCGGCACATTGCCTTGGAGAAGAAAGCCGGGATACAATTCGATCTGGTAATGTTCGAGCTCCTTGACCTTCGAATTTCCATTAAGAGATATTTGAGTAAATAGTATACCCGTTTAACATCTATGGACGAGTTGATCAATGAGTTTCTTGTAGAAATGCCCGACCCAGTCCCACAGGGTCAACAATTTACCGACCTGGACAGTCAGTTCCATCACCCGGTGGGGCTTCCAGACGATAAGTGGGTCGAGACTCTTAACGACGCCAAAGATGAGTTCGAAGTCGACGGCGCTGCTGCGGTCTTCTCTACATGGAGGAAGGAGGGCGAAGACCCATTTGGTATCTGTGATGTCGAATTAGTTGACGGTATTCATGCCAGAATGGGTCGACTGGCTTTTGATGCCAGCATGATAGACGAGGGGCGGCAAGGTTGCTTGATAACCTTCTGGAGGGTGGATGTCTATTGAAACTGAAGTTTCTTCGCGAACACCAAAGGAGGTGGTTGGTTCTTAGAAGACAAATTTGACCCAGTTCGCGAGGAGAGAAGGAGGGGACAGGCCAGCGTTCGGATTTCACGGGACACTCGGCCTGGTGTGTTGACTGGAACTGACAAAGTCTTCTACCAAAACGCCTATCCCGTAACCGCTGTCGTCTACGGCCTCTACCCCATCAGACACCCGGATCATGCCAGCCTCGCCCCACTAAGAGATGGTGACTTCAACTGTGTGGCCCAGAGAGTTGTGGAGCATTTTGAAGGCGCTATGAGGGGTCAGGGTTTGACACCGACCCGCCGCCAGAAAATACAGGAATGGGAAGAGAGGAACCGTTAAACAGGAGCCTCAGTTGAAGATGTGTCAAACCTAGAGATAATTCTTAAGCGGGCAATCATCCTGAGGGATATTGCTGGGGAGGATATTTTCAACAGTGGCAAATATGGAAGAGGTGGGAATGGTGGTCATAGATCCATAGAACTCATCTGCCACAACGGCCACGCTTGGTCCAAAGACCTCCACTTCCCCCAGAGTAGAGAGGTTCACATCTACGAGGGCGACGTCTGGCAGGCAATTCGAGAAGCAACCCGTGGAGAGCCGACTGCGGTCTGGGTCCTTGGTGGCCAAGACATGAATGTAGGCCGACAACTCTCAATCGACCGAATCGTGCTCCAGGATGGCCGCACCTATAGGACACGGGAAGCCGAAGAGCGACTCCAAGCAATCTGTGCCAAACTTGGCAACCCTGAACTTGCTGAAGAGCCTTCGGCGAAAATCACGCGACCAGTATTGTGGCAAAGGAAAGGAACGGTTGGAAGCCTACCCCAGCCAACCTCCTTCCAAACGTCGAGAAGGCCTGTGTGGAGCATGGTCACGGCGGCCTCTGGAACTCGATGAATTATGACACGAGAGAAGTCGTCAGCATCGGCATGAAGGCCTGCTATCCGGCATCCTTCCAGGGCATGGCTGAAGCCAATCCCTATTTTGAGCGGTTCGGACACCCAGTGGCGTGACAAGGGTGAACAACTCTACATGCCATTGTGGTACGCGGTCTACGCCCCTACCCTGAATACATGCATATAGCAAACATCAAAGACCTGTCCGATTCGTCCGCGCCACTTTATGACGATCCCCTGACCCGACACCAGCTGAGACACCTAAACGTGGGTGGAGGTAGCGGCAAGACCACCAGAGCGATCGAGCTCTTCGGCGACAAGAACCCCCTCGTCTTCACCGCGACCCATCGCCTCGCCAAAGAGATGCGGACCAGTGGCGTCGATGCCCAGACCTATCACAGCTTCTTCCGCTGGAGTGGCCAGACAGACTGGACACCCGAAAGGATGGGACAGAAGTTCATTCCCCGCGTGATAATCTGGGACGAGATCTGCACAGTGCCCCGCCCCACTCTGGAAACCTTCCTCGACTTCCTCGTCCAGGTCATCTGTTGTGGCGACCAGGGACAGCCGCCCCCAAATCGCCGGAGAGCCTCGATAGCGCAGTGGTTAACGCGTTCGACTCATGATCGAGAGGTTGAGCGTTCGAATCCGGCACTCGGTATCAAGGTGTGTCCTTGGGCAAGACACGTTGTGACACTGTCTCACTCCACCCAGGTGTACATGTAAATGGGTAGTAGTGGTGTTAAAGCCACTGCCTCTCCCTCGCGCGCGTGAAAATATCCGGAATGGGTGTGCGAGAGCGATTAAATAAGCTTGAAGCTTCCATCGCAATCGAACTAAAATAAATTAGTATAAACTAATCGCCGGAGAAATGCCGCACAACTGGGTGCAGCGGAGAGCCGATTACTAAGAAGAGGTCCTGACCGACCACAGGGCAAAAGAACCGGCTCTGAAAGCTCTTAAAAAGGAGATCCGTCTCCAACCAGACCGAGTACAGTGTCGGGCTATTAGACTAGCGCTACCGGCCTGCCTTGGATGGGACAGTTCGTGGAAGCTCTGTGGTTCTTTGATTATTTGTGTTCACGGAGATGTTGCACTGATGAGTTAGGAGGCCTTCATGCGGACTGAACAAATTATTTGTCTAAATCGCGACGGAAGTAAGGGCGAGGATTGTGGCCACGTAAAATCGATTTAAGCTCCGCAGTGGAGATCTTTCCACTGACCGTTCCAAGGCGTTTCTTCTGTGGTGATTTCTTTATGTTGTTGTTTGTTACTTACTGTGTGTATCACTTGTATCTTTTTATTTTGGATGGCCATATGGCGATTTTGTGGGAAAGTAACTGTCCTTATGGCCTTCCTTTGTTTAGGTTTCCTTTATGGTCTGGTCGCTTAATGTTTGTGTTTCTTTCCCTTTGGTGATGGGTGGAGTAAGTTAATTGTATCGATTCCTGATCTTTTGTTTTACTTCTACTTTGGAAGTCGGGGGACTTGATCCTGACCTCGAGGCAGAAGGTTCGCTGCAGGGCCCAGATGCGGCTGTTCGAGAGTCATAAGAAGCATTTCCCTGACCTTCCCGTTCCTTTGCTATATCGTCCCAAGGATTTTCGGCGGCAAAACATAATGGTCACCATCCCTGGGCCCTTGGTGCTGGGTGGTGAGCGAGACCAGCAGGAGCTCGTTCTGAACGACGTTGTCGAGGTTTTCTTGAAAACGGCCCGCGAGGTCCTCGACGGCATATGGGGCCAGGACTGGGCTCTTGGTTATGCTAACACAGTCCACTCAAGATAAGGTCTCACCATCACAGACCCCCAAAAAGTCTGGGTTATCGATGACTTCCTGCAGTGGTCCTATCTCGCATATTTGGCAGTGTCAAGGGCGGAGTACATGCACCAGCTCGAAAGGGTAGTCAGTCCCCCAGAGGAGGGTTCTGAGGGGCCACCCATACTCACCGAGCAGCAGCTCCGCAAAGTTATTGCGAAGAAGCTTGTGGCCCACCAGCGACAGGACCAAGCCAAGGGGCTCAGGTTTAGCCTGAAGGTTGATCACATCCTAGCACTGAAGGAGGCACAGAACAATCACTGTGCCGCGTGCAATATTGAGCTCCTATGGGCTTACCATCCAAAGGACACCCAGCAGTTCAGTGTTGACCGGCTGGATACCCAAGGCCACACCCGTGACAATGTTCGCCTGACGTGCCTGGAGTGCAACCGAAAAAGAGGTTACGGGGTCCCCAGCGCTTGAGAACCCCATCCGGAGGAAGCTGAGTGTCGGGAGGCACAACAAGAAGTTCTTCGCGCACAAAAACCGCGCTGAGGTCCATCCTGCAAGTAATACACCACGGGCTCGTCGGGCTTGGTCAGTATGCGCCTGAGCCGGTGCACATCCAGGGACCATATGGGATCAGTCGCTCGCCGCCCCCCCCCCCCACCTCCCTTCAAGCTCGCCAGGCCGGTACAAATAGCGAACGCCGACACCTGAGGGGATTTTTGTCTCCTCGAGACCAACAGGAGGACCAGAAACTACAGATGAGGACTTTTGTGTCACTGATCGCGCCCCCATGGCCTCAGAGGGCTTTTTGCCGGTCAGTCGGGTGACCTCGCCATTCAAGGCTGCCACAACGGCAGGCAACCTTTTCACCCACTCTGTAGACCTCTGACCAGAAGTGATTCGCATCTCCTGAGCGTACTGGTGCCAAAAGAGCCGCACAGCCAAGGTACGATTGAAGCGCTCAACCCGACCGCGCCGAACCTGGACAGAGTGCTTTGCCAAAAGCTGGCAGACAGAGCCCATGAACTCACGACCGGAATCAACCTGGAGCAATTTGGTCCACCTCAACGGGCCTCGCCTGTAGATGCGAGACAAAGCTTCAGCAACCTCTTTGGCTTCTTTAGTGGCAAGAGGTTCAGCGTCTTTGTAGCGTGAGGCTATATCAACCACGGTAAGGGCGTATTTGTATGTGCGCTTGTTCGCTTTGCGAACACGGTCGTGCGGCAGAAAGAGCATGTCAGCTTGATTGACCTCGTTCGGCGTGAGGATGTCGAAGTTTGGTCGTGGAATGTGCCGAAGTGCGGCGAGGTAGATCTGCCAGATGGCCTGCTTCTTCAACTCAGCTCAGGCCATATCTTCTGAGGTCTTAGCCGCAGAAGCCAGCTTCTTTATGGCATCAAGACCCCTTCAGTAACCCTTAGGGCTGTAATAAATATCCGTAAGGCGGCTGGACAACTTCAGATCCATGAATTTATTGTTAACATTGCTCGTTGCTTTGCAACGGGTAAGTCTCTAACGGAATTGTCTAGGCGAGTGTGTAAACCACAAAACCGGTAGCTGCCATCCCCAGGATGATGAAGGCAACCTCGCGTTCTTTCTGGTCGTCACTCGGTTGATAAAAGTCGGAGAGCTGGGGCTCGGGCCCTAGGTCAGCAAGGTTGACATATTTTCCGGTGTCCTGCGCATACAGGCGCATCGCGTCATCGACGTCTTTGAAGGTTCGAACGGCGTGCCCCTGGCGGCGGAGTTCCTCAGTGATGAACTCAATACGCTCGGTCCGTTTTCGAGACCAGTCTACCTGTGTAGCCTGTAACTGTTCGACTGCTTTATCGGGACGCTTGCGCTCTTGGTCGCCGCCAGAGCTCTTCAAACTGGAGAACAAGTAGTTCGATCCCGAAAACGCCAGGGCGTTCACCCGGGAACCGCCAACGAGCATACCAATACTTGCCATTTTATTATTATTACTTTACTTTATTAGTAATCGATTACTTCATGATATCAGCAGGTATAATCTCCTGTTTAATTAGCATATCTTTGGTTGCCATGGCGAAAGCGACGTCAACTATGGCCATGCCCACATCACGGGGTGTGAAGTCTAGCTTCGGGGGGCTCCCCCACTCCCATCGCCATCTTACCAAACCAGGCGTATCCCACAGAGATGCCATAGACGACTGCGCTATGGTAGAGCGCGTTGACAAGCATTTTACCATCGGTTGCCGGGGTTGTCATGGTTGTTGTTATTGCTACGCAATAGTTACGCACCAGGCTTCACTCCATATAGAATGGATCTGGCCCGGGTTTCACGCCCCGGGGTTTATCCCTATTCGACTTATCATTGTTGCTTTGCAACATGTTGCTGTTGTGAAACAGCGACGAAGCACGTTCGGCTGCAACCTTTTCCGGGTCTTTAGGTTTCATCACTCTTTGTGTCACTAGCTCCGCCACTGGCTGCGTTGCATCGTTGGGCTGTTGATCCATCATCGTATTCTCTGCCATCATTGCATGATAAATTGATGGGGCAGCAATGTTCAAATCTGGTATGCTTGAGCGTGATTAACGTTGCGGTGAGCGGAGCTAACCACGTGCCATTACGGTGATAGAGTTCGCTGGCAACGCCTTGTAGTGAGCTAACTAGAAACGGAACACTTTCAAGATCGCGAATGAGCCCTTGTTCGACCGGGATCGGGACGAACATCCCGACCAGTCCCGCATACAGCCCGAGAGCCGCGTTCGAAATCGTCTTTGACATGTCGAGTGGAGTAACGGGCGTAAAGCCTCTCGACCTCAGAGACACTCAGCTCCTCGACCTGGTCGACGGTCAAGGCCTTTCCGAGTGCCACAATTCCGTATTTCCTGGCCGACCCTCCAGCTGCTGTTGCAGCGAGCCTTTCGCGGTATTCTTGCACCCTGTCATCTTTTCGTGGCTCTGCTTCTTGATGCGCCATTTGCGCTGCAACAGGCGCCGCGGGGTCGTCAAGCATCTGGTTTATCAGCTCATCACAACCCATTCTTTTGCAACAAGGGTGGATCTGTCTAAAATGGAGTACGCATACATGCGCGGCAAACATCTGGATCACACGAGAAAGGATAAAAAAGACAGCCAGTACCAAAGCAACAAGCAGCGCCACATGCAGGCCATGTACAGTGATTATGGCTGCTACTGAGCACATCGTTCTTGGCGTTGCTTCGCAACAGCTACGAAACTGCTTCGCAAAGGCTAGGCTGATTACTTAGTAATCATTAATCACGTAATGATCATTAATTAATTACAATAGCATGTAATTATATAATCAGCGGGTTGATCAGTCTTCAACAGAAGCTTAGCGTGTTTTGCCTCATCTAGCTGCTGCCGCACCAACTCCCATCCTCGTGCGGGGATCACGTCATTTTCAAGCAGACAGTCTTCGAACGAGTCACGATCATTGCAGTGGAACAAACAGACCCAGCGCGTCTGCTCGCGCAAGTCTTTCAAAAGGGAGTTGTACTCCTGCGTGAGGACCCAGACAGACTGCTCCGCGTGGCGGCCCGAGAACGCCAGCTCTGACAGCATGTCTTTCTACTTCGCCAAAGCCCTCTTAGCACTGTAGTCGTCTGTGATGTACAGGGTCGGCTCGCCCTGGAACACCCGGTAAAACGCTCGAAAGGAATCGTGAAGCCGCTCACCGGGGTCTTGAACGTAAATCTAAGGATCCGTTCAGATCCAGGGGCGTTGCTGATACGTCCTGTTGTACCGTATGGTGGGACACAGAATCACTACGTGCTGAAATAACCCCCGGTAGGGGCCTTCGAGCAGATCGAGGATAAAAACGGTTTTTCCACATCCCGTCTGCCCGCTGATTGCCGCAGAATGGGCCGTGCGCGGTAGGAAGTCTTTTAACCTATCTTCCGGAGGAAGATTAATAAACCGCTGAGACGAACCGGCCATCTTCGATGTTAAACTGTGCATCCATGATGGCGTAGCGGTAGGTGTTCAATGCACACAGCCTCCTCTGCTCTTTTTGTTATCTGGACGGTCACACCTTCGCTGGCATTCTCTATCCGTCTGCCGGAGCCGTGGAGCCGGCTGGGAAGAGCTTCCTCGCTTCATCAAACATCTGGTAAGAGCGCATCCCTTGGCTGAAGAGTTGGCTGGGGATCCCCTCGATGGTGACCTCGACCTTGTCGATTTTCAGGTTATAGAAGGTCTCAGTGCCGCGAGCAAAGGGTTGTTGTGCGGATTCATCCTCAAAGGGCATCAGGATGCCCTCCATGCTGCGAGCGGGCACGCTGAGATTGATATTCCAGAGGGTGTCGCTCTTGTCTTTGCCGATTTTGCGGTGCCGCAGTATCCGGTCATACAGAATCGAAATGCGGCTTCTATACTGGTTGTTGATCATTAAGGCCAGCTCTGGTAGGGTGACCCTGTCATACTCAAGACAGATGTTTCCAATGTCGAAAGAGGCACCTCTGCCTGTTGCCTGGATCACACGGTTGTAATCGTTGAACGTGACCTCATACTCGAGCCGGTCGCCAAGCGCGCTCTGGTAGAATGGCATGTGGCTCTCGAGCAGCTCGAAGTCCAGTGGGATGTAGAAGGGATTGCCGAAAGCATCGGCGACGGCTTTGTCCGCTAGAATGGACTCGTCTTTGTCCCCAGCATTGATTCGGATCCTCGTCGTATTTCGTTCAGTCGACGTATCAATGCCTTGGTACTGGCCATTTATCCTCTCTGAAGCCGTCCTCCAGAGATCCCAGTAGCAATGGTACACGTCACTGTCGTCGATGCTGAGGACCTCATTCCCCGAAATTAAAATGACGGTCTTTTTCACGAGGGCGCGGCCTAGGTTCTGAACAAAGGTCCGATTGGCATCTTCGCTGTGCAGCATGGTCGTGAAGGCCAACCTCGCGGTCCCGGTGACAATGACATCATGTTTGCCGAGGTTGGGGAATCGAACCAGAAGCTGCTAGCTCGGGCCGATCGTGGTGGGGTTGTTAGTTATCGTCACCGATTGCCTCACCCCTTTTCACTCCAAGGGGTTCGCGGAGGCATCGGTAGGATCAAGCTTTCGTCCGTACTTGCTTGATGACATGGTGTCAACTTCGTTGACAACTTCGTTGTCACTCGACAAAGTCTGTTTTAAACATTCGCGACAACCTTCAAATGCACAAACATTATGGCTGACTTTGAAAACCCTACGTTCGAAGACTGGCCCGACCCTTATGATTACGCCGACGATGACACGTTCAACCTGCCAGACGCTGTGATGGACACACCATCAGACGTCGAGCAAGGGACTACGCGCGACCGGGGACAATCTTCAGAACCTCCGAGGTGAGTTAAGACGGACAGCACTTTCTGACCACAAGAGGCGCCTGGTCGATACTTTCTACAAAGAAGTGAGCCGTGCCTATAAGGGGTTGCACCTCGAAGGTAGTATCGACTATGACCAGTTCGGGATTGATGACGACGGTGAAACACCCTATTGGACCCCGGCGACAAAAAGATTCCTACCATTGCGACAAGGGGAGGATTCCAGTTTCTGGCTCTGTCCACACTGGCCTCGAAATATGGAACAGGCGGCATAAATGCAATTCGACAATCACTGGGGCTCACTGACTATAAATCGAATATGCCGCGTCTCAACAAAAAGGCTGTGGATACACTCCAAAAAGCAGAGGAAACCTTCCCAAAAAGTATTGAAATCCGTCGAGATGACAGAGCTCCCTGGCGTAGCCCACGATGTTATTGGAGATGTCGAGACCGCATTGAAGACAATTGATGATCAGCCTATCGACACCGCGTGGGTCACCCAGGCCAAAAGAGAGCTTGCTGGGCTTGAAAAGGCTATGACTCGAACCCGAGATGAGTTGGCGAACAACCTGGCGAAGTTGTCAAAGGTCGACGAGGGAGAATCCGAACTTGAAAAACACTTGGCCAGGGAGCGGCGGAAACTGACGGAAGCGGGACGACAGCGGACTGAACAAATTATTTGTCTAAATCGCGACGGAAGTAAGGGCGAGGATTGTGGCCACATAAAATCGATTTAAGCTCCCCAGTGGAAATCTTTCCACTGACCGTTCCAAGGCGGTTCTTCTGTGGTGATTTATTTATGTTGTTGTTTGTTACTTACTGTGTGTATCACTTGTGTCTTTTTATTTTGGATGGCCATATGGCGATTTTGTGGGAAAGTAGCTGTCCTTATGGCCTTCCTTTGTTTAGGTTTCCATTATGGTCCTGGTCGCTTAATGTTTGTGTTTCTTTCCCTTTGGTGTCTTTGATGGGTGGAGTAAGTAAATTGTATCGATTCCTGATCTTTGTTTTACTTCTACTTTCCATTATGGTCTGGTCGGTTAATGTTTGTGTTTCTTTCCCTTTGGTGTCAAGGGTGGAGTAAGTTAATTGTATCGATTCCTGATCTTTGTTTTACTTCTACCTTTCATGTTTTCGCTTTCCATTGATAACCAATCTGAAATTATTGAAGCTTTTAGCTCCACTTCTAGATATTTAGATGATTTATTAAATATTGATAATACTTATTTCGATGGTTTGATTAGTCAGATTTAACCCCCCCCCCCCCCCCCCCCCCCACAGAACTTCAGTTAAATAAAGCAAATTCTTCTGATACCGAGGCCCCGTTTTTGGATTTACATCTATCTTTTGTAGATGTGTTTGTTTCGTGCAAAATTTATGATAAACGAGATGACTTTGATCTTGAGATTGTAAATTTTCATTTTTTGGATGGTGATGTTCCTCGTGCGCCATCCTATGGCGTTTATATTTCGCAATTAATTCGATTTGCTAGAGTGGGTAGCAATGTATCTGACTTCAACACTCGTAATAAATTATTAACGGCTAAACTTCTTAATCAGGGTTATCGGTACTATAAACTACGCAAAGCATTTTCAAAATTTTATAGACGCCATTCTGATTTAATTTCAAAATTCAATATTGGACTTAAATCTCTTCTGCAACAAGGTCTATCGGAACACGAATTTTAATGTGACTTGGCACATAAATTCAGAAAAAAATTATAACCGCAATGACTTCAGCACCCAATTTCGTAAAATCATTATTCGATATAAAAAGATTGGGTACAACATGGATGTTATACGACAGACTGCATGCATGGTAGTTAACCCAATAACGGTTGGCAACTTTGCTTCCCTCTTTAATTGCACGCCGGTGGGTCAGGCCTCAGATTCTATGACGGTTCCAACGTAAAGGCTTATTGATAATTAGAGAGATCTAATTAAAGGTAATGTTGGTTGGTGCCTGATGCTCTGTCTCTGGTCGGGCCCATCGGAGTCAACTGTTGGTTTTCTTTTGCTCAAGCATTTCAGTGCTTTTTTGCTGTCGAGTCCTCACCGTTGTCTCACCTCTGTGGTTCTTTGATTATTTGTGTTCACGGAGATGTTGCACTGATGAGTTAGGAGGCCTACATGCGGACTGAACAAATTATTTGTCTAAATCGCGACGGAAGTAAGGACGAGGATTGTGGCTACGTTATATTTATGCTGTTGTTTGTTAATACTCACTGTGTGCTTATGGCCATCCTTTGTTTTGGTTTCCATTATGGTCTGGTCGCTTCATGTTTGTGTTTCTTTCCCTTTAGTGTCTTTGATGGGTGGAGTAAGTTAATTGTATCGATTCCTGATCTTTGTTTTACTTCTACTTTGCCACATATCTCCTATTATATATATATAAGTTTTGTCATACACCTTAATGCAAATGTCTTAACAAAATGTCCATACTTCTTATGCAATTCCCCTGTCTGTGATATTGGACTCATAATATATGTGCTAAGTGTTTGATATACATGTGTATTCTTATGTTGCATGCTGTGATATATTTAAATCCTATTTGTTGTCTTTCAGTATGCTTGTGGAAGTTAAAGCCCTACTGGGCTTATGTTATATTGTTAACACTGTTCGTCTTTGAATAAAATTTCTATGTCAATGTCTGGAATCGAGACAATTCATCGACAAGACAATTCATCGACACGGTTTTTGGAGACAATTCATCGACACAATTGAAGAAAACTCATCGACACTTTTTGAAGACAATTCATCGACACATTATTATGTTGAAATTATACACAAGCTGATAAAATGAAGACAATGTTTTGATAATAAAATTATCTATTATCACGTTTATGATCAAAATTACGAATTTAGAAAAATTTAATTCAATATTTTGGCTTATTGACCATTTTAACCGCAATAGTTTGCCTCGTCTGATTTGATGTCGCAAAACAGTGACTGTCGGGGAGCTGTCTCAAAGTAATTGAGGATAGCATGTAGCTTTTAGGATGCTGATTGCTATGTAGTGGCAGTATTGATAGTACGACCACAGGAGTTGA
>CAUZLF010000442.1:0-44772 GCA_963580285.1 Lucinisca nassula | reverse complement strand
TCACCTCGCCGAGGATGCGCACCCCAAGACCCGGTCCGGGAAAGGGGTGGCGGTAGATCATTTCGTAGGGCAGACCCAGTTCGACACCGATCTTGCGGACCTCGTCCTTGAACAGCTGGTTTTCTTTTGCTCAAGCATTTCAGTGCTTTTTTGCTGTCGAGTCCTCACCGTTGTCTCACCTCTGTGGTTCTTTGATTATTTGTGTTCACGGAGATGTTGCACTGATGAGTTAGGAGGCCTACATGCGGACTGAACAAATTATTTGTCTAAATCGCGACGGAAGTAAGGACGAGGATTGTGGCTACGTTATATTTATGCTGTTGTTTGTTAATACTCACTGTGTGCTTATGGCCATCCTTTGTTTTGGTTTCCATTATGGTCTGGTCGCTTCATGTTTGTGTTTCTTTCCCTTTAGTGTCTTTGATGGGTGGAGTAAGTTAATTGTATCGATTCCTGATCTTTGTTTTACTTCTACTTTGCCACATATCTCCTATTATATATATATAAGTTTTGTCATACACCTTAATGCAAATGTCTTAACAAAATGTCCATACTTCTTATGCAATTCCCCTGTCTGTGATATTGGACTCATAATATATGTGCTAAGTGTTTGATATACATGTGTATTCTTATGTTGCATGCTGTGATATATTTAAATCCTATTTGTTGTCTTTCAGTATGCTTGTGGAAGTTAAAGCCCTACTGGGCTTATGTTATATTGTTAACACTGTTCGTCTTTGAATAAAATTTCTATGTCAATGTCTGGAATCGAGACAATTCATCGACAAGACAATTCATCGACACGGTTTTTGGAGACAATTCATCGACACAATTGAAGAAAACTCATCGACACTTTTTGAAGACAATTCATCGACACATTATTATGTTGAAATTATACACAAGCTGATAAAATGAAGACAATGTTTTGATAATAAAATTATCTATTATCACGTTTATGATCAAAATTACGAATTTAGAAAAATTTAATTCAATATTTTGGCTTATTGACCATTTTAACCGCAATAGTTTGCCTCGTCTGATTTGATGTCGCAAAACAGTGACTGTCGGGGAGCTGTCTCAAAGTAATTGAGGATAGCATGTAGCTTTTAGGATGCTGATTGCTATGTAGTGGCAGTATTGATAGTACGACCACAGGAGTTGAAGGATAATTTAGCCTCGAGATTTGTACAATTCGCATTTAGATACCTAATTCTGATCATGAGATATAAACCGTGTTGGTGAATTATCATCTAGATAATAAAAAGCAGAAGTAAAACAAAGATCAGGAATTGATACAATTAACTTACTCCACCCATAAAAGACACCAAAGGGAAAGAAATACAAACATTAAGCGACCAGACCATAATGGGATCCTAAACAAAGGAAGGCCATAAAGACAGTTACTTTCCCACAAAATGGCCATATGGCCATCCAAAATTAAAAGACACAAGTGATACATACAGTAAGAAACAAACAACAACATAAATAAATCGCCACAGAAGAGCCGCCTTGGAGCGGTCAGTGGAAGATTTCCACTGGGGGGGGGGGGCTTAAATCGATTTTACGTGGTCACAATCCTCGCCCTTACTTCTGTCGCGATTTAGACAAATAATTTGTTCAGTCCGCATGAAGGCCTCCTAACTCATCAGTGCAACATCTCCGTGAACACAAAAATCAAAGAACCACAGGGGAGAGACAACGGTGAGGACTCGACAGCAAGAAACAACTGAAATGCTGGAGCAAAAGAAAACCAACAGTTAGACTCCGATGAGCCCGACCAGAGACAGAGCATCAGGCACCAACCAGCATTATCTCTCTAATTCTCAATAAGCCTTTACGTTGGAGCCGTCATAGAATCTGAGGCCTGACCCACCGGCGTGCAATTAAAGAGGGAATAAGCCCATGCGATGGACCTTGATTAATCCCACTTTAGGGGTAAAAGTTCAGTTTAACCATTTTTGTACCAAATGGAATCCTCCTCCTTATATATAGCATGAGTCCATTTAAAAATGGTAGGGTTGTCAGGTTGTGTTTTCAACTAAATTTGTTTTGGAAAATAGCTGAACTTTTTCCAAACAGTGTAGGCCCTGATCAAACGCCGCGTTCTTCAGCGTCTGAGCTGAGCCTGCACTGTTTGCCAGGGTACCCGTTTTGGGGTATATGGTACTAAATTGGTTAAATGGGATTATGTTTACGTTTCATATTTCTGCCTATAAAAGTTAGGCGTTATCGTTAGAATCGTTTTGATTTGAGCAGAATCTTATTTAATGCTGAAAATTTAGGGAAAAAATGCAAACATACATGTACCTCACAATCAAGCTTCACTTGCCATCTTTTTATTTTGATTATGAAAGTTTTGAATAATATTTGACCGTATACATTTTCTTATATGCGGTTAAAAGGGTCAATAAGCCAAAATATTGAAGTAATGTTTCTAAATTCGTTATTTTGGTCATAAACGTGATAAAAGATCATTTTATTTTCAAAACAGTGTCATTTTATCAACTTGTATATAATTTCAACATAATAATGTGTCGATGAATTGTCTTCAAAAAGTGTCGATGAGTTGTCTTCATTTGTGTCGATGAGTTGTCTCCAAAAACCGTGTCGATGAATTGTCTTGTCGATGAATTGTCTTGTTCCCCTATGTCTGTGCCTATGTCTTAATAATACAGACATGGCTCTGACTAGACATGGCTCTGACTGTTCCACATTTTATCAAAATAATACTATGATATACTAACCTGCAATATAATACAGAAAACAATAAATATACATGTTATACATGTACATGAGATGAAAGGCATAGGTCCTTTCATACTGAACACAAAAATGCATCTGCAGTGAGGCATGCAAAATACCTTGCAGATAACTTAACACACTTGAGTGCGTGTTAGTAACACAGGTTAGTAATTTATTAGAACACCCCATGCATCCCGGTAATCGATGACAGGCCGTATGTAAAAGATGGACACAAAACACAACGAAACACTAAGCATTTTCTCATGTTTATTTCAACCTATGACACTACTGTAACAGGTGAAAAAATGCTAATCACCTGTACCTTTTCCTAAATGCATGTTGTCTGTCTGACATAAGATGATGCTCATCCAAGTGGGCCATGATGTTTGAGCAGACTATATGTGCCTAAGTTCATACTAGTGCAGCTAAGTTTACCTCTTGACTAACTTCCTACATCATAGGTCCTGTCTTTTGACGTATCACCAGTACAATTCTGATTCTGTGCCCGATTCTGTCAAATTTTAAAATGGCCAAAATATCACCGGATCTAAAATACCGGAAGTGATCCATTGCGGTGTATCGTGGTACTGCAGGATAACACAAAACTCAGAACAGGCGGACATTCCTTATTACAAGAAATCAGTAAACATCAGCAATGTCGGGGGCAGACAAGGAAGACGCAGTTTATCAAGCAAAACTGGCTGAACAAGCCGAAAGATACGATGGTAATTTGGGATTTTAAATGTGATTGAGATCATTTATTTTGCCTGTCGCCGGTTTGTCGATATAGGCAAATTGGGATCGAATATCTTGATATTTTCCTAATTTCCGTCTTTTTTCAATCATTCTCTTTACAGTAAAAGGGTGTGTGTGATTTCATATTCAAGAGAAAATTTGTTCTTCCCATCTAGAAAGTTTTGGGATGATTTCTGGAAGCGGAACCGTGTCCATGGTTTTGGCTTGGGTAGCCATATTGGGGCCACTTTGTGCGGAAAATTTAAGATTTACTTCTGAGATCAACTTTGACGTGTCCATACAGCACCGACAAGGACATTAAATCGCTTTTCGGTGAATAATTGATGCATGAATCCTGAAGTAATGTGTCCGAAAAGCGAAACTGTAGACTGTCAAAACCAGAACAGGAAGTGACTTAGCCTGACAGTAAGCCATTATCAATGGACATTGTGCCAGTAATCGCACAGACACCAGTATCCGTACACAGACAAAGCTGAAAAAAGCATCACCTCAGTTGAAATAAATTACATGATCCCATTCATATACACGGATCCAATGTTTTGACATGTGACTGTTTACATTTCATTGCGCATGTAAGATCCCGCCCCATAAGTATGCTATCTATCTATCTTCTTATACTGAGTCGGTCATATCTGGCCATTACCTCAGTTGATTGGGTGGCTAAATTTAGAATTTATCTGAAAAAAAAAAAAAATGAGAGAGGCACTGGATACGTCCTTAAAACTATTTACAATCTGCATAACAGAGGTATCCTAAAACGCATACCTCTGAGTCCCAATCTTACACTGTGCGGGCTTTGAACTCTTCTGCGGACTTGGCATTCACCGCAGAGGAGGGAAGACTATTCCATTGTGGAATAGTTCTAGGAAAGAACAAGTTCTTCAGGGCATCACTACACGACTAGTATCTACGATATTGCGAGTCGTTTACTTTTGATGCCCTTGTTTGGTTCGACACTGTTACAGGGGTCAAGTACCTATCTTTATCAATAGACACTGAAACAGATTGTATCTTGTAGAAGGTTAAAGAGGACTGCTCACGACGGGCCTCCAGGGACGGCCACTCTAGCTCATTAAGCATACATGTCACCGACGCTACTTCTATTTCGCCATCGTCTACAGGTCCATCGAGCAGCTGTCCTCTGCACCTTCTCCACCTGCTGAGTCTGAGTTTTAACATGGGGATGCCAAATGGGTGATGCATATTCAAGTTGCGGGCGAACCAAAGTTTTATATGCAACATCCTTTGTCTGCCTAGGTGCAAAAGCCAAGTTCCGTCTAAGGAATCCTAAAGTCCTAGTTGCTTTAGATGTAATCTCTGAGATAGGTTGACCCCAATGTTGATATGTTGATGCCTGTGTCCCGAGTTATCGTCATCTCTCATATTATCGTCACCATGCATTTTCTGGTATCTATCTATCTATCTAGTTGTACTGCAACACCCCCTCGCGAGGATTACGTGCAGGATGATTGCACTTCGTGAGAATAAATGACGGATGAATAGTGAGACTAAAAAGTGTGATAGGAGATGTGAAAAAATAGATGATAGTGTTATGTGTTAAAAACAGATGAGATTAAAATCAGTAAGAAGCCACTAGATACTGCTCCAGCAGTCATTGTAAATCAAGAATCATTCACCTTGAGGAAGCAAGTGACGTTAAAAAGCGAACAAAACATGTTACTGTTCTATTTCCTTCCAATTTATACAGCCATGTGCACCAGACAGCTGTCCACCATTTTATTGTCCCACTACCTGGTCACGTGGCGCTTGATTTCCCAGCATTCAGGTAATAAAAAAACCTACAGTACTCGGGGTTTATTCTGGAAATTCTGCTTGAAGGCCCATCAACCAAAATTTTCAGGGGCCAATAGGCCGCGGGTATGGGGGCCGCCTAGGTCCCCATTGGGGTCCAGGGGCAACACCCCCGGCCGAAAACAAATTTCAACATTTCTGAGGGTGTCGAGGAGCTATTTCCTGATAGGAAATTTGTGAATTTTAAGTAGCTTTAATTCTGTATTTTCTCTTCAAAATGACATTTTTATTGAATGCTGTTTTGATTTTCGGACTCTCAATCAGTGTTTTGTATAATTTAGCCTTTTTAGGTTGACCACCACCCTATATGTATAGGATGGTGGTCAACCTAAATATACAAATTGAAAATACTGATTGCGAGTGCTTAAGTTTCTCAGCTACAGCTTACCAGAACCCAGTTAATATGGCTTAAAAGATGAGGTCACAGAAGAGAAAAAAGACAGAACTGAGGAATGAAAGTACAAGACATGAGAAGGAGAAACGTGTATACAGAAAAGAAAAAAGACAGAACTGAGGAATGAAAGAACAAGACATGAGAAGGAGAAACATGTAGACAGAAAAATGATAGTATTACAACTGCAGATTTATCAGTGTTTAATAAATTTTATTCACTATCATAGTCTTTTTTTCTGAATTTATTTCACATGCTACTTCCATATTCTAGCCAACAAAGGCCAGTGTATACAAGCTAAACTTCCAAAGTTTGTTGCAGCCCTCCACCTGACTTTCGGTTGCAGATTTAGCGCTAAAATCGTCGAAAAAAGCTGTCAGTTTCGCTTGTTTAGACATGGCGGTCAAAATAGCGTTCCCGGAGACACATGTTAAACTTCTGCGCTGATTAATAAGCGTCTTATTGATTCATATTTTTGATCGTAAGATTAGCCTCCCCTTATCTTGTAGGCTAAAACGCGGACTGCGAGTTCCGGCGCCGATACTACAAAACTGATGGACCAAACGTAATTTCGGCGCGCCGAATCGGCGCAGAACATTATTTTTATTGCGCCATATCGAATTTTAACGCGCATATGGCGCATGGCGCGGCCCAAAAATAAACCCTGAGTACTGGCCAAAATGTATGCAATATTCCCACAGATATCTCTTCTAAAGTTTTTTATATGTATTTTTTGTTTGTACACCCGTTTGTTGCATCAGGTGAAACACTGACTTCATTTGCCCTCAATGTACAGTCTGAAATAACTAGCTTTTAGTGATATTGGCAAGAGTTTGGATTATAATAAGAATGCGCAGTGATTTTTTTACAAATTCTCATTTCTGCGTCCTGGGACTCGCTCAACCCAAAAACTGTGCGTCCCAAATCTGAAAGTATGAGTCCCAATATTTGGAGGGAAAAAAAGGAAGTACAAAAAAGATCGGTTCAGTATAAAATGCCATTATTCATAGTTAAAAATAATGCGGTCTAGTATCTATTATTTTCAATGAACAGAATCAATCATCAACTCGTGTTGTTTATTAGCCCAAAGAAATCCTGCTAAAGTGTACGCTTTTTAGTCTATTTTCCGTAATGTTTTCTACTTTCGTTTTCGATAAATGCGCACCGCAACATGTGCGTGAAATTTACTTCATGCACAATGGAGATAATATTCCGAACCATTGTCGACAAACGTTTCCTCCCCTGATTGGGACACCAGCTATATAGGTTCAGGGGCTGAAAAATCCATTGCCCGGCCGCCAGGTACAAGTTCGAAATCGCGCTGGGCAGGTGCACTTTGACCTTAGGACGCTCGGTCGGGCAAGTGCAAAAAAAATCATCTACAGCTGTCAGTCTTTTGAGTCCTTAAATACAGTAAAACTAGAGTAAGTAAATCACAATAATTGTACTGCACTGTCCTGCTTTGTCGACAATTCAGAGACAAACTGTCTGTGTATTTATAACAGTTCAATTATGACACTATTGTTAATCCCTGTCATATAATTGCCAAGTAAACATGATTGTCCTGCGGTGCGTGTCTTTCATTTCTGGCGATAAGCCAACTTGAACGAGGTGTGAAAATATGGTCAAGTTATGTCTCTAATTTGCGTTTATTCCCCAATCATTAAAATTTAATCCACAATCAATGTGAAAATGATTTACTCGCACCTCAGACAATTAGCTACATCTAACTGTACATGTATGCATTATAAAAATGGACTGTGGATGGTTATCTTAATTTTTGGCGCCAAATAGCAGACGCTCGGCTTGGCTGGAAAAGTCGAACGCTGTTGTTGGAGCTGCTGGGGATAATTAGGGGGGCTGTGCAAAGCGCCGTTTTCTATCCGCCTCCATTCAGAACCGTTTAGCTATCGAGAAAATATTTTTTACCGGTTCCAAACAATTTTTTAAGAACGGGATACAGCCCATTAAAATAAAACAATGGCATTAAACACGTGCGGGGTTGCTGGCATCGGATGACGTAATTTGACACATTTACCGATCACATGCAGAAAACTGGTAGAGTTGTTTTGTAGGAGTGTAACGATGCATCGGACCATCGATGCATTGCGATAGGCACTTGGGCGATAGTACTGCATCGATGGTAAAGTTAAACATCGATGACTATCGCCGATAGTGTTTTGAACTATCGATATTTTAGATAGTTTTCTATATCACAAGTTTTTCAGATAATTCCCGGAGTTGTTTTCATTCTTATATAATTTATATTCTTTATTCCCACCTACGTCTTGTACCCGGTCAAGCGTCAAACTGTACATTGTCCTAATTATAATCCAATAATCTCCTGTGTGTCAGTGGGAGACAACGGCTGCTTGCCGCCAGATAAAGGCAATAAAATTAGCAGACTCGTGATTTGGCGGTCGTGATTTGGCGGTAGCCTGCAGGTACACTGTGTTTATGCATCCTATCTTGTTACACATTATCCACTTAACACCCGATGTCGGTATAAGGTCAGACCGCTGAATATTCCTTCATTGAACTGGTAAATTTACAACTTTCTGAAGCATATGTCAACAGCACTTTGATAATAATTGATTTCGAAATAGTTGACACGGACGACCACGCATATTTTGATTACGCTAATCTGCAAGCTGTCTGTAAGCCAGTGATAAGAAAACAGACATCAAAGGAAATGAAATAAGTGTCGTCCTGCAAAGAACGTTTATTATTTGGGCATCCAGACATGTTTATACAGCCGAGGAATTAATTTTGAATCTTGGACACCGTGTAAGGGAATATCGCACTAGAAAACAATTAAAGAAATTAAAAACGTGGTACGATCTTCTGTTTATTTGCATGTATTGCTAAAATATTTTAAAAGATTTTACCAAACAACAAAAGAAAAATACAAATGATGTTGGGAAAAAAAACATTACACAATGAAAATGATGGAAAAGTTTGGAAAAAACCATTACACAATGAAAATGATGGATAAGTTGGCTAATGCAAGAATGTCGGGATGACATTGTAAGGCATGTTCGGCACGTTACTGGTGACGTTATCGGTCGACCGGGGCCGATTTGGATAAAAAAATTCTTTAGCCCTGATTTCAAAGGTGTTCCGTTTAACAAGCGCATGCGATCGATTGTGTACCGAAACACTGATTTTCGGTCTTAAGATTCAAATCAAACTTCCCAAAACACAGGTTCTGGTGTATTGATTCGTTTGACGTGGAATCGGTAACAATTCTGATTCTGAATCGTATGCATTGCTGACACAGGTTTTCAGCCATCTACTATTTATATTAATGAAGCGTATTTCTTTCGTAACAGATAAAACATATTTTCTCAACAGCTAAACGGTTGTGGATAGAGGTGGATAGAAAACAGCGCCCTGCACAATTTCCGATTTATACCCGGAAGCTCGATCCGTGTCACCAACAACAGCATACAGATGTGTTTACACAAATTAAAGTGTTCGACTTTTCCCGCCAAGCGTCTGCTATTTTGTCGCCAAAATATAGCCATGCACGAGGCAGTAGAATAGTCTGTTTTTATTAATATGCATACATCTACCGATAGATGAAGCTAATCGTCTTAGGAGCGATTTGATTGTGGATTAAATTTTATGATTGAGGGATAAATGCAAATTATAGACATAACTTTTTCTTATTTTCACACCTTGTCACGCGGAACATTATAGGCTTATCGGTAGCGCCGGAGGCTTGTGTTTACAGTGTAATTATAGAAGAGACTGCATATCCGGCGTTTATTACATGATTCGGTTAACTTACATGGTCGGTTTGGTTGGACCCAAAATTCAGTGTTATAACGAGGTTGAGGTGCATTTAGACACTTTGTCATGTTTGAAGTGTTTTTGAAGACAAGCAAAGATTTCATTGCCTTCGTGAAGAGCTTACATTTATTTTGATTAAGAAACTGATTTCACATTCTCACTGTGAATTGATACATTTTAATTGGCTACTTCTTTTAAAATGAGTCTCCCGGCTCTTCTTGAAGGATAAACACTTAAAGGAAAAAAGATGCTCCCGGGGAGCTGTTTCCTCTTCATGAAGGGCAGCCAGAAAAGCAAACAGGACTTTACAACAGGTGTCCCTCTTGTGTAAATTATCTTGTTTATTTCTTGTATGCAGATAAAGCATACAGACAACAGTCTGAAGGATTAAATAGTTTTTATTTCCTTCTCAAACAAGAAAATTTGTTTCAGGCAATAGTATTGCAATAATAGTCAGCAATAGTAATAGTATCGCAATGGTTCTTCCTGCAATGTCAATACTATCGCAATAGTCATTTTTTGACTATCGTTACATCCCTATTGTTTTGTGGGCGGCGACTTGGATGGCGGAAAACTTTGATGTTCGCATTGAACTTGCTTCTGTGAAAGTTTTGGGCTCATTTTGGATGTAGGGGATTCTCGTCTTGTGGTTGGATCATTAAATTGTACCTGTATCGATTTTTCGGTGACTCGTTGGGCAGTTGAAGGTTCGGTAAAAGTGCGGTATTTTATCACTTCTGCCGATATTTGCAGGAGTGAAAACGAAAGTTGGATTTTTCGCCCACGAAATATTTGCGTCCGGCGGACGCACATATTTTATGATCGTGCGTCCTCAGTCCTATTTGTGCGTCCTGGACGCAGGACGCAGGGGTAAAAAAATCACTGTATGCGTGTGCTGTGTCAAGTACTTATCTTTTTAACTGGTGTCAGCTTTCAGAGACTTTATTGAAAACTGAACTGTAAATTAATTCCTTTTTAATGTTAATGCATTCAGTTGCCTGCACAACTGCCTATTCAAATAATTTTACAAAGAATTTCTCTATATTGTTTTTCAAATGAACGCTTGTCAGTCAATATTGTCTGTAAAAAAAGTTATGCATAAGTATTGGCCACTAACTGTACTAAGGGAGCTCCTGCTTTGCTATGACGTCATGATAACAACACATGACGATAACTTTGGAGACAATCCAAATGTTTTAAGGTCAAGGTAAGCTTTGTTTATTTAACGTTTTTGCACAGTAAAAGAGCACTGGAAATAGTAAGTCTTGAAAAATTGATTGGATATTGAATGGTTATAATATTAAAATTAGAAATATTTAGAATGATCAAAGAAGACAGTTGTTACTGTCACTAAAATTCTTAGCATGACGATAACTGGAGAAAACAGCATACCTCGGGATGACGTCACTTCACGTAGCAACCAAACGGCTGACATTTTCGAGGTGAAACCGTTTGCCTAACAACCGGTAATATTCCATTACATGCTGTCGGGGTTTTTAGCTTGAATGTATCTTTCAAGTTTGTTATTGTAAAAATTTACCGCTATACTTATTAAATTATTTTAACTGTTGTTAGTAATTATAAAAAAAATAAATTTGTTTAGTAAAGGCAGGAAAGGTTCCTGCAAACACCATCGGTAACGCCAATCTTTCATTTTGCGAATTTTTGGTTTTTGAAATATATCCCCTTTTCTCATATCTCCATTCAGTCTCATAACTCTGTTCACCCTCGTTTTTAATTAATATGAAAAGGAATAGTTTTTACAATTATCACACATCAGAATTTGTAATTAATAACTAACATTGCAACCTGTTTTGAAAAAAAAATCAGTTTTGATTTACAATTTAATTCACAGAAATCGAAATTTATTACAAAATGCTTAATATTTAAGGGGTTCCCCCAATAAAAATTACTAACCAGTGACAAGCATGTGATTGAAAATAAAAAATATCAACAAATTAGAATACGTAGTACACAATCTAAATAAAATGCTCATCATGTATAATATTCATAGAATGAATCTGAGTACTTATAATAATCAAATAAATTTGGGTGAACGGAGTTATGAGAACATGCCCCAAACACGCCCTGCATTTCTAGACGGCTGTAGAATAAACAGAAGTGATGTTTATTTTCTTAAATATTGAGATTCTCACAGGCATTTAGTCAAATGTTTAGAAAATACCTGGAGAAAATTGTTCTTGCAACAAAAAATTGAAAGCAGGATTGCTCAACCTTAGGTGAACGGAGTTACGGGTTTCCAGGCTAAATTTAAATACCAGCACAGGCCTCGACAACCATAAAATTTAAGCTTGAATGTAACTTTCAAGTAGGGCTGCAACGATACGATACGTATCGCGATACATTTTATTTAGGATCTTTGTGGAAAAGAAAGCTGCATGTGGAACAAAAATAAATTTATTGTAACATTAAACTGTAAAAATTGGTTGTAAAATTAAACTTTTAAATGGAAACAATTGATTAACTGTAACCCTTTCTCTGAGATCTTTGGCAATAAATACTCCCACTGACTTTGAACAGTCCAGGGCTCTGGGACTTTTTGAGGGGTATTTTGTTTTAAGAACATCATGTAACCTAAGCTGACCCTTTGGGACTACACGGCTTGCTTTGATAACTGGTCCCGGCTTTGCAGCTTCTACTTTCGGTTCTACTTTCGATTTCGCTTGTTCCAGTTCCTGATAAATCAGTGGATGTTTTCTTTGTAGATGAGTGGACATATTTGATGTGGTACCCGAAGCGTACGATATATCACACTGACAAACTTTGCACACAGTTTTAGTTTTATTAACCGACTTGATTCCATTGTCAACAGTCTTTTCAAATCCGAAATATTGCCAAACTTTTGATTTGTATTATGTCGGCTTTTCGATCTCGCGATCCGCCATTTTGAACTGCCGAGTGTCGCTCCCTTAATGCAAAATCGAGAAATATTTTTACATTTTACAAGTGCAATTGCGAATAAATACGCATACAAGTGATAGGCATACCGTCAAAAAATAATAATTTTGGCTATTTTTGAGGTAATTTTTGCTTATTTTCTGAATTTTCCCCCGATTTATTGATATAAGCGCCAACATCATCGACCGGTCATTTCGGCCCATTTGTCGATTATCGGAACTGATCGTCGAACCGAACCGAACCGAAAATGGAGGAAACAAAACCGTGAACCGAATCGTAGCTTATGTACCGCGATGAACCGAGTTTTCGGTGAATCGTTTCACCTCTACTTTCAAGTTATATTCTGTAAAATTTACCGTTATACTAATTAAATTAGTATAACCGTAAGTAATTAAAAAATGATAATTTTGAGCGGCGAAAGTGAACAGGGGAAAGTGTCAGGTCTTGTGTATTCAGCAGTGACATGTCATCGGACAGAATACCCCAAGTGTCAAGGAAACTTGACATTGATCTTGACAAGAAAATCAAATGCCTGGAATATATTTCCATGTTCATAAAGGTTATAGATATATTCTTCGTTAATACTGATTTATAGTTGAATGTGAATATTCAAAATTTATTATAAAATATGGCTTTTGGCTACATAAAAATTATAGATAGACTCGGCAAATTTGATGGTTACCATGTTACTACGTTAGGGTTCTCCTAACTGTTAATCAAATACCCTGGCAAACAGCACAGACCCAGATCAAACGCCGTAGAATGCGGCGTCTGATCAGGGCCTACACTGTGTGCATAAAGTTCAGCCATTTTCCAAATAAAATCAGTGATTTTTTTACCCCTGCGTCCTGCGTCCAGGACGCACAAATAGGACTGAGGACGCACAATCATAAAATATGTGCGTCCGTCGGACGCAAATATTTCATGGGCGAAAAATCCAACTTTCGTTTTCACTGCTGTAAATATCGACGGATGTGATAAAATACCGCACTTTTACCGAACCTTCAACTGCCCAATGAGTCACCGAAAAATCGATACAGGTACAATTTAATGATCCAACCACAAGACGAAAATCCCCTCCATCTAAAACGAGCCCAAACTTTCACACAAGCAAGTTCAATGCAAACGTCAAAGTTTTCCGCCATCCAAATCGCCGCCCACAAACCAACTCTACCATTTTTCTGCACGTGATCGGTAAATGTGTCAAATGACGTCATCCGATGCCAGCAACCCCGCACGTGTTTAATGCAATTGTTTTATTTTAATGGGCTATATCCCGTTCTTAAAAAATTGTTTGGAACCGGTAAAAGATATTTTCTCGATAGCTAAACGGTTGTGAATGGAGGTGGATAGAAAACAGCGCTTTGCACAGCCCTCGAATTATCCCAGCAGCTCCAACAACAGCGTTCGACTTTTCCCGCCAAGCCGAGCGTCTGCTATTTGGTGCCAAAACATAACCATTCATGATCCGTTTTTAGCTCACCTGTCACGTAGCGACAAGGTGAGCTTTTGGGATCACTTTTTGTCCGTCGTGCGTCCGTGCGTGCGTGCGTCCGTAAACTTTTCTTCAAACGACATCTCCTCCTAAACCACTGATCGTATTTTGACCAAACTTCACAGGAATGATCCTTAGGTGGTCCCCTTTCAAAGTTGTTCAAATGGTTCCAGTCCGTTGCACATATAGGTCACAGTAGCCAAAAATAGATTTTTTTCACCGCAAACTTAAAAAATCTTCTTCTCTGAAACCGCAAGGCCCAGGTCTTTGATATTTGGTATGAAGCTTCATCTAGTGGACCCCTACCAAGATTGTTCAAATTGTAGTGCCTGGGCCAAATATGCCCCCGCACGGGGGCCCTTTGGTTTTACATGGGCTTATATAGGGAAAATCTTTAAAAATCTTCTTCTCTGAAACCGCAAGGCCCAGGTCTTTGATATTTGGTATGAAGCTTCATCTAGTGGACCCCTACCAAGATTGTTCAAATTATAGTGCTGGGGCCAAAAATGCCCCCGCATGGGGGCCCTTTTGTTTTACATGGGCTCATATAGGGAAAATCTTGAAAAATCTACTTCTCTGAAACCGCAAGGCCCAGGTCTTTGATATTTGGTATGAAGCTTTATCTAGTGGACCCCTACCAAGATTGTTCAAATTATAGTGCTGGATCTAAAAATGCCCCCGCAAGGGGGCCCTTTGGTTTTACATGGGCTTATATAGGGAAAATCTTGAAAAAGCTTCTTCTCTGAAACCGCAAGTCCCAGGTCTTTGATATTTGGTATGAAGCTTCATCTAGTGGACCCCTACCAAGATTGTTCAAATTATAGTGCTGGGGCCAAAAATGCCTCCGCACCGGGGCCCTTTTGTTTTACATAGGCTTATATAGGGAAAATCTTTAAAAATCTTCTTCTCTTAAACCGCAAGGCCCAGGTCTTTGATATTTTGTATGAAGCTTCATCTAGTGGACCCCTACCAAGATTGTTCAAATTATAGTGCTGGGGCCAAAAATTGGCTTATATAGGTAATATCTTGAAAAATCTTCTTCTCTGAAACTGCAAGGCCCAGGTCTTTGATATTTGGCAGTGTTGTGCCTAGCCTCGATTGCTTGGGGGACACCAATGGCCCTTATGACATTTTCCAAAGGGTCATTTTATATTTTAAAGGGGCTTCAGTAAATAAAATATAAGCAACGTTGTTGATTTCTGAGGGTCATCCGGGCCCCATGTTTAATGTTGAAAGGGCCATCAATGACTTTAGGTAGGCAAATGGCCCCATGGCCCCCTCTCGGCGCAACACTGATTTGGTATGAAGCTTCATCTTGTGGACCTCTACCAAGATTGTTCAAATTATAGCCCTGCGGCCAAAAATGCCCCCGCTCAGGGGCCTTTGGTTTTACATAGACGTATATAGGGAAAATCTTGAAAAATCTTCTTCTTTGAAACCACAAGGCTTAGGTCTTCCATATTTGTTATGAAGCTTCAGCTAGTGGACCTCTATAAAGATTGTTCAAATTATAGCCCTGAGACCAAAAATGCCTCCGCCATGTGGCCCTTTGGTTTTACATAGACTTATATAGGGAAAATCTTTAAAAATCATCTCTGAAACACAAGGCTTAGGTCTTTGATATTTGTTATGAAGCTTCAGCTAGTGGACCTCTACCAAGATTGTTCAAATTATAGCCCTTGGGCCAAAAATGCCCCTGCTCCGGGGCCCTTTGGTTTAACATAGACTTATATAGGGAAAATGTTGTTTTACATAGACTTCTATATGCAGGGTAAACCTTTAAAATCTTCTTCTCTGAAACCAGAAAGCCCAGGTCTTTCATATTCGATATGAAGCTTCATCTTGTGGACCTCTACCAAGATTGTTCAAATTATAGCCCTGGGGCCAAAATTGACCCTGCCCGGGGCCCACTTGTTATACATTGGATCAGGTGAGCGAACCAGGGCCCTCTGGGCCCTCTTGTGTTTTATATTAGGATCACTTTTTGTCTGTCATCCGTGCGTAAACAATTTCTTCAAACAACATCTCCTCCTAAACCACTGATCGGAATTTGACCAAACTTCACAGGAATGGTCCTTAGGTGGTCCCCTTTCAAAGTTGTTCAAATGGTTCTGGTCCGTTGCACATATAGGTCACAGGAGCCAAAAATAGATTTTTTCACTGAAAACTTAAAAAATCTTCTTCTCTGAAACCGCAAGGCCCAGGTCTTTGATATTTGGTATGAAGCTTCATCTAGTGGACCCCTACCAAGATTGTTCAAATTATAGTGCTGGGGCCAAAAATGCCCCCGCCCCGTGGCCCTTTGGTTTTACATGGGCTTATATAGGAAAATCTTCAAAAATCTTCTTCTCTGAAACCGCAAGGCCCAGGTCTTTGATTTTTGGTATGAAGCTTCATCTAGTGGACCCCTACCAAGATTGTTCAAATTATAGTGCTGGGGCCAAATATGCCCCGCCCCGGGGCCCTTTGGTTTTACATGGGCTCATATAGGGAAAATCTGTAAAAATCTTCTTCTCTGAAACCGCAAGGCCCAGGTCTTTGATATTTGATATGAAGCTTCATCTAGTGGACCCCTACCAAGATTGTTCAAATTATAGTGCTGGCGCCACAAAATGCCCCCGCCCTAGGGCCCTTTGGTTTTACAGGGTCTTTTATAGGGAAAATCTTTAAAAATCTTCTTCTCTGAAACTGCAAGGCCCAGGTCTTTGCTATTTGGTATGAAGCTTAATCTAGTGGACCCCTACCAAGATTGTTCAAATAATAGTGCTGGGGCCAAAAATGCCACTGCCCCGGGGCCCTTTTGGTTTTACATAGGCTTATGTAGGGAAAATCTTTAAAAATCTTCTTCTCTGAAACTGCAAGGCCCAGGTCTTTGATATTTGGTATGAAGCTTCATCTTGTGGACCTCTACCAAGATTGTTCAAATTAAAGCCCTGGGACCAAAAATGCCCCCCCCCCCCCACCCCACCCCACCCCTCCGGGGTCCTTTGGTTTTACATAGACTTTTCTGAAACCACAAGGCCTAGGTCTTTGATATTTGATATGAAGCTTCAGCTAGTGGACCTCTACCAAAATTGTTCAAATTATAGCCCTGAGACCAAAAATGCCCCCGCCCTATGGCCCATTGGTTTTACATAGACTTAAGGAAAATCTTTAAAAAAATTTCTTCTGTGAAACCAAAAGGCCTAGATCTTTGATATTTGGTGTGAAATTTCATCTAGTGAACCTCTATCAAGATTGTTCAAATTATAGCCCTGGGGCAAAAAATGCTACGCCCCAAGACCCTTTTGTTTTACAAAGACTTATATAGGGAAATCTTTAAAAATCTTCTTCTCTGAAACTGCAAGCCCCATGTCTTTGATATTTCGTATGGAGCTTCATCTAGTGGCCAATTATAGCCTTTGTTGATATTTGGTATGAAGCTACACCTTTTTAGACCTCCCTCAACATTATGCACATTATAACCTTGGGGTCAATAATGGCCCTCCCCATGGCCCACTTGTTACTCTATGGATCAGGTGAGCGATCCAGGGCCATCATGGCCCTCTTGTTATAATGCATACAATTACCGTTAGATATAGCTAATTGTCTGAGGAGCCAGTAAATCATTTTCACATTGATTGTGGATTAAATTTCATGATTGGGGAATAAACGCAAATTAGAGACATAACTTGACCATATTTTCACACCACGTTCAAGTTGGCTTATCGCCAGAAATGAAAGACACGCACCGCATGGCAATCATGTTTACTTGGCAATTATATGACAGGGATTAACAAGAGCGTCATAATTGAACTGTTATAAATACACAGACGGTTTGTCTCTGAATTGTCGACAAAGCAGGACAGTGCAGCACAAATATTGTGATTTACTTACTCTAGTTTTATTGTTCTAGTTCTACTGACAGCTGTAGACGATTTTTTTGCACTTGCTCAACCGGGCGTCCTAAGATCAAAGTGCACCTGCCCGGCGCGATTTCGGACTTGTACCGGGCGGCCGGGCAATGGATTTTTCAGCCCCTGAACCTAGATAGCTGGTGTCCCAATCAGGGGAGGAAACGTTTGTCGATAATGGTTCGGAATATTATCTCCATTGTGGATGAAGTAAATTTCACGCACATGTTGCGGTGCGCATTTTATCGAAAACGAAAGTAGAAAACATTACGGAAAATAGACTAAAAACATACACTTTAGCAGGATTTCTTTGGGCTAGTAAACAACACAAGTTGATGATTGATTTTGTTCATTGCAAATAATAGATAGTAGACCACATTATTTTTAACTATGAATAATGGCATTTTATACTGAACCGATCTTTTTTGTACTTCCTTTTTTTTCCCTCCAAATGTTGGGACTCATACTTTCAGATTTGGGACGCACAGTTTTTTTGGTTGAGCGAGTCCCAGGACGCATAGTTGAAAATTTGTAAAAAAATCACTGTAAAATTTGAAGAAAACACAGCCAGACACCCCCAAATTTTGAAATGGACTCCGGCTAAATATAAGGAGGTGATTGCAGGCCCTGGTCCGCTTCAATCGTCTGTCAGGGTATTTCTCCTGATTCGGAAAATTGTATGAGGACAACTGTTTATCCTGTTGTAGGCGGTGATTAGTACAAACATCTGCCCTGTATATTTTAGGCATTTTCTTTTAGTCTCCCGGATTTTTACTTGTGAATATCGTTCCTATTCAATTAAAAGGTAACTCAAAATGGCGTAGCTTTTCACCTCCGGATTTGGTTGCTATGCAGAAAGTCACGTGACTATTGAGAAGACCCGGATGACCGACTTCATTAATAGGGGCTTGAAGAAATATATGGGCTGCATGATGCTTCCACGCAGAGCTGAATCTGGCCCGCACATTAGTACTGGTAAACCGCTTAGAGGATCTAAGCCTGTCCAGGAACCGTGGTGCGAGGCGGACCGTCCATGCAAATAAACCCTATTGGTTTCATTGGGCGCCAGGGCTTGAGATGTCATTTCATCTCGATGTCGGGTAAAAGTCCCACAAAACTGGAAGCAACGTCTCCAAAATGACCTTTACAGTGTTGACGGGGACGTTAAACTTCAAATCAACCAACCAACAAAAGGGCAGTTTAACAGTCTGGTAGCTATCGTGGTTGTCGGATGCAAAAAGAGTCACATATACAACAAGTTAAACTGCATTATACCTCGGTTATTATACATTTACCTATGTGAATGAGTCGGCACACAGCAAACACAAACATTTCTTTATACATAAGATCCGTTTGTGCATCTTGCAAATGTCTTCAAAACTGAACAGGGAAAATATAATTGTCCCAGAAGCCATACTACAGAATGCTAATTCAAACAGCAACATATATGATTGGCAGGCTGATCTGAGCCTTCACAAGTCGCACGTTTCACTCATGTTTTCACAAAATTGCATGTAAAAACCGTGTGAACAAACTTTCATTGAAGTTTTGGTATTGAAAAACGTGGGAAAATTTCTGACTGCCTGAACTGCACGTGCATAAGTGACAGCGGGAGATTCATCGCAGCGAGAAATTCACCATACGGAAAATTTCTGACTGCCTGAACTGCACATGCAAAAATGACAGCGGGAAATTTATCGCAACGAGAAATTAATACATACGACAGAGCTTCCATTTACTCGCAAATTCAGGAAGTCCCAGACTTCCTACCCTTGAAATCTGGGAGTCCCACTGGAAAATTCAGGAAGTCACAATTTTGAAGCAAGGTGTTTGCGGATTGTAAAATTGTTTTAATGCAGAAATATATATTATTTATTCCATGAATCTCTTGTTTGCATTTTTAATCACCTATATCTTTTAGATGGCTAGTAAAGTGTCGATAGGTAAACTGACTAGCTCAAAATTAACTTTAATAATGTTGACTGGGCCGTTAAACTCAAAACAATAAAGCAAAGCTCTGTGAGGAATTAAACTTCTCATAACTATGTGACATACATGCGGTCAGTGCAGTGCAGTGCATACAAAAGCCCATTTTGGGTCATTAGCAAACCGTGTAGACCCAGATCAGACGCCACAGAACATAGCGTCTGATTTGACTGTCTACACTGTTTGTAGCACTTAACGCAAATAAAACAAACCTGACACTAAAAAGAAATAAAGGAATTTTTTTTTGTAAAAGATTTTTGCCAAACTTTGCAAAACATACGCTTCGAGTCTTCATTGTACTCTCAACACTGGGAACTGCTTCAGACAAACAGGCAGAAACACGTGCAACTTTGGTCAGTTGGAACAGCCTTAGACGAGTCAGTGGTAGTCTTTTTAGCTCACCTGACCGAAGGTCATGGTGAGCTTTTGTGACAGTAAGATGTCCGGCGTCGTCGTCCGTCGTGCGTAAACTTTTTCTTGTGAACACACTAGAGACCACAGTTTTGGTCCAATTATCATCAAACTTGCTCAGAATGATAATCATGACAATATCTCGGTCAAGTTCGAATTTGGGTCATGTCGGGTAAAAAAGTAGGTCAGTAGGTCAAATCATAGAAAAACCTTGTGAACACTCGAGAGGCCACAATTTTGGTCCAATCATCATCAAACTTGCTCAGAATGATCATTGTGACAATATTTTAGTGAAGTTTGAATATGGATCATGTCGGCTTAAAAAGTAGGTCAGCGGGTCAAATCATAGAAAAACCTTGTGAACACCCTAGAGGCCACAATTTTGGTCCAATCATAATCAAACTTGCTCAGAATGATCATCATGACAATATCTTGGTCAAGTTCGAATATGGGTCATGTCCGGTCAAAAAGTAGGTCAGTAGGTCAAATCATAGAAAAACCTTGTGAACACTCTGAAGGCCACTGTTTTGGTCCAATTATCATGAAACTTGCTCAGAATGACCATTGTGACAATATTTCAGTCCAGTTCGAATATGGGTCATATCGGGTTAAAAAGTAGGTCAGCGGGTCAAATCATATAAAAACCTTGTGAACACCCTAGGGGCCACAATTTTGGTCCAATCTTAATCAAACTTGCTCAGAATGATCATCATGACAATATCTCGGTCAAGTTTGAATATGGGTCAAATGGTTCCGGTCCGTTGCACATCTAGGTCACAGGAGCCAAAAACAGATTTTTTTCACCAAAAACTTAAAAAATCTTCTTCTCTGAAACCACAAGGCCCAGGTCTTTGTTATTTGGTATGAAGCTTCATCTAGTGGACCCCTACCAAGATTGTTCAAATTATAGTGCTGGGGCCAAAAATGCCCCCGCACGGGGGCCCTTTGGTTTTACATAGGCTTATATAGGGAAAATCTTTAAAAATCTTCTTCTCTGAAACCACAAGGCCCAGGACTTTGATATTTGGTATGAAGCTTCATCTAGTGGACCCCTACCAAGATTGTTCAAATTTGAGTGCTGGGACGAAAAATGCCCCCGCCACGGGGCCCTTTGGTTTTACATTGGCTTATATAGGGAAAATCTTTAAAAATCTTCTTCTCTGAAACCACAAGGCCCAGGTCTTTGATATTTGGTATGAAGCTTAATCTAGTGGACCCCTACCAAGATTGTTCAAATTATAGTGCTGGGGCCAAAAATGCCCCCGCCCCAGGGCCCTTTGGTTTTACATAGGCTTATATAGGGAAAATCTTCAAAAATCTTCTACTCTGAAACCACAAGGCCCAGGACTTTGATATTTGGTATGAAGCTTCATCTAGTGGACCCCTACCAAGATTGTTCAAATTATAGTGCTGGGACAAAAAATGCCCCCGCCACGGGGCCCTTTGGTTTTACATTGGCTTATATAGGGAAAATCTTTAAAAATCTTCTTCTCTGAAACCACAAGGCCCAGGTCTTTGATATTTGGTATGAAGCTTCATCTAGTTGACCCCTACCAAGATTGTTCAAATTACAGTGCTGGGGCCAAAAATGCCCCCGCCCCGGGGCCCTTTGGTTTTACATAGGCTTATATAGGGAAAATCTTAAAAAATCTTCTTCTCTGAAACCACAAGGCCCAGGTCTTTGATATTTGGTATGAAGCTTCATCTAGTGGACCCCTACCAAGATTGTTCAAATTTTAGTGCTGGGACAAAAAATGCCCCCGCCACGGGGCCCTTTGGTTTTACATGGGCTTATATAGGGAAAATCTTTAAAAATTTTCTTTTCTGAAACCACAAGGCCCAGGACTTTGATATTTGGTATGAAGCTTCATCTAGTGGACCCCTACCAAGATTGTTCAAATTTTAGTGCTGGGACAAAAATGCCCCCGCCACGGGGCCCTTTGCTTTTACATTGGCTTATATAGGGAAAATTTTTAAAAATCTTCTTCTCTGAAACCACAAGGCCCAGGTCTTATATATTTGGTATGAAGCTTCATCTAGTGGACCCCTACCAAGATTGTTCAAATTATAGTGCTGGGGCCAAAAATGCCCCCGCCACGGGGCCCTTTGGTTTTACATAGGCTTATATAGGGAAAATCTTTAAAAATTTTCTTCTCTAAAACCACAAGGCCCAGGACTTTGATATTTGGTATGAAGCTTCATCTAGTGGACCCCTACCAAGATTGTTCCAATTTTAGTGCTGGGGCCAAAAATGCCCCTGCCCCGGGGCCCTTTGGTTTTACATAGGCTTATATAGGGAAAATCTTTAAAAATCTTCTTCTCTGAAACCACAAGGCCCAGGACTTGGATATTTGGTATGAAGCTTCGTCTAGTGGACCCCTACCAAGATTGTTCAAATTATAGTGCTGGGACAAAAAATCCCCCCCTGCCACGGGGCCCTTTGGTTTTACATAGGCTTATATAGGGAAAATCTTTAAAAATCTTCTTCTCTGAAACCACAAGGCCCAGGACTTTGATATTTGGTATGAAGCTTCATCTAGTGGACCCCTACCAAGATTGTTCAAACTATAGTGCTGGGGCAAAAAATGCCCCTGTCCCGGGGCCCTTTGATTTTACATAGGCTTATATAGGCAAAATCTTTAAAAATCTTCTTCTCTGAAACCGCTAGGCCCAGGTCTTTGATATTTGATGTGTAGCTTCATCTAGTGGACCTTTGACAAGATTGTTCAAATTTTAGCCTTTGTTGATGTTTGGTATGAAGCTTCACCTTTAAGACCTCCCTCAACATTATGTACATTAAAGCCCTGGGGCCAATAATGGCCCTCTCTGGGGCCCACTTGTTACACTATGGATCAGGTGAGCGATCCAGGGCCATCATGGCCCTCTTGTTTTTTTTTTTGCCTTTTTGGCTAACAGACAGATCAGACTGCAGCTCGGACCCTGACCAGCCGGCCTGGTCACATTCGCTGGTTTTACGTATTTTCGAGGCGCCAAAATCAAAACGCCGATCGCGGCCACATTTTGGGATTATAAATCCTGCTATTTACTCTTAAAAGCAAAAAAGTATCTATCTTTGAAAACCATTGTCACACTTTGCATCGTGCATCGCTCATGATAATCTCACTACCAAACGCCTAAATTACGACCCGCTTTAATTTAAACAGTAACAAGTTTACAGGATTAAAAAACACTTATCGTCAATGACATTAGTTCATCCTTATTATATGCAAACACCGAGCAATCACCTTGACACGTTTTTCACACACCGATGACGATCAAAGGTTTGCCGACGCTTGGATTCTGACTGTAAATATAGTACAGCGCAGGCCGAAAATGGGACGTCCTTAGTACTAATAAACACAGAAAGCGGTTTCAGCTAAGAAGGCGGAGCAAACTTTTTACCAACTGCTAAAAGGGGGCGGGTTTATACGTCTCGGTAAAGATTTTTGGCCGTACAGAGAAATTTTCCGGAGTCCACGAGACGCCTTTGATGTTTAATTTGGGCGTCCGGAAGCGATTTCAGGACGTAATATACCCCGTACGTCCGCCTAATGGAAGCCCTGTACAACAAAAAACTGTGCGAACAGCGAAGACTCGAATCATCATGCACATATGTGAAGGCTTATCTGATTACAGTTGCATGGATATCCTAAGCAAAAATACTTGCATCATTACACAACAGTACATGTATATTTTCAAAGTCTATTCAAGAAAAAAAAACTATCAAAACTGTCGATAGTTGAATGAACTATCTGTGATAGTTATCGACAATCCAAAGTACTTTATCGACAATACAAAGTACTATCGATGCATTGCTATCGAGGCAGTTCCGATCGCGATGCATCGAACTATCAATGCATCATTACACCCCTACTTGCTATATATAAGAAGGAAGAAGATGCATCGTTACACCCCTACTTGCAATATATAAGAAGGAAGATTCCATTTGGTACCTAAATGGTTAAAAAAGGAAGTGGCTATTGACAGCATATTGCAGAAAGTGATAAGATCTTGCTGTTTGGTTATGATTGTTGGCTTGCGTAGATTGATAATTGATTTTGATACATATGATATAGTGTTTGATTTACCGATGTTTCGATCAATCACACCAGCTCTAACACCAAGGCATTATTATAGCCCCGCTATTGAAAAAGTGGGGGCAATATTGGATTTGCCTTGTCCTTCTGTGATTCCGTAATTCATCATAACTCAAAAACCGTTTTTTCATGTAACTTCACACAAATGTAAAGCACTATGAGACTATGTGCAGAGCACATGAACCGTTACTCTGAATCACCTACTTTTGGAGTTATTGCCCTTTGAACATTGGAAATGGCAATGTTAACCTTGTCCGCTCCATAACTAAAAAACAGTTCTAGGTACTATAAGACGATGTGCAGAGCGCATGAACCATAACTCTGGATTGCCTACTTTTGGAGTTATTGCCCTTTGAACATTGAAAAATGGCACTTGGAATAAACTCAGTACAGAAATAATTCATGTCTATTCCATAGGCTGAAAGCTGAAAACATTTTTTTCTTGTATTGTTAGCTCACCTGTCACATAGTGACAAGGTGAGCTTTTGTGATCATTTTTTGTCCTCCGTGCGTGCGTCCGTCCGTAAACAATTTCAAATAAGTATATCTCTAAAACCACACGGCCAATCTTGATCAAATTTCATGTGAAGCATCATCAGGTAAGGGGACAGGCTGCATAAGGTTTTTGGGCTGATCAGATTAGAATTCTGGTTGCCATGGCAACATATAGCTCCCATAGACTTATAATGGGAAAAATTTTAAAAATCTTCTTCTCTGAAACCACAGGGCCGAGAGCTTAGATATTTAGTATGTAGCGACGACCAGTGGTCACCTACATAATTCCTGCCAATCATGCCCCTGGGTTTCAAATGGGCCATGCCCCGGGGCCTCTTCACTCCCATAGACTCATAATGGAAAAAAAAGCTTCAAAAATGATCTTCTCTGAAACCAAAGGGCCCAGAGCTTAGATATTTAGCACATAGCAACGGCAAGTGGTCATCTACAAAAAAAAATATGCCCCTGTGGTCCAAACGGGCCACGCCCCAGGGCCTCTTAGTTCCTATAGACTCATAATGGAAAAAAGCTCCAAAAAGCTTCTTCTCTGAAACCACAGGACCCAGAGCTGAGATATTTAGCATGTAACAAAGGCAAGTGGTCACCTACATAAATCCTGTCAATCATGCTCCTGGGGTCAAAATGGCCACGCCCCGGGGCCCCTTAGCTCCCATAGACTCATAATGGGAAAAAAAAGATTCAGAAATCTTCTTCTCTGAAACCACAGGGCCCAGAGCTTAGATATTTAGTATGTAGCGACGACCAGTGGTCACCTACATAATTCATGCCAATCATGCCCCTGGGTTTCAAATGGGCCATGCCCCGGGGCCTCTTCACTCCCATAGGCTCATAATGGAAAAAAAAGCTTCAAAAATGATCTTCTCTGAAACCAAAGGGCTCAGAGCTTAGATATTTAGCATGTAGCAACGGCAAGTGGTCATCTACAAAAAAAAATATGCCCCTGTGGTCCAAACGGGCCACGCCCCAGGGCCTCTTAGTTCCTATAGACTCATAATGGAAAAAAGCTCCAAAAAGCTTCTTCTCTGAAACCACAGGGCCCAGAGCTGAGATATTTAGCATGTAACAAAGGCAAGTGGTCACCTACATAAATCCTGTCAATCATGCTCCTGGGGTCAAAATGGCCACGCCCCGGGGCCCCTTAGCTCCCATAGACTCATAATGGGAAAAAAAGTTTCAGAAATCTTCTTCTCTGAAACCACAGGGCCCAGAGCTAAGATATTTAGCATGTAGTAACGGCAAGTGGTCACCTACATAATTCCTGCCAATCATGCCCCTGGGGTCCAAATGGGCCACGCCGTGGGTCCCCTTAGCTCCCATAGACTCCTAATGAAAAAAAGCTTCAAAAATCTTTTCCTCTGAAACCACAAAGCCCAGAGCTTAGATATTTAGCAGGTAGCAACGGCAAGTGGTCGTCTACAAAAATCCTGCCAATCATGCCCCTGGCGTCCAAATAGGCCACGATCGGGGCTCCCATAGACTCCTAATGGAAAAAAAGCTTCAAAAATCTTCTCCTCTGAAACCATATGGCACAGAGCTAAGATATTTAGCAGGTAGCAATGGCAAGTTTTCACCTAGATAAATTCTGCCAATCATGCCCCTGGGGTCCAAATGGGCCTCGCCCCGGGGCCCCTTAGCTCCCATAGACTCCTAATGGAAAAAAAAGCTTCAAAAATCATCTTCTCTGGAACCACAGGGCCCAGAGCTTAGATATTTAGCATACAGCAACGGCAAGTGGTCACCAACATAAATCCTGCCAATCATGCTCCTGGGGTCCAAATGGGCCATGCCTCGGGGCCCCTAAGCTCCCATAGACTCCTAATGGAAAAAAAGCTTCAAAAATCTTCTCTGAAACCACACAGCCCAGAGCTTAGGTATTTAGCATGTAGCAACGGCAAGTGGTCACCTACATAAATCCAGCCAATCATGCCCCTGGGGTCCAAATGGGCCACGCCCCGGGGCCCTTTAGCTCCCATAGACTCCTAATGGAAAAAAAACTTCAAAAATCTTCTTCTCTGAAAACACAGGGCCCTGAGCTTAGATATTTAGCATGTAGCAACGGTAAGTGGTCACCTACATAAATCCTGCCAATCATGCCCCTGGGGTCCAAATGGGCCACGCCCCGGGGCCCCTTAGCTCCCATAGACTCATAATGGAAAAAAGCTTCAAAAATCTTCTTCTCTGAAACCACAGGGCCCAGGTCACCTACATAAGTGCTGCCAGTCATGCCCCTTGGGCCAAAATTGGCCACACCCATGGCCCATTAGCTACCATGGATGGACTTAAAATGGAAAAAAACTTAAAATGGAAAAAAAAAACTTGAAAATTATTCTTCTGTGAAACCATAAGGCCCAGAGCTTAGGTATTTAGCATGTAGCAACATGGAGTTGTTGCCTACATGAATCCTGCCTGAGTCTTGCCTGTTGGTTCAAATTGGCAAAATCCTGTGGCTTCTTAACTCCAATAAACTTATAATGGAAAAAGAAAAAGCTTTAAAAATCTTCTTCTGTGAAACCATGAAGTACGGACCGTAGATATTTAGTATATAGCAACATAAAATGGTTGCCTACATAAATCCTGCCAACCATGCCCTTTGGGTCAAAATTGACCCATGGACTTATACTGGAAAAAAAAAAAAAAAATCTTCTCCAAAGCCAAAAGGCTCAGATATTTAGTATGTAGCAATGTCATGTGGTCTCCTACACTTATGATTTTCTGGTACACAGGTGAGCGTTATAGGGCCATTGGGCCCTCTTGTTCTTTTCTGATAGCGCTATAGTCAGATCCTCTGACAGTTCTAGTTTTAGATGAGTAAGGAAAAAATAAACTTAAATAAATTTTAATTTCCTAACAGATGTTTGCATAGGAAGATTGGGTTGTTTTCCTCTGGGACCGTAGTCTCTAGTCTTAGCATATATAGTCTTCATATTCAATGCAAATGACTCAATATGAAGAACAATCTTGAAAAACAGGCAATCTTGAAAGACCTGATATTAAATTACCGTATTCGCCCTAATTACCGCACCATGCGCTTAGTTTTTTCAAAATCCTGTCAAAAAATCACAGTGAAAAATCTACCTAATTAGCGCACACTCGATGCGAAAACAATAGCTTCTGAGATGATGCATACTGATATTTTAATGGGATAGATATTGATACTAAAGCATTGCCTTCACTGTTGAAGAAATAACGGTAGGTTTTTATAGATTTACTGTGAGAGCTTCCATGGGGAGGTTACTGTAAAGTGTGCGCTTATGCATTTCCTTTTCAAAAATAGCTTTGGTGTGCGCTTATAGGAGCATGTGCGGTAATTAGGGCGAATACGGTAGTAAAATGTTTAACTTTCAGAAATGGTTGATAGTATGAAAAAAGTGGCAAAACTGGAACAGGAATTATCAGTAGAGGAGAGAAATTTACTGTCAGTTGCCTACAAGAATGTAATTGGTGCAAGACGGGCTTCATGGAGAATTCTAAGCAGTATTGAAACAAAAGAAGAAACGAAAAGTCAGGAAGATCCTCAACAGAAAAACAAACTGGTTCTCATTAAAAACTACAGAGAAGGGGTAAGTTCTCTATTCACCTTATCTGCTGGTCTGAAGGTTATCAGAGTTGGAAAAACGAGTAACCCGACCCCCCTGGCCTTGAAAGGTCAGGGGGGTCTGGTTATCTGTTTTTCCAATATTGACAATGTGCAAGCTGGGAGCCAGCAAATAATGCAAATATGGTGAATAGGACTGGACTTGTGTTATTGTTTGAAAGGGAGGCAGCTCTCCAGTCTTCTGTTAGTGGATAAAAAACTGAAAGTGTCCTTTAAAGATTGAGTGTCTTTAACCCTTATCCTGCTGTTCACGACAACCCCCATCTTTGCAAACAGTGTAGATCCTGATCAGATAGCTTCTGAAGAAGTCATCTGATAAGGATCTACAGTTTATCATTCATTTTGCAAATTTGATTGAAAAATTACATCAAGTAATTTGATAGGTTGAAATGAAAGTGGGTGTGGCTAGATTGATTTTTGCAGCAGGATAAGAGATAAGTGAAACATCTATCCATCCCGCTGAAAGACGATCTGCTCTGAAAGGGAAGTATTGGCTCCTGGGAAGCGAACACAGAACTCTATCAATTGGACATACAGAATTATATTGGGCACAAAATGTATCCATTACACTTAGCCTTTATCCTGCTGTTCACAACAACCACTATCTTTGCAAACAGTGTGACGCCATCTGATCAGGATCTACACTGACATTCAGTTTATGAATTTGTAGGATTAAATTACATAAAGTAATCTTATTAGTTCCAACCGGCCCCAATAGCTCAGTTGGTAGAGTGTCCGGAACAGGAGGTCACGGGTTCGATCACGGGCTGCGACATACCAAAGTCGTTAAAAATGGTACTAGCTGCTCCTCGCTTGGCACTCAGATTTACGGGGTAGAGCTAGGACTGGTCGACCCAGTGTTAGGATAATGTGACTGGGTGTGGTATCATGTAATCAGAGTTCTCACTAGGATTTTGAAAACAGGAGTTTAAGAATCCATCCATGGAAAAAGTTGGATTCAAATCTGAAAAAGTTGGGAGTCAATTTTTGAAAAGTTGGAGTTTGACCCTAAAAATGTGTGTCAATTATGGCTAAATGCGTACGGCTGTAGAGTGTGACTCCAAAAGACTTAGGGGCTTGAACCCTTATTCTGCTTAACATGACAAACCCTTTTCTTGCAGTGGAGATCCAGATCAGATGGCTCTCATTTAGTCAGGATTTACACTGTCACTCAGATTGTGAATTTGAATGGATAAATTACATAAGGCTTTGAAAGTAATGAGTGGACTGGGTAAATTAACTTATTCATCGGGATATGGGTTTAAATTGAGTGTGAGCAGTCAACAATCATACAGGCTCTGGTCAGGCTGCACCAACAGGACAAGTCTGTTCAGGCCATGCACTACATCCTAGTACATAAAATGGCATATGAAACTTTTGAATTCTTTGATATGTTACATGACCATGTTCTGGAAATTTTTATTTTTGACCCCCGCGGGCCCAACCCTAGGGCGTAATCAAAATTCCGAAAGTGTCATGCACTCCCCAGACCAAAGATCTTTCAGTTCCCAAAGTTTCAAGTTCCTATCTATCCCCATCTAGGAGTTATCCGGTAAGACGGACGGACGTACGAAGAAGACCATTACAATAGCCCCACGTGTGGACAAAAAAAAAAAACAACAGTGCAGGCCCAGATCAGATGCCACAGGTGTCTGTTCCGGACCTCCACTATTAGCAGGCAGTTCAACACTTGATAATTAATTTCTTTCATTCAAATAGGCCTAATCAAGGTAACTTGATAATGCAACAAACTCGAGTCATAATTTTCTTTAATCGTAATAAAGAAGATTTATACACTAGATGATCGCATCCTTTAATTATGCCTCCGAAATTTTTTTTCAACAATCAAATTACCGATAATCCCACTGTGTATACAAGTACCCGGAAACAAAACAGTCAATTAATGTTAATCAGCCACGAGATTGCTGCATCTCGCAAACCTCAAGACTGACCTGCCAATCTTCTAGCCATGACGCACTGATTGGCAGAGAGAGTAATACAGACGATTGTCCTCGCCAGGTAATACTTGAACAAGCCTGGCGGCGACAATTAACGGCTAACTTTTGATCCAAAAGCGGTAGCTAAATTTGGAGATCAATTAGACACCCGCAGTCATCTTTTGATGTGATTGAGGTCATTTTTTTTACACGGGATTATGGACGCGTCAGGAGAAAAAAAATTGGCGTAATTAAGAATCCACGAAAGTAAATTTTACGCGTACAAAAGCAAAAAACAGGCATAAAAATACGCCGGCTTCGGCGTTTCCGAGAACTCTGACGTAATGTGTCTGGGACATGATACTTCAATGAGGAAGCACTATAAAAGTGAGCATTGAGCTCCTTGTCGCAACCAAACACCGTCGTGATATGACTGAAAAATTGTTGAAAGCGACGTTAAACCCGAATTCACACACACACTTGTTGGTTCAAAGTCAGAAATTGAATATACAGCAGGATAAGGGTTAAGATTAGTCTTTAATACAGTAGTTCATTCTGTATCAATCCTGCCAAACTCCCAGAAAATATTTTTTCGCAAATATTGTTGGCAAAAGACCAAACTTAACATTAATAAACATCCGGCGTTTTTATATTTAGGAAAAGGTAAAAATAACGCTATTGATTTTGAGACACGGGCAAACATGTATTTGTTCAAATGACCACACACGGGATTATACGTACCTGTACGTTAATTGATAAAGTCGGAAATAGACGGGTCTGAGTGGTAATGAATAGACTCGGGGGAAAATATGTATCTGAGTGGTAAAGGGTTAATGAGAATAGTTGTTCTTTCATATCTGTTATTACTACATTATAACCTTGATAAGGCATGTCTCTGATTGCAAGTACACCCCAACCTCTTTATAACACTATTAATGGGATCCAAAGTTTAATGTTGGTAACCGCGATTAGTCACGCCTCTATCCACACACATTTGTTTAGCTATCGAGAAAATATTTTTTACCGGTTCCAAACATTTTTTATGAAAGAGATAGGCCCCATTAAAATAAAACAATGACGTTATACACGTGTGGTGTTGCTGGGGTCGGATGACGTCATTTACCGATCGCATGCAGAAAAATGGGAATGGTGGTTTGTGCACGACGATTTGAATGACGGAAATGATGATCACATTGAACTTGTAGGGTGGGTGTGAACGTTTGGGTTTGTTTGTACTAGAGTGGGTTCATTTTCCAAGCTAAATAAACTGCATTCTTTTATCTATAATCTTTTATCTCGCTGCCCTGACACTTCTGATCTTTTGAGTAGATCTATATCGGTTGCAGCTCGTGTTTATCGTGCGTGTCAAGCTTAATGAGTTTATATAACTGCATCTTAAATTGCTAATCGGTTACGGTATTATGTCAGCAATTAACTTGAAAGGTACCGTTATTAGCTGTGACAACAACAGTATTTTCTACTGTATTACCGCACAGAGGGAAATAAATAGAAGTGAATGCAATGATCAGGAATCGATACAATAAACCCTGAGCTCCCATCAGAGACACCAAAGGGAATTAAACACTAAAATGAAATAACTAGACCCTAATGGAAAGTGGTTGTGCTTGAAACAGAAACCTTGGATTATATTTATAAATGTTGGTCGTCATCATCGTCGCCCCCCCCCCCCCCCCCCCCTATCCAACCCCACTTTGAGTTCCAAAATCCTGGGCAAGTAGGATTTTGAGCGGGACAAATGCAAAAATATTTTACTTGCCCAGCGGGCAAGTGAAAAATTTTTGGATTTGTCAGCCCCTGTAGAAGTTAAACAAAGATCAGGAATCGATACAATTAACTTACTCCACCCATCAAAGACACCAAAGGGAAAGAAACACAAACATAAGGCGACAAGACCATAATGGAAACCTAAACAAAGGAAGGCCATAAGGATAGTTACTATCCCACAAAATGGCCATCAAAAATAAAGAGACACAAGTGATACACACAGTAAGTAACAAACAACAACATGAATAAACCGCCACAGAAGAACCGCCTTGGAACGGTCAGTGGAAAGAATTCCACTGGGGGGCTTAAATCGATTTTACATGGCCATAATCCTCGCCCTTACCTCTGACGCGGTATACACTAATTTTGTTTAGTCCGCATGAACTTGATGAAGGCTTCCTGACTCAGGCTGATGTGTTCTTTGATTTCTTTTCAGATAGAAAAGGAATTGAAAGATATTTGTAATGATGTACTGGATATATTAGATAAGCACCTAATACCAGGAGCAACCACTGGGGAGTCGAAAGTGTTTTACTTCAAAATGTAAGTACAGATTAACCAGGGGTGTGCAAATCCTATTTCCGGCTTGTATGACATAGGTCTTTTTGCTGGCAGACCGGCAAGGACTAGCAAGGACTTTTCAGTAGAAGAGGGTTCAATACCATCCCAGTTGGCAACATTATTTTGTGGAGATTGATCATAAAAATTTGTTTTTCTATCTTTGTGTATGTTGTAGACCAGATTGGCATCTGGGCAGATCGGGTATCTGCCTTGTTCAGATTAGAATTCTCCCAGGTTGTGGCGGGGCCATGTCCCACCCCCACCACTTCATAAAAGGCCATATATCTCAGAAACCATTCAGATCCTGACACCTGAACCATATATATTCTTGTTCCTATTGATAAGACGCATTCAGTGACACCAACCTGGGGGTCCTTTGGGATGCGCTGAGGCCATGCCCCACTTCACTTCATAAAAGGCCCAGTATCTAGGAAACCATTCAGATCCCCACCCCTGAACCATATATACTCTTGTTCCTTATGATAAGACCCATTCAGTGACATCAAACTGGGGGTCCCCCGGAATGCGCCGGGGCCCTGTCCCACCCCTCCATTTCATAGAAGGTCGAATATCTCTGAAACCTTACAGATCCCCACCCCTAAACCGTATATATTCCTGCTTCTTATCATAAGACACATTCATTGGCACCAAATTGGAAGTCTTCCGGGGTGCGGCGGAGCCATGCCCCAACCCTTCACCTCACAAAAGCCATTTATCTCAAACTGTTCAGATCCCCACCCCTAAACCATATATATTCAGTGACACCAACCTGGCGGTCCCCAGGGATGTGCTGGGGCCATGTCCCACCCCCTCCATTTCATAATATCACAATATCTCGGAAACCTTAAAGACCTCCACCCCTCAACCATATATATTCTTGTTCCTTATGATAAGACACATTCATTGACACCAACCTGGGGGTCTCATGGGGCCTTGTCCCACCCCTGCACTTCACAAAAGGCCTTATATCTCAAACTGTTCAGAGCCCCACCCCTAAACCATTATTAACCATATATCGAGGCTTTAGCGCGAAACTATTCTATCTGCAGTTTTCAAAATTTTACAGGAGAAGGAAAAAACTGAAAATCTTCACTGCTTTGACTCCTATGATAATTCTGAAAGGGTTTTTGAGTTTAAAATGTGTATTGTAAACATTGTGGGTAGCTTTTATTGAAAATAATTGAAAAATAAAAAAAATCATCAAATGGACTAGTTACGCGCTGAAATTGAACATTTTCGGCCGTAATTTTCAGTGCGAAACTAGTCTATCTTTTGAAAAAAGCTTGTTTTGTAGCACTTTGAAGCCAAAATAGTTTTGCATTAAGAAGAAAGTGAATAAATTATCATGATGCAATAATTTGGTTCAGCAGAAACCTAAAAGATATGTTTTTATTCTCACATCAAAGTAACAACTATACTGTAGAGTGACTGAGAATTGTTAATTCAACCACTGACAAGGGCTTTGAATTCATTTTACTTCTCTTGCATGAAATATGAAGTTTGATGAGAGGATTTTATTAGGAAGCTTCTTCACCCTTAATTTATCTATACACACAACCTTGTAATTTCTACAGCTCCAATACTTTTTGATATAAGAATAACGTTTCTAGTATCATGGTACAGTACACAATTAGTAGAAGGCATGTCGTATGCTAGAACCACAACCCTGGTTGCCCTTGTATAGTAGTTATCTCCCTTTACAATATAATCACTTCAACACCATTTGAGATATGACTTGGTACAGTGATAGTCATGTCATGTCATGGGCAAGAACCACAACTCTGGGTGCCATGGCTCCAACACTGCTTGAAATATATTGTAAGCACTTTGTATAGTTATAATTGAGGGCAGTCAATGAAATTAATGCATGTCATTGGAAAGAATCACAATTCTTGCTGTCATTTCATTGGAGTTATCTCCCTTGATAATATAACCTTGTGACTGCTATAGCTTCAACCCCTTTGAGATATAAATATGCCATGTGGCACAAATGAAAATGTGGATGAGGTGTGTAAAATGTGCAAGAACCAGAACTCTGGATACCATGGTATTTTAGTTATCGCTCATGGGGATATGATCCATTGTTTGTTTGTTGATTTGATGTTTAACACCCCCGTCAACACTATTTAGGTCATTTTGGAGACGTTGCTTCCAATTTTGTGGGACTTTTACCCGATACTGAAATGAAATGACATTTCAATCCCTGCCGCCCAATAAACCAATAGGGTTTATATGCATGGGTGGGCCGACTCGCAGCAGTTTTCCAGGGCAGGCTTAGACCTTATAAGCAGATTACCAGTACTCATAATGCAGTCGGTATCAACTCTGTGTGGAAGCATTGTGCAGCCCATCTATTTCTCCAAGCCCTGATGGGCGGGGGTGGGGGCGGATATATATAATCCATTGAATTGTATTGATGGCACTTGATACACTTCAGTCCCTTTAGTACTCCTCTCATTATAGCACGGTTTTGGTTATAACACGGTCAGGCCTTGCCTTCGAAATTGTCATTTTACTATTATTTCTATATAAAATTATCCCTTTATAACATGGTTCACTTTTAACACGGTCCAATTCTATGCATCCCAAACATAGCGTTATAAAGGGATGGCACTGTACAATGTGGCATTATGATATTGTGATAACCATAGCTTTAACCTCTTTTATTAGTATTGCTGGTACTTGCTAGGTTAGAACTTTCATGTCAAGTACAAGAACCAAATATCTGGATGCACAGCTAGCTTATACTGATAAGCTTGCCCAGGCAAAGTGTGGATAGGAAAACTGAGCAGCTCAAAAATGACCTAAATAGTGTTGAATAGGCCATTTAACCCCAAAACAAACACATTTTGAAAGTACATAACAAAGTTCTTGTCATTGTGCCTATCACTGACCATGTGTACATACAGAACACAGCTACTGGTTATTTATAGCAGTGCTAGTCATATCCTTGTGATGTCAGGGTACTGTGTGAAACTAAAAGCTGGACTGAGCAAGTGAATTTTGGGATTGGTTTATCAATCAACCCCTAGTTACTAACTAAAGAAGCTTCTCACTGCTATTGTTCATGTGACTGTCACTACTGGTTATTTAAAGCAGTGCTAGTCTTATCCTTGTGATGTCAGGGTACTATTTGAAACTAAAACATTGGCAGGACTAGTGAACTTTGGGGGTTAGTTTATCAATCAACCCCTAGATACTAACTCTAGAAGCTTCGCACTGCTATTGCCCATGTGACTGTCACTACTGGTTATTTAATTATAGCATTGATAGTCTTATCCTTGTGATGTCAGGGTACTGTGAGAAACTAAAAGCTGGACTGAGCTAGTAAACTTTGGGATTGGTTCATCAATGAACCACTAGTTGCTAACTAATGAATCTTCCCTCTGCTATTGTTAAGTGACTGTCACTACTGGTTATTTATAGCAGTGCTAGTCTCATCCTTGTGATGTCAGGGTACTGTGTGAAACTAAAAATATTGACAGGGCTAGTGAACTTTGGGATTGGTTTATCAATCAACCCCTAGTTACAACTAAAGAAGCTTCTCAATGCTATTGTTCATGTGACTGTCACTAAAGGTTATTTATTTATCAATCAACCCCTAGTTACTAACTAAAGAAGCTTCTCACTGCTATTGTTCATGTGACTGTCACTACTGGTTATTTATAGCAGTGCCAGTCTTATCCCTGTGATGTCAGGGTTCTGTGTGGAACTTAAATCTGGACTGTCCTAGTGAACTTGGGGATTGGCTTATCAATCAACCCTAGTTACTAACTAAAGAAGCTTCCTGTCTGCTTTGTCCATGTGATTTTTGCTGACAAAATCCAGGGACTAGTTATTTTAAGCAGTGCTAGTCCTTTCCTTCTGATGTCAAAGCATTGAGTAAAAACTAAAACCTGAACAGGACCAGTGAACTTGGGGTTTGGCTTATCAATCAAATCCCTGGTTACTGACTAAAGGCACTTCCCATTTGCTAATGTCCATGTGACTTTCAATAACAAAATCCAGGTGCCGATTGTTTTAAGCAGTGCTAGTTCTCTCCTGATTTCAGAGTATTTAATCACTAAATCTGGTTTCTGCAAGTGAACTGGGACATTAGCATATCAATCAATCCTTAGTTACTAACTTAGGAAGCTTCCGGTTTGCTATTGTCCATGTGACTGTCGCTGACAAAATCCAGGTACCAGTTATTTATAGCAGTGCTGGTTTTCTCCTTGTGACAGCAAAAAGTAAAACCTGGACTGGGCTTATTTACTAGGACATGTAATTGGAAGCCACATAACATGTCATAGCACAGTGTCTGATCAGGTCTACGCTGGTTGCTGAAAATAATGGAATGTAAGGGTTATACAAGCAGATGTACTAGTTTCGCACTGACTGAAAACATTAAATGCAGATAAACTAGTTGGACAAATATGTGGTTTTCTCATCAATTTGAAAGGGCATCATAGGGAAATTTTCACACAAGCTGTAAAACGTAAATTACCTTCAAACTATCAAAAAAAGTGATTTTCACCAAAAATGTCATTTAGAATAGTTTCGCGCTAAAGCCTCGATATATTCATCTTCCTTATGACAAGACACATTCAGTGACACCAACTTGTGAGTCCCCGGGCCTTGTCCCACCACTTTACTTCATTAAAAGCAATATACAGTCCAACCTGTATTAAGCAACCACCTATGGGATATTCAAAAAGTGCTTGCTTAAGACAGGTGCTTGTTTAACACAGGTGAATTTTAATACATTTTCCTTTTTGGGGAACCAAATGCCTGCTTGCTTAAGACAGGTTGCTTGCTTAATAGAGGTGGCCACTAAGACAGGTTTTACTGTATCTCAGAAATGATAAGACTCACACCAACTTGGGGGTCTCTTTGTGCTGAGGGAGTGTGCCCCCCCCCCCCCCCCCCCCCCTTTCCACTTCATAAAAGGCCATATATTTCAGAAACCATTCAAATCCCCACCCCATAATCATATGTTCTTGTTCCTTATTATTAGCACACCTACTGTAGGGGTGTCCGCAGGGGCCAGTCCTCTCCTTCACTTCATGAAAGGGCCTCATATCTTGGAAACCTTTCAGATTCCCACCCCTAAACCATATAGATACTTGGTCTTTATGATAAGACATTTAGGGACAACAATCTTGGTCTTTCCTGGGATCGACAGTGCATGCTCCAATCCCTCCACTGTTTAAGAGGCCTTATATCTCCAGCCATGCAGATCCCCACTGCTAAACCATATATATTCTTGTTCTTTGTGATAAGACACATTTAGTGATACCAACCAGGGCTCCATTGGGTCCATGCCCCGCCCCTCTACTTCATAAAAGGCCTAATGTTTCATATACTGAGTCCACTTGAGTGCTCATTTGGATATGGGGGTTCATTTGGCAGATTAAAATGATACCATGTTGAAATACATGGCTGCAATTGGGCAGTGCCCACCTGAGCTCTGGTGAGCATAGTGGCCCATTGTTCAGTTATCTACTATCTATTTTAATGGGGAGTATAACTTTCATTATAAATATTTTTAACCGGTAAAAATTTTTTCTCAATAGCTAAACATTTGTGGATAGAGGTGGATAGAAAACGACGCCCTGCACAATTCCCAATTTATCCCTGGAAGTTGATCCGTGTCAGTCACCAACAACAGCATACAAATTAAAGCGTTCAACTTTTCCCAACATGGTCCTCTTGTTCCTATATAAAGTGGAAAGTAGGGTTTACCAGGGTCTTTTTCGCATATGCATGATACAGTATTAATGGGTTTGCACCGATGGTTATTTCCTGCCGAATGCATTATGCCATACAAAGAAAATAAAGGTGCTTTTTATGCCCCCGGAATCTAAGAGATTCGGGGGCATATAGTTTTTGGTCTGTCCGTCTGTTTGTCCGTTTGTCCGTCTGCAAAAACTTTAACATTGGGCATAACTTTTGAATGGTAATAGATAGAGCTTTCATATTTCACGTGTGTATACCTTATCACAAGACCTTTCCAGTGGTACCATAATTTTTGATCTTGTGACCTTGAACTTGACCTTTGACCTATTTTTTTCAAAATTTTTAAAAACATTAACATTGGCGCTGTCCGGGGGCATCAGTGTTTCACAAACACATCTTGTTAAAGATAAAATTTAAATTGCACAGCAGACTAAGATGTCCCTGTTTGGGGACAAAATTAACATATCAAACAACTTCACCTTTAAAAGAGGTCAGAATATTTTTGGAGGCCCCAATCAGAGTCATGTGTACCCTGATCATTGTCTTGGGAGTTTTTGACAGAAAAATGTTAATCAATCGACTTTGATGATCAATAACTTTTTCACAAAATCATTTTTTAAAAATTCTGAACGGTAAAAACTTACTTTTATATCTTTTAAAACTTGGAGATTTCAACTTTTTGATAGAATAATTAACTTTTTGCACAGACTCAGTTCTGTGAACCCACCCCAAAATGGCCAATTTAACCCCCATTATCGGGGTACAAGTTACTAAATATGGAAAGAAAATGCGACAGGTAAATGGGGATTCCCCTGACTACTATTGGGGAGTTCTCTTCTACTGTTTATAGCAGATGCGCCCCTTTTAATCAATGAGAAATATTGACAGTGTACACTACTAAGTGAGCCGGCTCACAGCATTTCCAACATATTACATGTGCGCCGAGCAAAGAATCGGTTCCTCCTGCATATCCATGTAGTGTGACTGCTGCAGGAAGGAGCAATGGATCCCTCACTATCCTCAGAGCACACAGCGAAGATTGATCAGACTGTGTGGATACGAAGACTGATCAGACTGTGCAGATCTGAGTCTTCGCTGGATGCGCATGTAAATTGCAGGAAATGCTGCACCCCGACTCAATTTTGAATGATGTTTTGAATAAAGGGCAGTTGTCAGTTTCTGGTGAAAGAATGTGCACTGTACTGGTTAACCGCTTAGGTATAAGCTTTCCCAGGAAAAAAGTGTGGATAGGTAAACTGACCGGCTCAAAAGTTGACTGGGCCGTTGAACTCCAATACAAACAAAGAAAGTTATCCTTCAAATTTAAGTGAATGTTTGAAGTCTAGGCATAAGTTGGTTATTTGTGCTTTCCTTTTTTTACAGGAAAGGAGACTACTACAGATATTTAGCTGAATTTGCAACAGGAAGTGACAGAAAAGAATCTGCAGAGAATGCCCTAGTCGCCTATAAAGCAGCCAGTGATATTGCCATGGCGGAGTTACAGCCTACACATCCAATCCGGTTAGGGCTAGCCCTGAACTTCTCCGTGTTCTATTACGAGATTTTAAATTCCCCAGACAGAGCTTGTCGTCTGGCAAAAGCTGCTTTTGATGATGCTATAGCCGAACTGGATACATTAAGCGAAGAAAGTTATAAAGATTCCACCTTGATAATGCAACTGTTGAGAGATAATTTAACCCTTTGGACGTCAGACATGCAGGCTGCTGAAGGTAAGAACCAATGGTTTTTGTATTAACCCTTATCTTGCTGAATATTCATTTAAGCCACACGCATTTCTGTCTATCAACCAATTAAATTACTTAATGTAATTAATTGCTACAAATTCGTAAACTGAATGCCAAACAGTGTAGATCCTGATCAGATGGCTTCTTCCATCTGATCTGGATCTACAGTTTGCAAAGAAAGATAGGGGTTGTGGTGAACAGCAAGATGAGGGTTAAAAAAAAAAAAAGCAACCACTTTCAATGGTCAGTTGCTTTCAGAAATTAACCCATTCCCACTTAGATACGTGTTTTTACATGTCTGCACCCCCCCACCCCCCCATTTTAAGCCCCAGAAGCACCTAAAATCTGCATTTCTATCCCCGGGATAGTTATGTTTGCTTAAGGATTTGTTGGGCAAAAAGGTGACATTTTTTTTTTCGAGCGCCTCCCCCACAAAAAATATTCGGGGGAGGGGGGCCACGCCCCCCTCACATCCCAAAAAATTTGGGGTGTATGTATGGCCCAACCGGTCGCTAAAATTTATATCTGAGGGTGTCTGTGGTCAAAAATGCCTGGACATTCATGCTGAAAAAACATGCTGCAAACAGTGAAAATGGCCAGTGCCAAACACCTTAATTGTTGCCTTGACAGCTGTGTGAAGATTAAAATGTGGTCAAAAATTCATGTGAAAACACTTTTTGCCAACTTTGAGATGCCCACTCTTTACCATGACAACAATGATCAAGTGATGAAAGGTTGTATTTGAAAGGCTACTGCCCAATGAACATTCATACCGAGTTTGGTGTAAAACAGACCATCCATTATGAAACAGTGGCTAGATGAAGTTGCTGTCAGGTGCAACACTGTGAAAATCAACGAAATTCACCAAATCCCTGAGTGGTAAAGGGTTAATGGTTTTCAAGTGAAAATCGGTGTTTGGGCCCTTGTTAGATATTAAGGGGAATTATTAAACCTTAGGTCAAACCACTGTTCACGATGGCTATAAGCCTTGCTTGGATCACCTGTGAGAAAAAATAAATAACACCTTCACTCATATTGAGTTCAAAAAATAAGTGTGAGTAATTAAAATAAATGCTAAAGATGACTGAAAGTATGATCAGGGCTCCAAAAAACATTCACTCGATCAGCCTCAGTGATGTGGTGGTTCAGCTACTCTCCTCATAAAGCTGGGGTCCTGAGCTGTATAGAGGGCTTCTCCAACATTTCAGTAAGCCTTCAAACAGAGGTCCCATCCACATATATGACGTTAGAAGTTGGTGGGACGTAAACTCAAACAACAATTACCTGTTGTGTAAATCCATGTTTGACTTTTCTTTACTTCTAAAATGAGAAGGATAAATATGTTCTAGAAAGGGTTATCCTTTGGAGGCAAAGAAATACACCACAGAACTGGAAAATATGGAGTGTACATGTTTTCTGTGCCAGACTAGCTAGTTTCGGCCATTGAGGCCTCATCAGTGACCCTCAAATATTTGGTATCACTTTGAAAACATTTAAAAGTAGAATTACAATAGTGGAAAACCTTTGGGACCATGGAAATTTTTAGCTCACCTTGGCGGAAGGCTCCAGGGGAGCTTCTAGTATAGTGGGTCCTCAGTTGTCCGTCTGTCCGTCCACACTTTTGAGCAGTTCGAAAGCACAAAAAAACTTTGGTTGCTATGGCAATCACATAGTCCCATAGACTTACAATGGGAAAATGCTTGTCATCCTTGTAGCACCTTCAGTTTTGATTGGATCTTTTTGAAACTTATATGTAAGATGGTTGGGGATTAAATCTCGGATGAGTTTGAAAACTGGCCAAGTTGGCCCATGTGTCATAGTTATATCCCTTTGATTGCAGAAAATGCCGATTTTTTTACCTCATCACCGTAGCCCCTTCATTTTTGATCGGATCTTTCTGAAATTTAAATGTAAGGTGGTTAAGGATAAAACCTCGGATGAGTTCGAAAACCAGCCAAGTCGGCCCATTTATCATAGAGTAACGTCTCTTTGATTGCTGAAAATGCCGATTTTTGACCTTGTCATCACTGTAGCTCTTTCAGTTTTGATTGGATCTTTCTGAAACTTATGTATGTAAGGTGGAAGGGAATAAAACCTCGGATGAGTTTGAATACCGGCCAAGTCAGCCCATTTATCATAGTTACCTACCTTTGATTGATGAAAATGCTGATTCTTTACCTTGTCATCAACGAGCTCCTTCAGTTTTTATCGGATCTTTCTGAAACATATGTAAGGTGGCTGGGGATAAAATCTTGGATGAGTTCAAAAACCGGCCAAGTCGGCCCTTTTTCATAGAGTTATGTCCCTTTGATTGCTGAAAATGTCAATTTTTGACCTTGTCATCACCGTAACCCCTTAAATTTTGATCTGATCTTTCTGAAACATGTGTAAGGTTGCTGGGGATTAAACCTCAGATGAGTTCAAAAACCAGCCAATTTGGCCCATTTATCATAGAGTAACATCCCTTTGATTGCCGAAAATGCCAAATTATGACCTTGTAATCACTGTCATTGTTTTGATCGGATCTTTCTGAAACTTACATGTAAGGTGGCTGGGAATAAAACCTCAGATGAGTTCTAATACCGGCCAAGTCATCACATTTATCATAGAGTTACGTGCCTTTCATTGCTGAAAATGCCGATTTTCGACCTTGTCATCACTGCTGCCCCTTCAGTTTTGAACGGATCTTCATGAAACTTACTAACAAGGAAGTCAGGCAGAAAAGCTTGGAGGAGTTTGAAAACGCTTTGAGGTTTGCCTATTTATCATAGAGTAACATCCCTTTGATTGCAGCAGTTAAATGCTTATTTTTGACCTTGTCATCACCATAGCCCCTTCAGTTTATATCGGATCTGCCTGAAAATTACATATAAGCAAGTCAGGAATAAAAGCTTGAATGAGGTTGAAAACCGGTGAGGTCAGCTGATTTATCATAGGTTACATTCTACTTGATTGCAGAAAATGCTTACCATGTCATCACCTTGTCCTCCAATAAATCCTTCAGTAAAGGTTGGCACTTCCTGAAACTTTGTTAGCTCAGGTGAGCGATATATGACCAGCTTGGTCCTCTTGTTTGGTTTGATTTTACGACCCTTATAGATTATTTCACATTTCACTTATTTCGAGCCGATCCTTATTCAGACGGGAGAAAAATCCCAAGTACCCTAAGAAAAATCACCTGACCAACCCCTGCAGATACGTGACCCAAGTGAGGCTCAAACCACAGTGGTGTGAGACCTAATGATCAAGTCAGTGCTTTGCCCACTAGGCCATGTAGTTATACCCCCGGCATACGAAGTATGCAATGGGGGTATATAGTTTTTGTCTTTTCCGTCTGTCTGTCTGTCTGTCCGTAAACAATTATTTTGTGTCAAAGATATCTCAGGAACTGCTTCACATAGAAACTTGAAATTTTGCACACATGATCAGTATGACTAGTTGTATTGTGGGAAAGAAAATAAGGGCCAAGGGGTCAGGCCTTTTAGAGTTATTTCCCTTTGTAGTTCTTGTTTCAGCTGAGGTGATGGCACTGGCCGGGGGTATACGTGCCCCACTGGGCACTTTTGTCTAGTTTATTTGTTTTTTGTTTTGTTGGGGGGGGGGGGGGGGGGGGGGGGGGGGTTACGACTCTTCCAAGGTTATTTCACTTAGTTTTGAGTTGATCGTTAATCATAGGTGGGTGAAAACCAGAGTACCTGGAGAGAAACCACCTGACCTTCCATTGCAGAACTTCATGTCTCACATGTAGCCCGATGAGGTGCAAACAACAACAGTGAGAGACCTAATGATTAACAGTCAGTGCTCTTACTCATTAGACCACGATGGCCTGTCTTGTTACAGTTTGTCATGGCAACTTAACAAAGCCTTGATGACCCCTTTACGAAAACACACCTATTCAAATACATTGTAAATTTTACCACCGGAAAATGCAAATTTTCGATGAAAAATTGTGATAGTTTTCTTATTTCTGCTCAAAATATGGTATGTGGGTACTCGTTAGAGCCGCCTCATCAAGGCGGTTCTAACGAGTACCCACTATCTATATTTTAGAGCAGAAATAAGAAAAATAAGGTTTACCCCTGCAAACCCTAGTTTTACTATATAAAAGTGGGGTTCAATGGGGTCAAAATTATGTAGGCATGTTTTCGTGATGCTGACCTCATTTTCACCCCAAACACTTGTTGGGATCATATTTATAGTGGGGGCATTTTGTTAAGAAAACTGTTCTTAGAACTGAGAAGCTAGACTAATTCTTCTTTATGAGCTGAAAACCCTTTACCCTATATTTGTTCTTCAGCTACATGTAGGTGCTTTTTGGTAGCATGCACTTTAACTTTAATAATATTCTGGATTACTTCCATTCAGTGAATCCCTAGATGAGTTCCAAATATTACAATTGCAGCATCTGTTAAAAATCCATGTATAAAAGCAGATGTTTTGGTTCTATGTCAGTCTTGTTCAACCCACATAAAGTCTGTGCCCACCACTCCTCTCTCTGCATTGCACATGTAAAAACAATTAGTGGTAGAATTTAGCTTGAGCTGTGCTTTATCCAGTTTGAACATGTAAGTTCTGCTTGTGGTATGCCTAGAAATATCCTTCTTGCTCCTTACTGATT
>CAUZLF010000441.1:112212-136429 GCA_963580285.1 Lucinisca nassula | reverse complement strand
GCCCGCTCAGTTTTACCCTACTCGCTTAGCGGTTTACCAGTGCTCACATGTGGTCGGTTTCACCTCTGTATGAAAGTATTATGCAACCTGGTTTATTTATTCAAGCCCCGATTGACGGGGTCGATTCATGAAGGGGTATCACTCGTGTGTGTTATAAAGCGTGATCAAATCGCTGTAGCGAACCGCCATAGAACATGTGTTTAAGGTCTGTTTGATGCTTACACATGTTGTGATTAAAAGATACACTGACCGACAAATTTGCCGGCCTTGGTAGCTCAGTTGGATGCGCGTCTGAACGGTGATCAGGAGGATGCGGGTTCGATACATGGCGGTGTCGGCAGTATTCTTTCGTAGAAACACTAGTATTTTGTCCAAACAAAAATGTATAGATTATACAGAAAAATGACCATTTATGGTCATTTTTCTACATAATCTATACATTTTTAGGATCCACCTTGTATGAATATGTATGAATTGAGACTTAACACTATTTAGGTTATTTTGGAGACATTGCTTCCAATTTTGTGGGACTTTTACCCAACATTGAGATGAAATGACATCTCAAGCCCTGCCGCCAGATAAAACCAAAAGGCTTATATGCATTGGACGGTCTAACTCACATCACTTTGCCTGGACAGGCTTATTCCTTCTAAGCGGTTTACCAGTACTCATGTGTGGTCAGTTTCTACTCTGCGTGGAAGCACCATACAACCAAATCTATTTCTTCAAGCCTCAATGGGCGGGGGTGAATTTTTCCTAAGGTCATTTGCTCCTTTCCGCTGATTCAGGTAGGACAATTGACAATTTCTGGCGAAAATAGCTCAGTCGGAAACGCGTCTGACTGGTGATCATAAGGTCGCTGGTTCGATACTTTGCGGTGTCGGCAACATTCTTTAGTGGAGATTGATCAAGAAATCTTTCCTACGGTCAGTTTCTCCTTTCCGCTGATATCAGTTTCAGACGAAATTTGTGCTCTGTACTGGTTATCCACTTACGGATAAGCTTGCACAGGAAAAGTGCCGATTGGTAAACTGACGGGCTCAACAATGACCTAAACAGTGTTGACTGGACCGTTAAACTCCAAAACAAACAAGCGCTGCCATTTTGACAATGGTAACACGTATTCGGCCGTTTGTGTTATCGCTTGTGCATATCGCTCTCAGAATTGTGCGATTACGAACGTGAATAGGCGCGTAAATTTTACTGACGTTAACGTCTGAACAGGTATACGTCAACGTTATAAGTTGTTTATCTAAGTTGTTTATCGAAGACGTCGACGTCGTGCACATTTGGCAATTCGTATAGGAATTAGCTTGGCAGCGAAACTGGACAAGCAATTAAATTGATATAATTATGACCATTCAGTCTTTGGATATGTAGCGTGGCCTGGACTGGCCCGATGTATTATGTTACTGGTATTAATTAGGTCAGATGAGACCAGACCAAGCCAGGACGGGTCAGGACAGGCCAGGCCAGAAATTAGAACATGCCTCCAAATTATCCGTAGTCAAGTTGATATTGCCCGGAGATAAGCAGTCTCGTGCATAACAGGACTACTTTCAAATCTATGTTATTCAAGATGAAACATTGGCAGCCATCTTGTCGTACGCATCGACAGAAAGAACGCAAAACAAAACAAAAATAGGTTCTGACGAAGTGCATAAAGCGCATTTTATGCTGTCCAATATGACCTACCTGCAATCTGTTTGAATGTTTAATACTTTCTTCTAAGAAATCAGGAGTATTTTGAAATAAATATAACCGACGCTTCGAAAAATTTGGGAAATGTCAATGTTTTTAATGACGTCACATCCACCAACAATAACGTCGTCTTCGCTTTGGCGCCATTGGGCGTGGTTTTCAACGTGTAGGGAGACACTTAACGACCTTCATTGTTTTCCATTTCAAACCACTTAAAGATATATAATCTGATTTTACGTTCAGATTTCTATACCAGGTAATGCTGAATTCTAGTAGACATGTCGAGTTTTGGGTAATATATAATGAAAAAGGTTATTGACTTTATATTGTGAAATATTCGGCAGTAACAATAACCTATAAATATTCCATGTTTTACCACACATTATTCCTAACGATACAATATTATAAAAAAAAATCCGCCCTGCCCATCGGGGCTTAAAGAAATAGATGGGCTGCATGATGCTTCCACGCAGAGCTGAAACTGACCCGTACACAAGTTCTGGTAAACAGCTTAGAGGATCTACACCTGCCCAGGCAAAACGGTGCGAGTCGGCCCGTCCATGCTTATAAACCCTATTGGTTTCATTGGGCGGCACGGTTTGAGATGTCAATTCATCTCAATGTCGGGTAAAAGTCACACAAAATCAGAAGCAGCGACTCCAAAATGACCTTTACAGTGTTGATGGGGACGTTAAACCTCAAATAAAACAAACAAAAGCAATATTATGAAGCTTGTAAGCTTGAAGCAGATTATTCAAATAATGTGAAGGCCCCCGCCCATTGGGGCTTAAAGAAATAGATGAGCTGCATGATGCTTCCCGCACGCAGAGCTGAAACCGACCCGCACACAAGTACTGGTAAACAGCTTAGAGGATCTAGGCCTGCCCAGGCAAAGCGGTGCGAGTCGACCCGTCCATGCTTATAAACCCTATTGGTTTAATTGGGCGGCATGGTTTGTGATGTCAATTCATCTCAATGTCGAGTAAAAGTCCCACAAAATGAGAAGCAGCGTCTCAAAAATGATCTTTACAGTGATGATGGGGACGTTAAACCTCAAATCAAACATAACAATATTATAAAACTTGTAAGCTTGAAGCAGATTATACAAATTATGTAGAGGGCCACGCCCATCGGGGCTTGAAGAAACAGATGGGCTGCATGATGCTTCCACGCAGAGCTGAAATCCGAGCGCACACGAATACTGGTAAACCGATTAGAGGTAAGCCAGACCAGGTAAAGCGGTGCGAGTCGTACCGTCCATCCTTATAAACCCCATTGGTTTCATTGGGCGACAGGGCTTGAGATGTCATTTCATCTCAATGTCGGGTTAAAGTCCCACAAAATTGGAAGCAACGTCTCCAAAATGATATATACAGTGTTGACGGGGACGTTAAACCTCAAATCAAACAAACAAATTTTGTGATAACATTGTGCAGAGACTATGGTCATAATCGTATAAAAGATAATGGCTTTTATTTAATACATACATGTAGCAGTGAAATTAGTGCATATCTGAAACAAATAAAAGTGATATTTTCACACTGTGAAAATATAAATGATATTTTCACAGTGTGAAAAATAACATGACCATGTTATTTTCACAGTAGCAGCCCGGACTATTTTCTCGCCAAAATTCATATGTTATCTATAAAATAATTTTATCATATGACGTCGCGTCTGAGAGTGTAATAACGCCATGTAATATTTTCTATACTCACAGGAAATAGAAACTATACACTCATTTTTAAGTTGTCACTGGCGAAATATTTTAATGAAATTTGAATTCCAATTATATAAATTATCATCAGTGGCATGTCTGATTTAGGCCTATCGAATAAAATGCTTAATGATAGCTACGATTTAACGGGTAGAGCCAAAGGTTCAAAGCAAGGGTCCAAATCTTGCTGTTCAAGTTTCCATTGAGTCAAACATTTTGTGTCGCGAATGTGATTCCCATTTCTACCAATTATTACGCGTCATCTACCGTTGGGAATATTGTTTACAAAATGAAAATTTTCACAATGGTTGGAATGTTATCGACGTTTAAATATTGAACCAAACCACCGGAAGTGAGCGAAAAGTATGGCATTTCTGATTGCGGTTTTTGTTTTTATCAATATTTAAGACACAGCTGAAGATGGTTAAACGATTGAAGGCACTTTTGAGTCGATTTTTGGCCTGAAACATTATTTTGAAAATTTCGCTGAAAAAAGTAGTTTTTGAGATTTCAATAAAATGTTTGTTTATCGATAATTTTTAGATGTTATGTTATTTTTTATCTCTTGCTTTTCACTTGGAACATATACGCAAAAATGCTGAAGTCTAAATTCGATTACAAACAGATTTTGTAAAAAATGCACTTTTTTACATTTTGCCCAAAAACTTTTATTTTGAACACCAGACTTGCTTTAAATTGTTTCTGGATACATGTCGATAGTTCGTCAAATCCTTAATCAGTAATTTTTAACTGAATTATCCACTTGTTTTGTCAGGCAAGACAATTTAAAAGTGTATAGTTTTTATTTCCGGTCAGTATATAATCCATTAGTGGATTAAATATGCAAATAAGCTAGATACGTCCCGTGACGTTACATGTACGACCTCCTTAACGACGTCGCGTTTACAAATGGCGGAATATTGATATTTTTTGTAAACAATCGTGAATAAAATGCATTTTAAATGTCATATGATAAATAGAATCTTGCATTCGTGCTCATGTATTATTGAATTTATAAAACTCGTTGAGGAAAAAGGATAAAATGCTCGGCAAAGCTTCGCATTTTATTCCTTTTCCTCAACTCGTTTAATAAATTCAATAATACATAAACACTCATGCAAGATCCTCTATAATGTAAATGTCTGAAGACATATAAACTGAAATCAAAGACTTGACTTTTTTCGCTGGGGTTTATTTCAAAGATGACAGCTTCTAATTGAATAATCATCCTGCCCTGGCCATTGGTAAGTTCATTCTTACGCTTTCGAAAGAATTATTAATCATTGTCCTGTTGAATATTTTAATCTTCCACACCCACTACCAATTATCAACCAATCAGATTACTTGATGCAAATTATTGCAACAAATTCAAAATCTGAATGACAAACAATGCAGATCCTGATCAGATAGCTTCTTCAGAAGCCATCTTATCTGGATCTACTTTGTTTGAAAGATAAGACATATCCGGTCTCAGCAGGACAAGGGTTAAAATTTACCATTTTAATGGCATTATAAACCTCTCGTTGACAAAGTTGGAATTATAAGGAATGGATTATCTTTTTCTACATATTTTTACAGATATTTTCTATGTGTAAACTTCGCCGAATCACTCACAAATTTTGATAAAATCCCCAAAAATGAAAAACAGTTTGTGAGTGATTCACTCACAAATTGTTTTTCATTTTGGGGGATTTTATCAAAAGTCCTTGTATATTGGCTCCAAGATTTGGCAAAATTTCATTTTAACATCACACAAATGATGCTCCGAACTTATCAAATCTGTTTCTGCAATGAACAAGTTGACCACCGGAGTTTGAACTATCTGAATTAAACAACTCCTCCTGTACCTTTGGGCAAATATATCCATATGGCCAGTAAAAAAAGAGAGAACACGTTTAAATGATAACACTCTGTGTATGCAATTTGTACAATTTCATTCAAACTTCAAAGGAAGGTTGCTTCGGAAACTCTACCAAAATAGCTCAAACGGTTCTGCTGTAATGTAAAATATGACCACCAGGGTTCAAAATGGGGAAAAAAATCTTAAAATAATAACTCCTTCTGTCCATAGGAGGTCCGTCTCGTTATGCCCCCAACTTCGACGAAGTTGGAGGGGCATATTGCTACTGCTGCGTTCGTCCGTTCGTCCGTCCGCGACGCTTTTGATGCATAGCATAACTTAAGACCGTGTATGCTAGGGTTTTGAAATTTCATAATGAATTAGAGGACGCGTATTTTTTTCTCATCCGGATTGTGTCCCTTTTAAGAATTATTGCCCTTTGAAATTTTTTTGATAAAATCTTGTCAGCAAAACGTCTCAAAAACTATAAGAGCTAAAACATTGAAAGTTGGTGAATAGACTGATGGTGATAAATAGATGACCTGATTAAATTTTGACTAAATTCCGAAAAATACTTCATGAATGAAGGCCCTTTGTCACTTTGGGCATATGTACATTCTATGCTTAGTTCGATCCCGCGGGCCGCGACATACCAAAGTCGTTAACAATGGTACTAGCTGGTCCTCGCTTGGCACTCAGATTTACGGGGTAGATCTAGGACTGGTCGACCCAGTGTCAGGATAATGTGACTGGGTGTGGTATCATGTAATGTGTCTGGGACATGATACTTCAGTGAGGCAGCACTATAAAAGTGAGCATTGAGCTCCCTGTCGCAACAAGACACCGTCGTGATATGACTGAAAAATTGTTGAAAGCGACGTTAAACCCGAATTCACACACACACACACACACACACACACGCACACGCACACAAGCCGGCCTCAGTGGCTCAGTCGGATGCGCGTCTGACTGATGATCAGGAGGACGCGGGTTCGACTCCCGCCGGGGTCGGCAACATTCTTTCGTGGAGATTGATCATGAAATCTTTTCTACGGTCATTCTCTCCCTTCCGCTGATTCAAGAAGGGCAGTTGTCAGTTTCTGGCGAAAGAATGTGCACTGTACTGGTTAACCGCTTACGTATAAGCCTGCCCAGGAAAGTGTTGATAGGTAAACTGACCGGCTCAAAAATGACCTAAATAGTGTTGACTGGGCCGTAAAACTCCAAAACAAACAAACAAACGCACACGCACACGCACACACACACACACACACACACACATTCTATGCTTTGTGAAACAACCATGTGCCAGTGTAGTGGATAGAGTACTGGACTACGAATCAGATTGTGGACTATGACTCTGAAGGGCGTGAGTTCAAACCTCGGTTGAGGAATGGAATTTTTTTCTCTTTCTTTATCCCCCCTACTTCAAAGAAGTTGGAGGGGCATATTGCATCTGCCTAGTTCGACCGCTTGTCCGTTCGTGACGCTTTTGATGCATAGCATATCTTAAGAACCGTGTATGCTAGGGTTTTGAAATTTAATATATGGATTCCTCATGGAAAATTAGGGGACGCGTATTTTTTTCTCACCCGGATTATGCCCATTTCAAGAGTTATAGCCCTTTGAAATTTTTTTTGATAAACTCTTGTCAGCAAAATATCTCAACAACTATAAGAGCTTGATTGGTGGTGATGAGTAGATGACCTAATTAACTTTTGACTAAATTCCGAAAAATACTTAATGAGTTATGACCCTTGTCACTCTGAGCATTTTTGGATTGTACCTGTATATGCTTTGTGATGCATAGCATAACTTTTTAACCGTGTATGCTAGGGTTTTAAAATTTCATAATACAGTAGAACTTCGATGGCTCAAACACCGATGGCTCGTTTACCATCGCTGAGTCGAACCCGTTCTTGAGTCCCTAGGGAATTTTTCTACATAAGAGAAAGTGAGGGGAAAGTTCGGATATTTTCGCCTTTTACCTTGCAAATGTATGCTGTGTGTACTCATTAGAATCGCCTCAATGAGGCGATTCTAATGAGTACACACAGCATATATTTATATTATAGAACACCGAAAAGATGTCCAAAATTATCAGCGTTATGCATCCTGAAAGTAGCCATCAGTGGCTCGAACTACCCCTGTCTCGAACAGATTTTCGTGGTCCCAATGGTGTTCGAGCCATTGAAGTTTGACTGTATTATATGTATTCCTCTTCGAAAATTAAGGGACGCGTATTTTCATTTCTCATCCGGATTTTGTACCTCTCAAGAGATATTGCATTTTTTTTTTTTTTTGTTTTTTTTGTTTTTTTTTTTTTTTTTTTTATAAAATGTTGTCAGCAAAGTATCTCAAAATAAAAAAAAAATCTAGAGCCTTGAAAGTTGGTGAATAGATTGGTGGTAATGAGTAGATGACCTGATTAACTTTTGATTAAATTCCGAAAATTTTTCATGGGTTATGGTCCTTTGTCACTTTGGGTATATTTACATTGTACCTCTATATGCTTTGTGGTGCATAACATAACATAAGAACCGGATATGCTAGGATATTTTATACATGGATTCCTCATGGAAAATTAAAGGAAGTGTTTTTTTTTTTTTTTTTTTTTGTTCTTATCCGGATTGTACCCCTTTCAAGAGTTATTGCCCTTTGAATTTTTTTTGGATAAAATCTGGTCAGCACTATATCTCAAAAACTATAAGAGCTAGAGCCTTGAAATTTGGTGAAAAGATTGGGGGTGATAGGTAGATGACCTGATAAACATTTGACACAATTCTGAAACATAAGCCCCTGCCCATAGTGGCTTGGAGAAATATATGGGCTGCATGATGCTTCCACGCAGAGCTGAATCCGGCCCGCACACTAGTACTGGTAAACCGCTTAGAGGATCTAAGCCATTGGGCGACAGGGCTTGAGAAGTCATTTCATCTCAATGTCGGGTAAAAGTCCCACAAAATTGGAAGCAACGTCTCCAAAATGACCTTTACAGTGTTGACGGGGACGTTAAACCTCAAATCAAACAAACAAACGTCATGAGTTATGACCCTTTGTCACTTTGGGTATTTTTACCTTGTACTTCTCTATGCTCTGTGATTCATAGCATAGGTTTAGAACGGTGTTTGCTAGGGTTTTGAAGTTTCATATATGGATTCCTCATGGAAAATTAAGGTACGCATTTTTTTTTTTTTTTTTTTTTTTTTTTTTTTTCTCATCCGGATTATGCCCCTTTTCAAGAAATATTTTATAGACAAACGAGCCTTCATCGTCAATGTAAGGTCAGGACAATTGTACGAATGCGCAGACTGAAAGGTTTTTTATTTATTTTATTTTCAGCTCACCTGGCCCAAGGTCAGCTTATGCCATGGCCTGTTGTCCGTCGTCCGTCCGTCCGTCCGTCCATCGTTAACTTTTCACATTTTTGACATCTCCTTCGGAACTGGAAGTCAGATTCAGCTGACACCTTGTGGGACCATCCCGGTGAAATGGAGATTCAGATTTTACCTAAAATAGTTCCATTCGGATTTCAAGATGGCCACAATGGCGATCATCTTGAAATTATACTAAAAAACATCTCTTTCCGAACCAAAGGTCGAATTGAGCTGAAACTTGCTGGGAGGTATGGGGTGACAATGAGATTCATATTTGCTAAAATCGTTCCGTTCCGATATCGTAGATGGCCGCCATGGCAGCCATCTACAAATTCTTCAAACGACATCTCCTCCCGAACCAAAGGTACAATTGAGCTGAAACATGACAGGAAACTTCAGGGTGACAAGGAGATTAAGATTTGCTATAATCGTTCCGTTCCGGTATCCAAGTTGGCCGACATGCTGACCATCTTGAAAATATTTTCAAACGACATCTCCTCCCGAACTACAGGTCTAATTGGGCTGAAACTTGATGGAAGGTATTGGGGCAGACGTGGAGATTCAGATTTGCTAAAACCGTTCCGCTCCGATACCCAAGATGGCCGCCATGGCGGCCATCTTGAAATTCTTCAAACGACAACAGCCTCCCGAACCAAAGGTCGAATTGAACTCAAACTTAATGGAAGGCATATGGGTGACATGTAGATTTAGATTAAACTTTTGTCAAAATCGTTCCTTATCGATATCCAAGTTGGCCGCCATCTTGAAATTCGTCAAACGACAACTCCTCCCGAACCAAAGGTCGAACTGAGCTGACATGGAGATACAGATATGCTAAATTCGTTCCTGTCCGATATCCAAGATGGAAATTCTGAAACCGGCCTATCTCCTCCCGAACCAAAGGTCGAATTGAGTGAAACTTGATGGGAGGCTTCGGGGTGATATAGGGATTCAGATATCCTAAAATCGTTCCATTCTGATATCCAGGATGACCGCTTTGCAGCAATCTGGACATTCTTCAAAAAACAGCTCCTTTCGAACCAAAGGACAAATTTAGCTGAATCTTAATGGAGGCATTGTGGTGACATGGCGATCCAGATTTGCTAAAATGGTTCCGTTTCGATTTCCAAGATGGCCGCAGTGTTGGCCATCTTGAAATCCAAAGATGGCCGCCATGACCGGCATCTTGAAATTTTTCAAACCATATCTCCTCCCGAGCCAAAGATCAAATTCAGCTGCAACTTGATGGGAGGCATTGGAATGACATGAAGACTCAAATTTGCTAAAATGGTTCCGTTCGAATTTACAAGATGGCCATCTTGAAATTCTTAAACCAAGATCTCCCGAACCAAAGATTGAATTGAGCTGAAAGGTAATTGGAGGCATCAAGGTGACATGGAGATTCAGATTTGCTAAAATCGTTCTGTTCTGCTCTCCAAGATGGCCGCCATGGCAGGCATCTTGAAATTCTTCAAACGACATCTCCTCCCGAACCAAAAGTCGAATTAAGCTGAAACTTGATTTGAGGCATCGGAATGACACTGAGATTCAGATTCGCTCAAACGGTTCCAATCAAATATCCAAGATGGCCGCCGTGGCGGCCATCTTGAATTTTTTTCAAACGACATCTCCTCCCAGACTTTATGTGAGGCATTGGGGTGACATTGTGATTCGCTGTGCTAAAATGATTTCTTTTGGATTTCCAAAATGGCCGCCATGGTGGCCACCTTGACATTCTTCAAACTACATCTCTTCTCGAATCAAAGGTCGAACATAACTGAAACTTAATGGGAGGCATCAATGTGACATGGAGAATCATATTTGCTAAAATCGTACGGTTTAGCTATCCAAGATGGCGGTCATGGCAGACATCTTGAAATTCTTCGAACGACATCTCCCGGAACCAAAGATCGAATTGAGCTGAAAGTTGAATGGAGGCACCAGGGTGACATGGAGCATCAGATTTGCTAAAGTTGTTCTGTTCAGCCAGCCATCACGAAAACGCGCCTATATAATTTTGAACCCATTGAACCCCCTTTATACAGTGAAACTGGGGTTTACAGGGGTATACCTTATTTTTCGTATTTCTGCTCTAAAAATATAGACTGTCGGTACTCATTAGAACCGTCTCATCGAGGCGGTTCTCATGAGTACCGGCAGTCTATATTTTGAGCAGAAATAAGACAAAATCACAATTTTTATCTTAAATTTTCGATTTTTCGGCGGTAAAGTTTGTAATATATTTGTATAGGCATGTTTTCTTAATGAAAGATGGCGGCCATGGCAACCATCTTGAAATTCTTCAAACAACACCTCCTCCCGAACCAAATGCTCAATTGAGCTGAAATTTGATTTGAGGCATTTGGGTGACATGGCGATTCAGATTTGCTAAAATCCCTTCCGATTTCCAAGACAGCCGCCATGTTGGCCATCTTGAAGTTCTTCAAACGGCATCTCCTCCCGAACCAAAGATCGAATTGAGCTGAAACTTAATGGGAAGCATCAGGACGACATGCAGAATCAGATTTGCTAAATTCCTTCTGTTCAGCTATCTATCTTGGCCGCCATGGCAGCCATCTTGAAATCCTTCAAACGACATCTCCTCCCGAACCAAAGATCAAATTGAGCTGAAACTAGATGGGAGATATCGGGGTGACATAGAGATTCATAATTGCTAAAATCGTTCCGTGGCTTTCTTGAAATTCTTCAAACGAAATATCTTCCCGAACCAAAGATCCAATTGAGCTGAAACTTGATGGGAGGCATCAGGCTGACACGGATATTCAGACAGCTAAAATTGTCTTCCGATATCCAGGGTGGCCGTCATGGCTACCATCTTGAAATTCTTCAGACTACATCACTTCCCTAACTAAAGGTCTGATCAAGCTCAATGAGGCGGTTCTAACGAGCACCCACAACCTATGTTTGAAGTACAAATAAGAAAAATATATAACACATTTTCATCGGAAATGTAGCCATTTTGGAGATATGAAAGAATGCGCTATGTCTCACGGGTGTGTTATTGGAATGAGCTCTGGTCTGCCAAAATATACACTTCCACTCTGCATCAACATCATCTCTTCCTGTAAGCTGTTCAAAAACTCAATGAGAAGCATCAAGATTATGTAACCCTTATTGTACCAAATGGAATCTTCCTCTTTATATATAGCAGGAATCCATTTCAAAATTTAGGGGTTTCAGGTTGTGTTTTTCTTCAAAATTCACTTGGAAAATGGCTGAACTGTTTGCGGCGTCTTATCTGGGCCTGCACTGTTTGCTAGGGAACCCGTTTTGGGGTTTCCGGTACAAAATGGGTTAAACATGCAGAATCAGAAATGCTGAAGGCAATGTGGACTGATACACCAAATGGTCACCAGGGCAATGTAATATATGATCAGCCTCATCCATGTGAGCGATTCTGGCCAACCTGGGCCTTTAGGTTTTTTTGTTTTTGTTTTTTTTTTGTTTATCTTTTTTCTTTATTTTCATCACGAAAACACGTCTGTATAAATTTAACCCCCTCGAACCCCACTTTTATAAAGTAAAACTGGGGTTTGCAGTGGTAAACCTTATTTTTCTTATTTCTGCTCTAAAATATAGATTGTGCGTACTCGTTAGAACCGCCTCGATGAGGCGGTTCTAACGAGTACCAACAATCTATATTTTGAGCAGAAATAAGAAAAAAATCACAATTTTTCATCTAGAAAGTTTCATTGTTTCGGCGATAAAGGTTACAATGTATTCGTATAGGCGAGTTTTCGTAATGTGCTGAAGGCAAAGGGATCTGACAGACCAAATGGTCACCAAGGCAATGTAATATATGATCAGCCTCATCCAGGTGAGCGGTTCTGGCCCATTTGGGCCTCTAGTTCTTTTGTTTTTGCTGTTTTTTTTTAGCTCAGCTGTCACGTAGTGACAAGGTGAGCTTTTGGGATCACTTTTTGTCCGGCGTCCGTCGTGCGTGCGTCCGTGCGTCCGTCCGTCCGTCCGTCCGTCCGTGTGTGCGTGCATAAACTTTTTATTTAAACGACATCTCCGCCTAAACCACTGATCAGATTTTTACCAAACTTCACAGCAATGATCCTTAGATGGTCCCCTTTCAAAGTTGTTCAAATGGTTCCGGTCCATTGCACATCTGGGTCACAGGAGACAAAAATAGATTTTTTTCACCGAAAACTTAAAAATTCTTCTTCTCTGAAATCACAAGGCCCAGGTCTTTGATATTTGGTATAAAGCTTCATCTAGTGGACCCCTACCAAGATTGTTCAAATTATAATGCTGGGGCCAAAAATGCCCTCGTCCCGGGGCCCTTTGGTTTTACATGGGCTTATATAGGGAAAATCTTTAAAAATCTTCTTCTCTGGAACCGCAAGGCCCAGGTCTTTGATGTTTGGTATGAAGGTTAATCTAGTAGACCCTTACCAAGATTGTTCAAATTATAGTGCTGGGGCCAAAAATGCCCCCGCCCCGGGGGCCTTTGGTTTTACATGGGCTTATAAAGGGAAAATCCTTAAAAAATCTTCTTCTCTGAAACCGCATGGCCAAGGTCTTTGCTATTTGGTATGAAGCTTTATCTAGTGGACCCCTACCAAGATTGTTCAAATTATAGTGCTGGGGCCAAAAATGCCCCCGCCCAGGGGCCCTTTGGTTTTACAGGGGCTTATATAGGGAAAATCTTCTTCTCAAAAACCACAAGGCCCAGGTCTTTGCTATTTGGTATGAAGCTTCACCTAGTGGACCCCTACCAAGATTGTTCAAATTGTAGTGCTGGGGCCAAAATGCCCCCGCCCCGGGGCCCTTTGGTTTTACATAGGCTTATATAGGGAACATCTTTAAAAAAAAAAAACCTTCTTCTCTGAAACCGTAAGGTCCAGGTCTTTGATATTTGGTATGAAGCTTCATCTAGTGGACACCTACCAAGATTGTTCAAATTATAGTGCTGGGGCTAAAAATGCCCCCGCCCCGGGGCCCTTTGGTTTTACATGGGCTTATATAGGGAAAATCTTTAAACATTTTCTTCTCTGAAACCGCATGGCCCAGGTCTTTGCTATTTGGTATGAAGCTTTATCTAGTGGACCGCTACCAAGATTGTTCAAATTAAAGTGCTGGGGCCAGACATGCCCCTGCCCAGGGGCCCTTTGGTTTTACAGGGGCTTATATAGGGAAAATCTTTAAAAATCTTCTTCTCTGAAACCGCATGGCCCAGGTCTTTGCTATTTGGTATGAAGCTTTATCTAGTGGACCCCTACCACGATTGTTCAAATTATAGTGCTGTGGCCAAAAATGCCCCTGCCCCCTTTGATATTTGGTATGAAGCTTCATCTAGTGGACCCCTACCAAGATTGTTCAAATTATAGTGCTGGGGCAAAAAATGCCCCCGCCCCGGGGCCCTTTGGTTTTACATGGGCTTATATTGGGAAAATCTTTAAACATTTTCTTCTCTGAAACCGCATGGCCCAGGTCATTGCTATTTGGTATGAAGCTTTATCTAGTGGACCGCTACCAAGTTTGTTCAAATTAAAGTGCTGGGGCCAGACATGCCCCTGCCCAGGGGCCCTTTGGTTTTACAGGGGCTTATATATAGGGGAAATCTTTAAAAATCTTCTTCTCTGAAACCGCAAGGCCCAGGTCTCCGCTATTTGGTATGAAGCTTCATCTAGTGGACCCCTACCAAGATTTTTCAAATTATAGTGCTGGGGCCAAAAAAGCCCCCGCCCCGGGTCCCTTTGGTTTTACATAGTCTTATATAGGGAAAATCTTTAAAAATCTTCTTCTCTTAAACCATTAGGCCCAGGTCTTTGCTATTTGGTATGAAGCTTCATCTTGTGGACCTCTACCAAGATTGTTAAAATTATAGCCCTGGGGCCAAAAATGCCCCCGCTCCGGGGCTCTTTGGTTTTACATAGACTTATATAGGGAAAATTTTGTAAAATCTTCTCCTCTAAAACCACAAGATTATTCAAATTACAGCCCTAAGACCAAAAATGCCCCCGCATCCGGGCCCTTTGGTTTTACATAGACTTATATAGGGAAAATCTATAAAAATCTTCCTCTCTGAAACCGCAAGGCCCAGGTCTTTGATATTAGGTTTGAAGCTTCATCTTATGGACCTCTACCAAGATTGTTCAAATTAAAGCCCTGGGGCCAATAATGCCCCTGCTCCGGGGCCTTTTGGTTTTGCATAAACCTATATAGGGAAAATCTTGAAAAATCTTCCAGTCTGAAACCACAAGGCCTAGGTGTGTGAAATTTGGTATGAAGCTTCATCTGGTGGACCTCTACCAAGATTGTTCAAATTATGGTTCTGAGACCAAAAATGCCGCCGCCTCGGGGCCCTTTGGTTTTACATAGACTTATGTTGGGAAAATCTTTAAAAATCTTCTTCTTTGAAACCACAAGGCCTAGGTCTTTGATGACTGGTGTGAAATTTCATCTAGTGGACCTCTATCTAGATTGTTCAAATTATAGTCCTGGGGCCAAAAATGCCCCTGCCCTGAGACCCTATGGTTTTACATAGACTTACATAGGGAATATCTTTAAAAAAATCTTCTTCTCTGAAACTGCAAGGCCCATGTCTTTGATATTTGGTATGGAGCTTCATCTAGTGGACCTCTACCAAGAATGTGCAAATTATAGCCCTCGGGGCCCCAAATGCCCCCGCTCCAGGGCCCTTTGGTTTTACATAGACTTATAGAGATAGGCTTTGAAAATCTTCTTCTCTGAAACAGCATGGCTCAGGTCTTTGATATTTGGTGTGAAACTGCATCTAGTGGACCTCTATCAAGATTGTTTAAATTATAGCCCTGAGGCCAAAAATGCCCCCGCCCCGGGGACAGTTGTTTTTACATAGGCTTATGTAGGGAATATCTTTAAAAAAAATCTTCTTCTCTGAAACTGCAAGGCCCAGGTCTTTGATATTTGGTGTGTAGCTTCATCTAGTGGACCTCTACCAAGAATGTGCAAATTATAGCCCTCGGGGCCCCAAATGCCCCCGCTCCAGGGCCCTTTGGTTTTACATAGACTTATAGAGATAGGCTTTGAAAATCTTCTTCTCTGAAACAGCATGGCCCAGGTCTTTGATATTTGGTGTGAAGCTGCATCTAGTGGACCTCTATCAAGATTGTTTAAATTATAGCCATGAGGCCAAAAATGCCCCCGCCCCGGGGACAGTTGTTTTTACATAGGCTTATGTAGGGAATATCTTTAAAAAAATCTTCTTCTCTGAAACTGCAAGGCCCAGGTCTTTGATATTTGGTGTGTAGCTTAATCTTGTGGACCTTTGCCACGATTGTTCAAATTATAGCCTTTGTTGATATTTGGTATGAAGCTTCACCTTTTTAGACCTCCCTCAACAGTATGCACATTATAGCCCTTGGGTCAATAATGGCCCTCCCTGGGGCCAACTTTTTACTCTATGGATCAGGTGAGCGATCCAGGGCCATCATGGCCCTCTTGTTTTGTTTTGTTTTTTTCTTTTCATCACGAAACACGCCTATATAAATTTAACCCCCTCGAACCCCACTTTTATATAGTAAAACTGGGGTATACAGGGTTAAACCTTATTTTTCTTATTTCTCCTCTAAAATATAGATTGTGGGTACTCGTTAGAACCGCCTCGATGAGTACCAACAATCTATATTTTGAGCAGAAATAAGAAAAATATCACAATCTTTCATCTAATAATTTTCATTTTTTCGGCAATAAAGGTTACAATGTATTTGCATAGGCGTGTTTTCGTAATGTTTTTGTCGTGGACACATGTCAGAAGTCCCTTTTTGTTTGTCACGTCTCACTGAATGAGCCAAAACCACATCCTAGTCTTTATCGAAACGCACATTTAACATCTTTTTTTTTTCAAGTGTATTCCGTGAAAACATAATTGAATGAAGAGAATGGACCATTTTTTGCGGAAGTAGAAATATATACGGATGTTTCCTGACCTCCTTTTTTATACATCAAAGGTCAACTATATTCCCATCATGTCCGAATAATGAATGTCCTTACCAATCAAGCTTTATACTTTACCACCATCACGTGAACAAGTCCGTTAAATGAAGATCCCCTAAACCCCACTTTATATAGAGAAAACTTGTGTTTACGGGGGTATTCATTATTTTACTTATTTCTGCTCCAACACATAGGTTGTGGGTACTCGTTAGAACCGCCTCATTGTTCTAACGAGCACCCACATCCTATATTTTGAACATTTATAAGAAAAATATGAAGGATTTTCATCAGAAAAGTAGCCTGGATAGCGCAGTGGTTAGCGCGTTCGACTCATGATCGAGAGGTTGTGCGTTCGAATCCGGCCACCGGTATCGAGGTGTGTCCTTGGGCAAGACACGTAATGACACTGCCCCCACTCCACCCAGGTGTAAATGGGTAGCAGTGGTGTAAAAGCCACTGCCTCTCTCTCTCGCGCGCGTGAAAACACCCGGAATGAGTGTTCGAGAGCGATTCAATAAGCTTGAAGCTTTCATCGCAATCGAACTAAAATAAATTAGTATAAACTAGAAAAGTAGCCATTTAGCAGATGTGAAAAATGCACTTTGTCGTACGGGCAAGTTATCGTAATGAAGATATTAGTTTCTTTATTCTTCATTGAGTGAGTGAGTGAGTGTTTGAGTTTTACGTCCCACCAACAGCTAAGGTCATACGGAGACGGGACCTCGGTTTAAAGGCTCATCCGATAGCCTGGAGAAGCCCGGGATTATTCTTCATTGAAGCATGATTTATGGGTGCTCGTTAGAATCGCCTCATTTACGGGGTTCTAATATGTATTCCCAACCTGTGTTGTAAGTCGAAGAAAGAGAAGACAACATTGCGAAAACACGCCGTAAATAGTGATATTTTTCTTGGATCTGTTGTGAGTACCCATTAGAACCGCCTCATCGAGGTGGTTCTAACGAGTACCCACAATCTATATTTTAGAGCAAAAATAAGATTGTTCTTATTTCTGTTCAAACTATGGATTGTGGGTACTCGTTAGAATCGGTTCTAACGAGAACCCACAATCTATATTTTAGATCAGAAATAAGAAAAATAAGATTTACCACTGTAAAACTCAGTATTACTATATAAATCAAAGCGCCAAAGGCACTGAAATGACAGATTCTATGAGAAAATCATAACACTGTGAAAACTTACAGAAAACCTTTCTAAAAAGATCTTAAAATTTAGAAAGGTCGTTCTGCAAATTCCAATATATGATATGTTTGCAGGTGTCTATAGACCGGTGGTATTTGGAAACGCCATTCGATGTTTCAAGTTTTTGAAAGAAACTATTTACGTTTTCAAAACCAAACATTAAAATTCAAGTTTTAACAATGCTACTGTCAATAAGTAACAGTTTTTGTCTGTTCGGTTGTGAATACCTCTCCCAAAAGATACTCTGTGGGAAAGAGATCGGAGGAGAAAGTTTGGGTAGTCCAGTACATGCATTCCATTGGCTTGAAGACAGTTTTTGTAAGAACAGCACCATGAGCCCGCTCGTAATCCTGCTGGATAAGATATCCCGGATTCGGAGCGTAAACAAATAAATGGAACCATGTGAGGCCGAAGCACTTGATTGATGTAACGTCTCGCTGTTCAGTTCACGTCTCAGCCTTGATCTGACACTGAGCTGCGTTCGCTAACTACATGTACATGCAATAGCTCACCACACAATAACGCTTATTTCACCCGATATGCCATGCTCTATTACGCACGCGTCGCCTCGGCATACCTTACACCTATACGTCGAAACACCCGGAAACGACAATCGGCGTGATTCACGCTGAAGTGCAATTTGTCACTGAAACGCAAATGTCAGTCTTTTAGACGCCAATTTACGTATTTCATGCACTAGCGTAAGTATTCCGTACTGTGTCGACTCGTTAACATTGGTCACGACAGGGACGTCTAGCTCTCAAACGTGCATCGCATAAGGGCGACGGGCAGTGTCAGTGCTTATTTCTCGGTAGTTGAGACCCCTTGTTTATCTACAGGTACAGTGTAGCAGCTGCCGGGGAAATCTGTTTCGCATATGCGTCTGACGGTTGAACCGATCTTGACGTACTGACGTCGGTCTTCCGCTACGTCGACGTCCACTAGCGTCTTTTGTATATAGTAAGATGTCGCTCTAGTAGACGATAGATCACACACATGTGGCGCCCAATTCAGAGTCAACGTCATCCGCTTTCCGACCAGCTTCTAACTGTCCAGGGGCACGCTTACGATCCTTTAGTGAAAAATGTTGCAATACGATCTCACTTAATGCTTTTTTGAGAACAAATTTCAGTTTCTTCTTTTCTAGGCACGACCTTACATTACACATCAAAAGTTTGATCCTGAACATGTGGTTTCTATCCGTACTGGTGTGAAGGTGGTGCACTGGACTGGTAACCAGAGGTCACGGTTGACTGATTTAACCTTTTTAGCTTAAGGGCATGGTGCCTAAGCGTGTTGTAATCATGCAATCGTTTGGTTTCATAATCAAAGCACTGAGAGTGTGGGGTGAAGGTTGGAGTAATAGTCCTGGGCTGAGATTTAAACTGTTTCATTTAACTCTGAAATTCCAAACAAATCGTGAAGATTTTGATAAGAAGACGCGTTCTGCAGCGTCTGATCTTGGTCTACACTGTTTGCCAAGCTCACCCTATGATTCCAGTATAATCCTCTTCAGTCTTATGGAATACCCTGGTCTCACTGCACGGCTATTTTCTACAAGACAAAAGGTTATTCTGACAAGTCAGTGATAGTCACGTAGACGTTAGCACTGAAGCGAGTTTCTTATTAGCAACTTCTGGTCGAATGCCAAACAACCAACCCAAACATAGTCGCGTCGTTTGTCAGTGTTGGGTACATGTAAGCGGTATCTGTAAAATCTGCACAAGAATCAAATGTTGGATCTGGAAAACAATGTAAACTCAGATCAAACGCCACAGAACACGGTGCTGATCTTGTTCTACAGCTTTTTTGCATTAGTTACTAACATGTTAAGTTTAAACGAATCAGTCAAAGTCCCCGTTCATGACCAGTCTGCATTAAGAGACTATCGGCATGAGTGTCGTCAGTGCTTTGATTTATTCACTGCCTCAAGTTTCTGGAGTGCACTCTTCCATCACTGAAGTTGGGCTCGTCCATTCTGCTAAATATGGCACCTAGAATTATATCACAGGACCTACACTTAGTATCTGTACTATTTTCTAGGGTTGAAAGGGGCAGCCTTTCTTTCCAATTTCCCCACGCAAAGTCAATATACACCTAAGTTGTAACTGACCTAAACTTGACCTCGAAAGTCAGAAAGAAAACCAAGTAATATTCTTGTCTGCAGCTGACCTGGTCCAACAACTGGCTGGTCTTTAAGGATTAAATATAGACAGCACTGATAGAAAACAGTGTAAAACCTGAGCAGACGCCGTCTTGATCTGGGTATACAGTCTTCGCCAAAGCCGTCGCATGATGCAGCTGATTCATATGAAATGCTGAATCGTAAGATAAATTCGTCAAGTCGTCTGCTTCAAAAGCTTGTATTACGCTTATAGGATAACTAATACGCTTGTACATTTTTGATTACTGCGCCAAACCGGAATACATTTTGTGCGGACTCATATTTCTATGGCGGTCAAAGCCGGAAGAAAGCCTGAATTACTTCAAAACCAGCAGGATAGCTAGAAATGACAGATTGAATCTGTCATTAAAAAGGGTTCAAGAGGGTCAAAATTATAAAGGCGTGTTTTCGTGATGCGAATGCAAAAATCCAACAGAAATGTTAAAATAATCGAAAGAAAACAAGTTTTGGTATGAAAGAAAACTAATCTTTTATTTTGAATTATTCGGTTTAGGCGTCCCCAATCTCCCTTAGGAACCTCGGTTTAGCCTAGATGCCGATCGAACCAGGTATCCATTATTTGTTTGTTTGATTTAAGATTTAACGTCCCTAGGTCATTTTGGAGACGTTGCTTCCAAATTTTGTGGGACTTTTACCCGACATTGAGATGAAATAACAACTCAAGCCATGCCGCCCAATGAAACCAATAGGATTATATTTTCTGGTCCTTTGGGATCATTGGGTTCATTTAGAATCATTTTGAAAATAGAGTTCTGCTTAAGCCGGTGCTAGAGGGCGTGGCCGGTGTTGCACATTTCAGTACTGGTCATGAACAGACTCAATAAAACCGAGTCTGCTATTTTCGTTTATTTGGTGTATTCTCTGCTTCCAAAGGATCTAACTATTCAGAACTTATTTATAAGCATGGACGGTCCGACTCGCACCGATTTGCCTGGGCAGGCTTAGATCCTCTAAGCGGTTTACCAGTACTCGTATGCGGTCGGTTTCAGCTCTGCGTGGAAGCGTTATGCAGCCCACCTATTTCTTTAAGCCCCGATTGGCGGAGGTGTCCATCGGATCGGAAATGCCGATACTCATGAAAGGTTCCTAAATATCCGATGGTTGGTTCTAATGAGTACATGCAATCTATAGTTTAGAACAAAAATAAGAAAAATAAGGTATACCCCTGTAAACCCCAATTTAACTATATAAACTGGCGTTCAAGGGGGTCAAAAGTATATAAGCGTGTTTTCGGGATGAATGAAAGAATGCACAAAATCACAAGGGTGTGCCACGTATCGTGGTTTTCATTGAAGCCTTCGATTATCACCAAATAACCACCTTATATCTTTGTGTTTAGGCTAAACGTCCCCATCAACACTTTTTTTAGTCACGTTGCTTCCCATTTTGTGGGACTTTTATCCATTATTAGATGAAATGACATCTAAAGATAAGGAGAGGTCCGACTAGCACCACTTTTTCCATGGCAGGTTTACATTAGGAAAACATGTCCGTGTGAAATAATGGCGTCACACATGGTGTCAGAAATGATAAGTTTTAGGTAAAAATGATAGAATCTTTCTTATTTCTAGTTTCAACATAGATTGTGGATGCTCGTGAGGCGGTTCTAACGAGTACCCACAATTCAACATAGATTGTGGATGCTCGTTAGAACCGCCGCATTGAGGCGGTTCTAACGAGTACCCACAATCTATGTTTTTGAGCAAAAATAAAGGAATGTATACCCCCGTAAACTCCAGTTTTCTCTACATAAAGTTGGGTTTAGAGGAGTTTTCATTTCACGGACTTGTTATCATGATAAAACAGTCCAAGCAGTTTACCAGTACTCAAAGTCGGTCGGTGTTAGCTCTGCGCGGAAGCACCATGCAGCCCAGTCTATTTCTCCAAGCCCCGATGAGTGGGCGCATCTTTTGCTATGACCGTAACAAGCGCAAATTTAAAATAACACATTTTACGATTATGAACGGAAATCCGTGTTTCGTCACAACGCTCGCCGACGCCCACTTTCTTAAAAATACAACTTTGCTCTTAACCCATTCAGTACCAGAAACCCCTAAACGGGTACCTTGGCAAACAGTGCAGGCCCAGATCAGCCGCCGCAGAACGCGGCGTCTGATCAGGGCCTAAACTGTTTGCTAAAAGTTCAGCCATTTCCTGAATAAATTTTGAACAAAACACAACCTGACACCCCTAAATTTCGAAATGAACTACCATATATAAGGTGGAAGATTCCATTTGGTACGAAAAGGGTTAATTAAGCTCATTTTAGCACTTATAAGGTCGACCTGTTGAGTTACGTGACCCTTACAGGCTCCAAGAAACCTCATACGTAGAGACATATTTTAATCGCATGCAGGGGCGTAGCATCCTTTACGCAGATACGCACTTAGACGTAAAAAAATCATTTTAGTTTGTTTTTTCCGGGATTATGATTAATTCTCTCAGCAATGGAAGCGACTGTTCGTCTTTACAACCATAGTGGTATATATCAGGTTCGAACCCACGCACAGATGCGGCAACGTCGCCTAGCACTGCAGTGGCCGACGTCCTTAACCACTACGCCACAGAGGCATCCCCCAAAAAGGATGCTCATATAGCGCATATAAGGCTATCCGGCACTGCAGTACACACGGCAGTAAACGACGACGACGACGGCTAACATATTTTTCTTCTTTGCCGCGGGGACCACGCTTACATGTACATGTACAGGAATGAATTTGCTCCCTGAATTTGCTCTCTGAAGGGAGCAAATTCTTTCCTGTAAAAGTGGTCCCCAATGCAATTGGTAAACGATATTAAGGGGCGAGATTATTATTTCTAGTATTTTCTTTGGTTTGCGTACAAATTTTCTCCCAGTTACGCCCCTGACATTTAAGGTTTCACAATTGGCTAAGATCCTGCACTCGCGCATTCGCACTATTAACTAACGCTCGGTGAATACATGTATCAGTCATATGAACTAGGAAGTTGTCAAAGTTTACGAATGTTTAAAAAGTGATTTTCACGGATTTCGTTTTGAGACTGAGAGACTGGGAATACCCTTCATTTTCAAACACCAAAGAGCTGGAACACTGCTGAACCTACAAACAAAAGGTGACGTGTGACAAGCAAAGACTCTTCTCAACCTGTGCACTCTGGTGGTGTCTGGTCAGAGTCTTCATTGTTTGCTCGAGTCTTCTATCCAAGGAATGATAAGCGAAATTTCTAGTTAGAAAATGCGCATGCTCGGCTCAGGTCATCATTTTGTTGATTTTTTTTTCTGGGTACCCAGTCAAAATATAGGAGAACTACGGAAATATTTTGAGACACATAACTTCCTTATAAACGCATTTATTGTGTACAATGCGGAATGATACATAAACGATAAAACTTGGTAAATCGACTTTTCAACATTTACAAATGATCCGCGTCATAAGGAAGCCTTGTGTAAGGGGAATGGATACACCTTCATGGGAGGCAACTCCTGCAAAAGTATTTTTGTCTCCCATGTCAATAGGGGTCAACTCTTAAAGGAAAGAATTTGCTCCTGAGGAGCAAATTCTTTATTTTAAGAGTTGACCTTTTTTCCGTGGGAAAGAGGTGATGAAAAAGCGAACTGGAAGTTCCGAAAGTTGTCTCCCTTTGAAAAATGGCAGAAATATCTGCCAGGTGTTCCCATTCTCCTTAAGCGATGATATAAATCAGTTTTGGTGTAAGTTCAGTACTTCTTTATGGAAAGACAAGGTCCCATAGACGCCGGATGAGGACATCGAAGTCTGTGTTTTGTTTGTTTTGTTTTGTTTGATTAGAGGTTTTACCTCCCCGTCAACACTGTAAAGGCCATTTTGGAGACGTTGCTTCCAATTTTGCGGGACTTGTACCCGACATTGAGATGAAATGACATCTCAAGCCCTGCCGTCCAATGAAACTAATAGGGGTTATAAGCATGGACGGGCCGACTCGCATCGCTTTGCATGGGCAGGCTTAGATCCTCTAAGGGGTTTACCAGTACTCGTGTGTGGTCGGTTTCAACTCTGCGTGGAAGCATCATGCAGCCCATCTATTTCTTCAAGCCCCGATGGGCGGGTGCCGTTCGAAGTCTGTGATCTGAGGTTTCTCTGTCCGTACGTCATACTGTACATTTCTTTGTGACGCGACTTGAACGGCTTTGTGGTATATTAATAACATCACTTGAAGAAAGTCTTTATATACTTAGACAGATGTTGATCTTGACCTCAAAATACTTTTAAGGACAGGCCAATATAGTTTTC
>CAUZLF010000441.1:0-112189 GCA_963580285.1 Lucinisca nassula | reverse complement strand
TGTTTTGGGTGCAGCATAAAGACAGATTTTGAAACATTCCAAAAGAGGCCATGAAAAGACGCTTGTGGAGTTTTGTGTATAGACAAGCAGTGTGGGCGCTGATCGGGCTGTTCCTAAAGGAGCAGTATGATCTGGGGCCACACTGCTTGCAGAAATGACATTAAACATTTACAGGGGACGACAAGGCGGACAGCAATTGTTGTGATTGACGTTTTATGGGGTTGATAACATATTTACCACATATATAAGAGTTCATATATTAAAAATGAAGGATAATAATCTGATGCAGACTGTGCACGCACGGTTGAGGCAGCTCCGAAAGGAATATCTTGGTCTGGGTCTGCACTGCTTGCCATTTAGAATTGTTTATGCAGAAGCCAGGTTTCTTGGCTGCTGAATTCTCCATGCTTTTGCTGCTATACAACAGATGGTGGTTGTAAAAATATTTTCAGATGATATTACAATTACCATATTTATCACAAGAGTTATACATCAATTAGTCTGATGCCTACGGTGCAGATCTGGACCGGGGTGTTCTTAAAGGAATGGCACGGTCTAGATCTGCACTGTTTGCCATCTAATTTAACTGACTGTGGAGCACAGATCCATTGCCTGTGCCCATTCCGGGTGTATGTTGGCCCTTGCTCTGTTGTTCCCGACAACACCTACATTTGCAAATAGTGTGGATTCAGATCGGATGGCTTCAGATGCTATCTGATCGGGATCTACATTGTTTGACATTCAGTTTGTGATTTGGCAGCAATAGGTTGCATAAGGTGATCCAGTTGGTTCGGGGTCGGAGGTGGGTGTGGCTGACATATTTATGCAGCGAGATACGGGTATCCCAAGGGGCTTTAATTGCTATGGTTGACATACACCCGGGCCCAGTTGTTCGAGGCATAACTGGCTTTGTGAGCTCATTTAGGTGGTAAAATTGTTAACAGTTCTAGAAGCTTCATTATCAAATACTCCGGTATTTTGTTGAAAAAAAAAAAAAAAGAAAGACGTGGGTAGCTTTTGTGTTTGCAAAGGCTGCTCACGTTTTTTTTTTTTTTTTTTTTTTTCTCTCCAAAAAGTATTAGTATATTTGCCTTTTAAATGAGCATAATTTTAATATGTTAATAGTTTTGAATAGCTGGGGCCAGAAATTCAGGAGAATAATATTGTGCAATCTGTGCAGACCTGGACTGGGCTTGTCCTGAAAGAGTGGACTTTTCTGGGTCTGCACTGTTTGTCATTTAATGAAACCGTTAAATATTCAGTGAAATTTCTTTGCTGCTAGATTTCTTAGGGGTTATTTGGGTACAAATAACACAACAATAAACCAATTTGCTTTAAGGTAATCCTTTTCTTATTCTCCATGTTGGCCGGATCGAGGGTTTTAAGCTGGACACTTATGGGGGTATTTACAGGTATTTACTCAGATTAAGGTCATACTCATAGCTGTACAAGACAAGCACTTAAAAGGTACCTTTGACCAGCCTAAAACTAAATGCCGAACAGATAGATCACTGTTAGTTAGGGTGTATACACAGAATAATGAAGTGTGGTTTGCGTATTCGAAGGCTCAAAACGCGAAAAAAAGTATGACTGAGCGTCATGACCCTGAATACTGCACTTCCTTTAGATTGCACTAATCAGGGTCTGATGCCCTATACTAAAAATTTTACAAGGTCATATTTGCCTCATATATTTGGGCACAAATGGGGCCTAAGGGAGCATTGTAGATATGGATTTGGTCTGAAGACTGTTTTCTGCTTAGTTTTTATGTGCCTGGTGGGGTGCTTTTTTAAAATTGTACAGGTTTCTGGTGGTGATTGTAGTTACAGTAGAACTTCGATGGCTCGAACACCGATGGCTCGTTTACCATGGATGAGTCGAACCCGTTCTTGAGCCCCTAGCGAAATCCTCTACATAAGAAACAGTGGGGGATAATTAAGGAGATTTTAGTCTTTTATCTTGCAAATGTATGCTGTGTGTACTCATTAGAGTCCCCTCCATGAGGCGATTCTAATGAGTACACACAGCATACATATTCATTATCGAACACCGAAAAGATGTGTAAAAGTATCTCGTTATGCTTCCTGACAGTAGCCTCAGTGGCTCGAACTACCCCTGTCTCGAACAGATTTTCGAGGTCCCAGGGGTGTTCGAGCCATTGAGGTTCGACTGTATTTCCATTTATTGAAAACCTGATTCCTGCCTTGCGACTTTTTGACTTTTCGGCAAGGCAGGATGGGGGTTAACATATAAAAGCATTTGAAGCTCAAGTTCCCTGAATCCTCCTATTTTTGCAACTCTCATATGGGTAAACTATTCTAATAAATAAATTAAAACACTTAAAGCACTAGAAGGTCGACCGTCCCAGAGTGTGGGCTTGGAAAATAGTCCTTATCAAGGATTCGGGCTGTATTGTTTAGCCATTGAGGTTCAGTGCTCTTGACATGCAGTGTGGGCCCTGATCGGATGCCACTGTTGTGGCTCCTGATCGGTGTCTACACTGTTTGCCAACCACAATGCATGGCTCCAGTCAGAATTAATTCTATGGGGGGCCCTTGCTGTGCATTGTTCTGGCCTCGCAATGACAACAGGGTGGCTTTAAATAACTTTTACCTGGATCTCTTACAAATCAGTAATAGTCACAAGGGCGTTAATCACGCAGACCTTTGGCGCTTAGCAACTTAAAAAATTGACCAAAGAAAGTAGGAGAAATCCGGTCTAAAACTGTGGCAGATAGTTTTACAAGGGAAACTGGAGCTAATACAATACTAAGGTGAAGTTCTCCTATTGGGGCCACCTGGAATTAAGACTAATTCTGCTTTAAAAAGATTATTTAGTGGGCTGCAGTTGTTCTTTCTCTGTGTTTTCTGGATGCGGTGTCCTCTGGTCAGAGACCACCTTTGGGTTCCAAAGGTGGTCTTAAATATAGGAGTTTTACTGTATATATTAATGTACTTTCAGTTTACTGTATACATATAATAAACTATTTCTTATAACCAGTGAAAAAATAATAATGATGAGCTAGGTCATGGGAAGGCATGCTCCTGACTTGGTCATGTTTGAGTCTCTTCAAATTGAGAATATAAAAAGCTTATGATTTGTTTGCCTGAACAAATATATATATCTGTAAAATTTAATGGAAACTTTACATATGTGCTGGTTCATTGGGACTTGCACTATTCAACCATGTGGAGTACTGGCTTTGTATGACATGGCTCATTATTGATTGAAATGTTTATATTACAATGTATTGACCCTTTTTGTACCCAGTGGAATCTTCCTCCTGGTATATAGCGGGAGTCCGTTTCGGGGTTTGGGGGTGTCGGGTTGTGTTTTTTTTATTTGTTTTTTTTTTTCTTCAAAATTTATTTGGAAAATGGCTGAACCTTTTGCAGGCAATGTGGACCCTGATTAGATGCGGCATCTGATCTGGGCCTGCACTGTTTGCCAATTAACTGTTTAGGGGTTTCCGGTATGAAACGGGTTAATGTGCTTCTACCTAGATATGGTGTATTGACATTCTCACATCAAGCCCTGGGGTTGTATGGCCTCTTTCATTCTTGGCTTCGGGTTGGGCGTGGGATCTGCAGAGCTCACCGATTTTGGAGTGCCATTGATTCATCTTAGCAACTATATTGGAAGTCTCACCACCAAAAACTGAACATTTTCAGAAAAATGCCATATATGTTTTTCGCATTTCCGCTCTGGGGGATGGATTGGTGGAGCTCGTTATAACCGCTTCAGCGAGGTGGTCTGACGGGTACCGGTGGTGTAACCGGTCTAACTCAGCCGTAGACTTTAATAAACAAGTAGCTCTTTTATATGTATCACATGTTTATTATAATAACGGATACAACGACATCTGGATGGTTGGATCATATCCGTTATACTAGTATGACCAAAACAACAACGAGGTCCTGAAATAGAACATATAAAAACCTACATAAGTTCTCAGAATACAATTATATGTATTCATGTGTGTGATCTACGTTACTGAATTGTGTTCATAATGAAGTTAATACCTGTTAATCTCAGTATATAGCTTCATTGAATATATCCATTTTAAGGATAATTCATACCCTTAAATTTGACTTGTAAATATATTATCAATCCTATATAGCATAAATATATATAAAATACATTATCACATAATATTTGGCATTAATCTGTTATTATGCCATAATAGGACTGATAAGAGAAAAGCATATCAAATATACATTTCATGAGACAATAGTTTTATCCCTCTCACACATCATCTGATATAATGATGTGACCCATCAACCTCTTCTGCTTAAAAGCATTCAAATGAACAATATATAACAAGGCAACGCAAGCGTAGCATCCCCTCGCAACTGCATACCATTCATTAACATGAATGCTATCCTGCTCACAAGGTTTTCAAGGTCAAGTCCATTGTGACCTTGACCTTTGACCCCTGACCTTGAAATTCAATAGGGTTCATCCTCTGTACATGGTGAACATTTGTGGAAGGTTTGATGCTTCTACGATGAATACTTGGTTTTCTATCCTGCTCACAAGGTTTTCAAGGTCAAGTCCATTGTGACCTTGACCTTTGACCCCTGACCTTGAAATTCAATAGGGTTCATCCTCTGTACATGGTGAACATTTATGGAAGGTTTGATGCTTCTACGATGAATACTGTGTCTTCTATCCTGCTCACAAGGTTTTCAAGGTCAAGTCCACTGTGACCTTGACCTTTGCCCCTGACCTTGAAATTCAATAGGGTTCATCCTCTGTACATGGTGAACATTTGTGGAAGGTTTGATGCTTCTACGATGAATACTTGGTCTTCTATCCTGCTCACAAGGTTTTCAAGGTCAAGTCCATTGTGACCTTGACCTTTGACCCCTGACCTTGAAATTCAATAGGGTTCATCCTCTGTACATGGTGAACATTTGTGGAAGGTTTGATGCTTCTACGATGAATACTGTGTCTTCTATCCTGCTCACAAGGTTTTCAAGGTCAAGTCCACTGTGACCTTGACCTTTGACCCCTGACCTTGAAATTCAATAGGGTTCATCCTCTGTACATGGTGAACATTTGTGGAAGGTTTGATGCTTCTACGATGAATACTTGGTCTTCTATCCTGCTCACAAGGTTTTCAAGGTCAAGTCCATTGTGACCTTGACCTTTGACCCCTGACCTTGAAATTCAATAGGGTTCATCCTCTGTACATGGTGAACATTTGTGGAAGGTTTGATGCTTCTACGATGAATACTGTGTCTTCTATCCTGCTCACAAGGTTCCGGACAGACACACACACACACACACACACACAGACACACTAACACACGGACGCACGGCACCGATGCTATATCCCCATTCGCAACGTTGTTGCGAGGGGATAATAAAGATAACTCACCGAACTGTGGGCCCAGACCAGAGTGATTTCACACCATCACACAAGCATCAAGAATTCTCACATTGTGAAGTTAGTGCTGCAATTTAAAAGAACATATATGTGCAAATAATGTGCAATTAGTACTTTTAGTGCCGAGCTATTTTAAAATATGTTTTCTGTGAAAGAAGATCTGGACATATGAGGCAAACCAACATTTCATTGGTTCTTCACAAACGGTACCAGTGACCTAACTTATGAATTAAGCAATTTGCCTTTTCCCTTTGGTCACATAAACAGAGGAATGTATTCAATTTAACTTCCCCGAGACATAGTAACATATAAAAACATTAGTATACCATGGTGAGCTTTTCTGAACTGTACAATAAGAAATCTTTTGGAAAGCTGCGCTTGTATATTTGCATAAAACGATCCTTCCACTCTGACTTCTTTTGAAAACTATAACTTGTTCTGAATCTCTGTTATAACAAACAGAAAGAAAGAAGAGAGAGTGCCTGAGTTTTACGTCCCACCAACAGCCAAGGTCATACGGAGACGGGATCTCGGTTTAAAGACTCATCCGAAAATCTGGAGAAGCCCGGGATCGATCCCGCGACCCCTGGTCCACCAGGCGAGTAGCGAAACCACTACACCACGGAGGCTTCTACAGAAAGAAAGAAACGTTTCTGCATCACAGGATAACTGCTATAAAGCCAAATAGTGAAATACACACACCGAACAAAAGATGCATACTTACAAAATGTAGATATCCAGAAAAGAACCCAAAAATACTCAAAATATTTAAGAAACATAAGTTCAATCGAAGGAAGTGGTCTGTCCAAAACTCTAACCAGTAATGAATATTTTTATCCTCTCTTTTCAATAATCTATCAGCTGACCAATAAAATGAATCAACTAATCACATCTAACAATAGAACAGCCAAGGTATTAGCCTAGAGGTAAAAACAGTAACAATACATTTCAACAAAAAGGCTCAAATGGATATACTTTGCTCAGCTGGTGTATATTGCAACTTTATTAGCTCACCTGGACCAAAATTACTACTTTTAGAATATTAAAAGCATATTAAAACGAGCAACAACAAAAAATGATTCTAGTATGAAGTTCCATACATCTAGATTAAATTCAATTAAAATAGATCACTGTTACACCCTCCCCGCATACTTGAAATGACGTCCCGTCATTTAACATGACTCACCAATGCCTTTTACCACTGCATATATTGCATCTGGGTGCAGTTGTGGCAAAACACTGGGGTTAAACAGAGACTGCAATAAACTGCTTTTATTGGTTATCGGCATACAATAATCACCACTTTGTTGCCATGCCGGTTTCATTTTTGCTCTCACAGATCTTCTGATGGTTGGGTCTTTTGCAACTTTTTCAGTTGTATTTTCTTTGCCCAAAGAAGCTTCAGCTTGTAAATGAGACTGGTCAGACTGTTGCACTGAGCTGTCAGGATCAGTGATAGTCTGCACATCTCTCTGATTACCATTTCCAACCGTTTGCTGATCTGGTACATGAGCGTCCTCATACACCACAGGATCAGCTAAAGCATGAGTTCTCATGTCTGACCTATGTTTTTCATTCTCAGCCGTCCCAGCAGCTGAAGAACTTTCTTCTACTTCTTCTTCTTATTCTTCTTTTTCTTCTTCTTCTTCTTCTTCTTCTTCATATTGACTTTGCAGGGTTGTCTCTATTACAACAGCCCCATCCTCTTTATCTACATTAAGTTCAGCAGACTGAGAAGAACTCTTGGTTGTATGTACTTCAACCATATCTTCTTCAGTATCTGAAACAGACTCATCATTTGTCTCTGTCTTTCTTTTCGTCTCTCCTTGTAAGGGACGTGCTTTAACAAGAGGGGGTTTTCGTCTTGGCTTTGGTATTGGGGTTTTAGAAACAGATTTACTATCCTCTGTAGGCATATGTTCAGATTTTTCTATCTTTGATTCCTCGTCTGCTAAATAACTTCCAAGATGAAAGAGGTTATTACGATGCAGAGTTCTCTCTGAACCATCACCATTCTCTTTCTTTACTTTGTATACAGGAATGTCTGTATTTGGCTGACTTGTTACAACATAAACATCTGTTGTCCATTTATCAGCCAACTTATGTTTGCCCTCATGGGCTAGAACTTTCACTAGTACTCTGTCACCTACAGATAATTTTGCAGCTCTGGCTTTTAGATCAAAGTGCTTTTTCTGTTTATCCCTTGACTTTTCTGCATTAGTTTGTACTTTTTCAAATGCAAATGTGATTTTATCTTTTAAATCACTAACATAATCACCGTAAGACTTTTCTTCAGCACTTTCACTTCTAAGGCCAAAAGATATGTCAACTGGAATCTTGGGTTCTCTACCAAATAATAGTAAATAAGGTGAATATCCCGTAGATTCGTGTTTTATACAATTGTAGGCATGAACCAGGGGAGGAATAAACTGTTTCCAATTTTTCTTCTTCTCTGGTTCTAATGTACCTAACATAGATATCAACGTTCTGTTGAATCTTTCTGTCATCCCGTTGCCAGAAGCGTGATACGGGGTAGTTCTACTCTTCTTAATATCCATCAGGCCACATAACTCTTTTATGATATCACTTTCAAAGTTTGCTCCCTGGTCGGAATGAAGCCTAGCAGGGATTCCATATCTTACAATGAACTCATTGTATAATGCATCAGCTGTAGTCTTAGCTGTTTGATTCCTAGTGGGTATTGCCACCGCAAACCTTGTAAAGTGATCCGTTATAACTAAGATGTTTGAAATGTTACCTTTTGATGGTTCCAGTGTAAGGTAATCAATACAAAAAAGTTCTAACGGATATGTTGAAGAGATATTTACAAGAGGGGCTCTTACATCTGTCTTTGCTTTTCTGCGTATGCAGCGACCACATTTGCTTATCCAAGACTCTGTGTCGGCTGTCATACCAGGCCAAAAGAATCTGTCACGCATAAGAGATAACGTCCTGTCTTTGCTTGGGTGGCCCATATCATTGTGCAAGCCTACTAAAACCTGCTCTATGAAAACTGAAGGTAAAACTAGTTGATTCTGCTTTCCATCTTCAGTTTGTAATTCTCTATACAGTACCCCTCGGATTAGTTTAAAACTATCAAACTGTTTTAGCATTGCTAGATCCTCTCTGGTATGTAAAGTGCTTTTGGGTGGCTTTTTCTTGTCTCTAACAGCTCTAACCCAGAACCCTGTAAAGTTGTCATTTAGTTGCTCTTTTCTCAATTCTCTTATATCTTTCTGAGCCATTGGCTCACCAGGAAATTCTGTTGCTTCTAAAACATCAACAGACATGTGCACAGCCTCTAAAGAAGGTGTGACTATTGCACCACAGACAACTTTTACTGTATCTGATGTGATTTCTGCTTCATTCTCTTCAAGATTGCCAGGGTATCTTGAGAGAATATATGCATCCACATTACATCTTCCAGGTCTGTAAATGATATTAAAATCATATGGCGCCAGAGAGGAAAGCCATCTGTGACCTGTGGCATCAAGTTTTGCCTTTGAAAGTGCGTATGTCAAGGGATTGTTGTCTGTGACAACTGTAAATTTAGCACCATAGAGATAGTCATGCAGTTTCTCTGTAATTGACCACTTCAGTGCTAAAAACTCTAATTTTGCTGCTGGATAGTTTTTTTCTGATCTTCTCAAACCCCTACTTGCATAGCTTATTACTCTCAACTGTCCATTTTGTTTCTGATAAAGAACAGCCCCCAAACCTTTCAAGCTTGCATCAGTATGCAACTCAAATGAATTGTTGTAATCGGGGAATCCTAGTATTGGTGGAGAAGATAATGCTGTTTTTAATTGTTCAAATGCATCACTTTGAATTTCATGCCATACAAACGGTTTTGACATTTTTACCTTTTTGCCATTTTTCACAGAAGTGCTTGGGTGTAAGTCTGTTAAGGGTTTGGCAATTTTTGAAAAATCTTTGACAAAACGTCTATAATAGCCAGCAAAAGATGTAAATTGTCTGACTTCTTCAGCATTTTTTGGAGTGGGCCAATTTTTTATTTTTTCAATTTTCTCTGGGTCTGCCTGAACTCCATTTTCAGAAACAATATGACCTACATATTTGACATTTGTCTGAAGAAAGAAACATTTCTTTGGGTTCAGTTTCAAATTACACTCCTTTAATCGGTTTAGCACCATGTCTAAACGCTCAAGATGTTGTTCTAAAGAGTTTGAAAATATTATGAGATCGTCAAGATAGATAGCACAAATTTTCATGTTAAGATCACCCAAACACTGTTCCATTAGCCTTTGATAACTTGCAGGGGCATTGTTCAATCCGAAAGGGAGCCTGTTGAATTCCCAAAACCCCAGTGGACCCACTGTAAATGCTGTGCGACATTTATGTTCTTCAAAAACTTCTACCTGGTGATAACCCGATTTCATATCTAAAACAGTTAAGTATTTGGAGCCAGCCAAAGTATCTAATATCTCTTCTATCCTAGGAAGAGCATACGAATCCCTTATCGTACGTTTATTAAGCTGACGATAGTCAACACACATTCTTAGATTCCCATCTTGCTTTCTGACCAAAACTACATTGGATGCCCATGGTGAATGTGATGGACGTATAATTCCACTTGCAGCTAATTGCTCCAAATGTGATCTTACTTCATCAATCATGGCGGGTGGTATTCTCCTATGACGTTGTTTAAACGGTTTGTCATCAGTGAGATTTATCATGTGTTTGACAAAAGGGCAATGCCCTATGTCTGTATCACCAGTAGAGAAAATATCTTCATGACTCTGGAGGAGGTCATTAATGGCTTGTTTTTCTGTTTCTGAGAGACCTTCTGTTTGCACTGATATTTTATCTAAAACTGAAGTTGAAAGCTTATCTGTCTTTGATATTTGGTATGTCATATCAACTGAAACTGGCTGTAACTCACAAATAACTGCCTTAGGTGGAATGGTTACAGTTGATGTAGTGATGTTTGATATTTGAACATGGAGTATGCCATTTTTGCCAAAGTTGTAATTAATAACAGCAGGAGTAATTTCAAAGTCATTTGGTAAAACTGAATCTTTAGTTTCTACAAACATTGCACAAGTGATGGGGAGATCTAACTCGTTACTAGTAATACATTGAATTGTAACCGTACTGTTTGCTTGTATGGTAATATTCTTAGATTCAGCGCTATGAATGATAGCTATTCTATTTTTGCTTTTTCTTAACTCTCTTTCTCTTATAACCATACATCTGAAAGCTAAGTACCAGCATGTATGTAAAGCAGAATTTTGTAGAAAATTAATACCAAGTTGTTGTTTGCAGTTGTTTAAAAATTCCACTAATACATTCGTACCCAGCAATACTGGAATATTGGTATTGTATTCGGTGTTTGGGACTACTAAAAGTATACAGTCTTGAACATGATTTGTAGGAACTCCTATCGATTGTATTTTCACTTGTATGTAGCCCAGATATGGCATATCATTACCATCAGCACACTCTAGCTTTAATAGACCATTTAGAGGCATTAACTCTATATCTTTAAAATGTGCTTCATAAAATTGAAGACTTATTGTGCTGACGCATGAACCTGTATGTAAAAGTGCTTTGGTTTTAACATTTTCTACTGTTATTTCAGTTTCGTTGCTGCTTCCTACGATATTAGATACTTTGGGACATTTGCTTGATTTGCCTATCGACAGTCCCTGTCCATAGGCCTCTTCTAGTTTAAATACTTTCGGCTATGATCCATTCTCACTGGACATTGCCATTGAAAGTGGCCATATTGCCTACATCTAAAACACAGGGGACCCCTATTAAAATTATCACCTTCTGTCTGTTGTTCTGGCTGATTTTGTGCTTGGTAAGAGTCACGGTTGTCTTGCCTATTATTAAAATCTGTTCTTTGCTGTGGTGCTGAGTAATTGTACTCGCCTTGTCTAGGATAATTTTGTGGTCTTCTGTTAAAATTTGCTCCCTGTCTTTGTCTTTGAGCTGATGTTGTATTTCTGTCAAAACCTTGACATGTATTGTTGTAATGTGTTTCCCTATTTGGTATGTTGGTGTTATTGTAATTTTTGGAATACCCGGAATAGTTGCCTCTGGTATTTTTACCTCTACCTCTATTTGCTGAAAACGCTTGATTGCCTGTCTGATTTGAGTTTACCTTATTTTCTAATTGTTTAACTGTGTTTGTTAATGATTGTATCATTGTTTTCATTTCTTTTAATTCATTTTTGTCCGTGTTTGTTACTTTAGAAATAATCGTTGTTACGGACTGAGGATGAAAATGGTCTTGTTCTAATTTTCGGAGTTCTACTCTTAATTGATCAAAATCTGTTATCTTTTCAAATTTGTAACCAGAAATATCCTTGAGTGCTGGTTTTAAACCTTGCCAAAACATATTTCTAAGCATTTCATTTGCATTTTTAGGCTCTACTAAATTTCTCTCTATTGCTGATGATAAAATATCTTCCAATCGACAAGACCACTTTGTAACATCCTCATCTTCTTCTTGTTTTGCACTGTAAAATTTTGCAAGTAAATGTTCTTTTGTGTCAACCTCTCCATATACACTGTCAAATTTGCTGAGGATTTCTGTTATACTTGCCCCTATTCCTAACCTTCTAACAATACTACTTGCTTCACCCCTTAGTGAGCGTCGTATAGCTTGTGCTACAGCCTCAGGCTTATGTGTTCTTTCTAGAAGCAGACATTTTACTTCATACACCCACTGTGCATAAGTTGCCTCTCCTTTTACATTGTCCCCATAGAACAATGAAATTCTTGGCTGCTGAGAGGTTAAAACTGTGGAAGTATTAGTTAAGGCTGCCCCTGGCTCAGCCTTAACACCCTCACTGTATGTCTGAAGCCATAATTGAAGGTCCTCAGCAGTGTCTGCTTTAGGCTTAATCTTAAGCTTATTAAAAGCCTCTATTAATTTTTTACCCTCCTCTTCTGTCAAATCTGCCATATTACAAAGCTTGTATTTATACTATCTTATTTGAAATAGATTGGATGTTTCAAATGGTTTATAACCTTTATTTGAAAGAAATATGAAAGAAAGCAGTCTGCATATAATGAAATGACACAGTAGACATATTCAGCATCACGGATGAACAATGTTAATGCGTGGCGGAACCAATGTCAAAACAGCGCCCCAATGATCAGCAGCGATGTCTTACCCCCACTGTGCCAATTCACTAATAATAACACTTTGTACAAATGCAGAGTACTATTTTCCTTAACCAATATTCAGACAGAACTACATCAGGGTGTATTCCATCACTAAGCAAACTGTACGACACTTTTGACGATTTGTATGATGGATTGCTTTTCCTACTTGTCATTAGATCGATTCCAAATTTGGGTGCATTGAGGCCTAAAGTTTCATTTAACTGACGTATTGAATAGTTCAATGCGTTTACTCTCTCATTTAAAATTTCAGTATTTTCCTTAAAATTCTCATAATTTGGATCACCCTTGGTTTTATTCCAAATGCAAATAGAGTACTGAGGGCATTCTAGAAAGACAAGTTTTACTTTACTATCATATGATTGACACACAGACACAATTCTTTGATACTGAGTAATTACATCATCGACAGTAACATTGCTTAAATCTATGTATTTTCTCTGTTTATAAGAAAATGTTTTATGATTTGTATACCTGCAAGACCTTGACTGAAATCCGGTTAGATCACATGTCCCAGTCCAAACTGCAATAATAATATCACCATAAACTTCAACAAAATGTTTAATATTGTGAATAATATAGTCTGCGGCTTGAAAAGAAGTTCTGCCACCCTTACATTTCCAGACAATACTATTTTCTGGTTCAATGTTTCGTACAATATTCTGTAACCTACAGCCCTTACTATCACCAACAACTATTAATGTTCTCTGTTTTTGTGATTTGAATTCAGGGACTGGATTTTCTATTAAAAATTTATGAAAATCTTTTAACTTCATAAGGAAATGGAACTAATGCTTATAGAATATAAACCAGATTAATAGAGATTTTTTTAACTTGTAATTCTTGGTAAATTCGCCTATGAACCACAGCAGCTAAATGTTTAAATATATAACACTACACAGAGAACATTCCAGTTACAAACCATAGCATAATGCAATTCGTCTCAGAATGAAATAGGAACAGAACAGGTCAGTATCAACATACGACAAATGAGAAAGGAAAATCTCAAATAATGAAACATATGGTAAAGTAAAGCCACCATAGATTCGGTACCAGACCAAGTTGCTTGAATACACATAAGATTCAATTCTTATTAAAGACCATTGTATATGTCTGAAAAATTGTCTTATATACTGTGTTAGTTGTGTTAGTTTATGTGCCCAAGTGTGACATTATTTGTGATATTTTCTCATTCACACATTGCAAAATCGATAAAGATATTAACCAAACGATTTATTCTCTCATACCACTTTCATTCTTTTCTTACCACCTGTTTTGCTGTGAGAATGCTGGGTCACATCAGAACAGCTCACAAACCTCCAAAGTCTGAATTTTTTTCACACTTATGTGTATATACTGCGGCTAATATTCCATTCACTAATACAGAAAAACACAAAGAACTTATCTATCACTGCTAAAACATGCCAAGAAAACTTCACACATCATGAACCAGAATATTTTGAACCTATATATCCAGTCACAGATAAAATGATGTAATATAGATTATATCCAATTTTGCACACATAGAATAAATCCATTGAATATACACAAGGTGACAACACTAGACAACCACATAATCCACTTGAGCACATGAATATAAATCAATCCAGTAAATCCACAGAATATACACAAGGTGACAACACTAGACAACTATATAATCCAATTGAGCACATGAATATAAATTAATCCAGTAAATCCAGTGTTGGCAGGCAAGGTGACATTTTCAGACCCCAATTCACTCCATTCTCCAAAAGTGTGGATTATTTAAACGTTGGGCGCCATAAATTGTAACCGGTCTAACTCAGCCGTAGACTTTAATAAACAAGTAGCTCTTTTATATGTATCACATGTTTATTATAATAACAGATACAACGACATCTGGATGGTTGGATCATATCCGTTATACTAGTATGACCAAAACAACAACGAGGTCCTGAAATAGAACATATAAAAACCTACATAAGTTCTCAGAATACAATTATATGTATTCATGTGTGTGATCTACGTTACTGAATTCCGCCCCCGCCCATAGGGGCTTGAAGAAATATATGGGCTGCACAATGCTTCCACGCAGAGCTGAATCCGGCCCGCACACTAGTACTGGTAAACCGCTTAGAGGATTTAAGCCCGTCCAGGAACCGCGGTGCGAGACGGACCGTCCATGCTAATAACCCCTATTGGTTTTATTGGGCGACAGGGCTTGAGATGTCATTTCATCTCAATGTCGGGTAAAAGTCCCACAAAATTGGAAGCAACGTCTCCAAAATGACCTTTACAGTGTTGACGGGGACGTTAAACCTCAAATCAAACAAACAAACAAACGTTACTGAATTGTGTTCATAATGAAGTTAATACCTGTTAATCTTAGTATATAGCTTCATTGAATATATCCATTTTAAGGATAATTCATACCCTTAAATTTGACTTGTAAATATATTATCAATCCTATATAGCATAAATATATATAAAATACATTATCACATAATATTTGGCATTAATCTGTTATTATGCCATAATAGGACTGATAAGAGAAAAGCATATCAAATATACATTTCATGAGACAATAGTTTTATCCCTCTCACACATCATCTGATATAATGATGTGACCCATCAACCTCTTCTGCTTAAAGGCATTCAAATGAACAATATATAATAAAGATAACTCACCGAACTGTGGGCCCAGACCAGAGTGATTTCACACCATCACACAAGCATCAAGAATTCTCACATTGTGAAGTTAGTGCTGCAATTTAAAAGAACATATATGTGCAAATAATGTGCAATTAGTACTTTTAGTGCCGAGCTATTTTAAAATATGTTTTCTGTGAAAGAAGATCTAGACATATGAGGCAAACCAACATTTCATTGGTTCTTCACAAACGGTACCAGTGACCTAACTTATGAATTAAGCAATTTGCCTTTTCCCTTTGGTCACATAAACAGAGGAATGTATTCAATTTAACTTCCCTGAGACATAGTAACATATAAAAACATTAGTATACCATGGTGAGCTTTTCTGAACTGTACAATAAGAAATCTTTTGGAAAGCTGCGCTTGTATATTTGCATAAAACGATCCTTCCACTCTGACTTCTTTTGAAAACTATAACTTGTTCTGAATCTCTGTTATAACAAACAGAAAGAAAGAAGAGAGAGTGCCTGAGTTTTACGTCCCACCAACAGCCAAGGTCATACGGAGACGGGATCTCGGTTTAAAGACTCATCCGAAAATCTGGAGAAGCCCGGGATCGATCCCGCGACCCCTGGTCCACAAGGCGAGTAGCGAAACCACTACACCACGGAGGCTTCTACAGAAAGAAAGAAACGTTTCTGCATCACAGGATAACTGCTATAAAGCCAAATAGTGAAATACACACACCGAACAAAAGATGCATACTTACAAAATGTAGATATCCAGAAAAGAACCCAAAAATACTCAAAATATTTAAGAAACATAAGTTCAATCGAAGGAAGTGGTCTGTCCAAAACTCTAACCAGTAATGAATATTTTTATCCTCTCTTTTCAATAATCTATCAGCTGACCAATAAAATGAATCAACTAATCACATCTAACAATAGAACAGCCAAGGTATTAGCCTAGAGGTAAAAACAGTAACAATACATTTCAACAAAAAGGCTCAAATGGATATACTTTGCTCAGCTGGTGTATATTGCAACTTTATTAGCTCACCTGGACCAAAATTACTACTTTTAGAATATTAAAAGCATATTAAAACGAGCAACAACAAAAAATGATTCTAGTATGAAGTTCCATACATCTAGATTAAATTCAATTAAAATAGATCACTGTTACAGTGGTCTGTGTTTTTGGACGGGGGCGGGACGAATAATATGTATCCCTTTAGGCCCAAGTTTTACAGGAATGGGGTTTGGAAGGATCAAAATTATATGGGCGTGTATTCATGATATGTTGGCATTTTCAGGTTCGTGAGTGAGGCAGGCGATGTTCTGTGTTGATCTGAGTGGGGAAATGGCCCTAATTTGTTTTACATTTAAGCAAACATGAGCGCTGCAGATTTTATGCTTGGCTGGGTTGGGCGTGGAAGGAGCTTTATAACCTCGGGCACAGAACAATGATGAGTGGAAAGTGTAATTCAGGGGCTGTTTCATGTTGCATTTTGCCTTTCGCAATTTTAGTTAATATAGTGCTTTTTAATATGCTATTTATTTTATGTTCCATGGCTTTGCATGGCCTTTTTATAGTTTTAAACTTGCAGGGGTTATTATTAAAACTGACATGTTGCTATGAATATGGCTGATTATATAAAAATATTCTCCCAAAATTGTCGTGGTCTCAAAGACATGCAGAAAAGGAGAGACTTATTTCAACATATCCGTACAAAACAATATAACATAGCATGCTTACAAGATGTGCATATTGACAAAAACTTGTACTCATATGTGAAAGCAGAATGGGGTTTTAATTTAATTTTAAGTGCAAAGCAAGGATCTAATGTAAACAGAGGGGTTATGATTTTAATCAATAATAATTTTCCATGTGATATAGGAAGAGTAATCACAGACCCTGATGGTAATTTTGTAATAGCAGAACTTAAAATGCATGATACAAACATAGTATTAGCTAGTATTTATGGGCCAAATGATGACAGACCTCAGTTTTATAAAAAGCTCCAGCAGCATATCAAAGATTTTGAAAGTAATAAGGTGATAATATGTGGGGACTGGAATTTAGTTTTAGACCCAGAAAAAGACACTGAAAACTACAGACATATAAATAACCATAGGGCAAGGAATGAAGTTTTAAAGTTAATAGAGCAGGAAAATTATATTGATATATACAGGTTATTTAAGGAAGATAAAGGTTTTACATGGAGGAGGTTGAACCCTGAGAAAAAGCAAGCTCGTTTAGATTTCTTTTTAATTAGTGATGAAAATATCCAGTTTGTTGATGAATGTTTGGTAGTCTCTGGATACAGAACTGATCATTCTGGAATTATTTTGAAACTTAAACTAAATGAAAATGAAAGGGGGAAAAGCTACTGGAAATTCAATAATTCACTTTTAAAAGATGAGGAATATATAAGAATAGTAAAGAAAACGATTAAGGAGGTGGTAGACACTTATAAAGTAGATCAGCAAAATAATAATGATAATAGTAATAATATCAATGACAGCAGAAATAAGGATAATGGCAATATTGAGTATACCATTAATGATCAGATGTTGTTAGAAATGATACTTTTAATGATAAGGGGAGAAACCATTAAGTACAGCAGTAGAAAAAAGAAAGAAAGGGAAAAAATACAAAAACAGTTAGAAGAAGAAATTGCCAAATTAGAAAAAAATATTACTGAAAATTTTCAGCACTTGACCCAAGAAGATTATGATTTATTAGAAGAAAAGAAATTAAGGTTATACAATATTAGGAAAAACATTATAGAGGGAGTTATGGTAAGATCCAGATGTCGATACCAGGAGTTAGGGGAAAAACCAACCAGTTATTTTTTTAATCTAGAAAAGCGTAATTATACAAATAAAGTTATTACAAAAATAATAGCAGACAATGATCAGGTATTCACAGAAACACAAGAAATTTTAGATACACAGAAAAGATATTATAAAGACCTATACTGTGAAAAAATTGAAACTGATAATACTCCAATAGCTGAATTATTAGGGGAAAATCCTCGTAAGCTTTCAGATGATGTCGCTAGTACATTAGAAGGAGAAATAAGATATCCAGAGCTGCTTGATGCACTAAAAAGTATGAAAAATTCTAAAACACCTGGAAATGATGGTTTTACAGCTGAGTTCTTTAAATTTTTCTGGATAGATTTGAAACTTTTTATTCTGAAGTCATTGAATTATGCATATAATTCAGGACATTTATCAATTTCCCAGAGACAGGGAATTATAACATGTCTGCCAAAACCAAATAAATCACCCTTCTACTTGAAAAACTGGAGGCCAATCTCCCTCCTGAATGTAGTTTATAAATTAGCTTCAACAGTTATAGCCTCTAGACTTAAAACTGTATTGCAAAAAATAATACACGAAGATCAAAAAGGATTTATTGCAGGAAGATTTATAGGTGAAAACATTAGGCTTATATATGATATACTTTTTGAAACAAAACAACAAGAAATCCCAGGACTGTTGTTATCTATTGACTTTCAACAAGCTTTTGATTCCGTGTCATGGAAATTTATTGCTAAAACTTTGGACTATTATAATTTTGGCCCATCTTTTAAAAAATGGATTAAAATCTTTCAGAATGGAGCAGAATCATGCATCCTGCAGAATGGGCATATGACTGAGTACTTCTGTTTACAGAGAGGTTGCTGGCAGGGTGATCCCATTTCACCATATATTTTCATTCTCTGTGCAGAGGTGCTGGGCCATATGATCAGGAAAGATAATTCAATAAGAGGTATAACAATAAATGAAAAGCATTTCAAGTTGAGTCAGTATGCTGATGACACACAAGTTTTCCTTGATGGATCTGAACAATCATTAAATAATACATTAGAAACTTTAAAAAATTTTTATTTGATGTCAGGTCTGAAAATAAATATAGAAAAAACTAGGGCACTGTGGATCGGTAGCATGAACAAATCAAATCACCAATTATGTAGGGATTTTGACCTTGATTGGGAACAAAAACCAATAAAAATTTTAGGGGTGACCTTCACTCCTGAAGTTTTTGATATCTGGCAGCAAAATGCGCCAGATATCCTACAAAAAGTGGAGAACATTTTAGCTGTATGGTCAAAACGGAAACTCACACTTCAAGGGAAAATCACAATTATAAAATCAGTAGCTTTGTCCAAATTTGTACACCTGTTTTTAGCATTACCTAACCCCCCTGGTAATCTGACACAGTCATTGAATAAAATGCTGTATAAATTTCTTTGGAACTCAGGTCCAGATAGAGTCAAAAGAATGAATATTGTAAAAAACTTATCAAAAGGAGGATTAAGAATGATAAAAATTGACAAATTCATTTATGCTTTAAAAATAACCTGGCTGAGGAGACAAATTTTACAGGAAAATTGTACTTGGAATTCCTTATTAGAAATCAATTTAACAGGTATCTATTCTAGGGGAGATAACTATGCTTATTTAAAATCAGAAGAAATAAGAAACCCCTTTTTAAAAGACACTCTACAAAGTTGGAAAATATTTTGCAAAGCTGTACCCATAGAAACCGTAGAAGATATTTTGTGTTCTCCAATTTGGTTTAATTCAAACTTCAATCAAGGTCAAAATTTATTCATTAAGGAATGGTACGATAAGGGCATAAGAAATATAGTAGACTTACTTGATAATGAGGGAAAATTTTACCAATTCAATGAGTTTAGACAAAAATACACTATAAATGGTACCTTTTTAGACTATTATTCTATCTTAAGGAAAATACCCAATGAATGGAAGACTACAATACTTGAAAATAGTCTGATATGCCAACACTTCAAAAATAATGTAGTGCAAAATTGTTATGTAAAATATTTAACTAAAGACAAAAAGGGAAGTAAAACTTTCTATGATATAATGGCTGGTGTTAAGAAGGCTACGCCCACATCTCGCAAGTGGGAGAACATAATAGGTGGTATTGGCCAAGAAGAATGGAATAGCTATAATACTCTTTTAAGAGACCTTAAAGAAGTAAAACTTCAGGAATTTCAATTCAAAATAAATAATAACATATTAGTGACAAAATCTTTTCTTTTTAAGATTAATAAATTAGAGAATGACAGATGCTCCTTTTGCGATGTTGACTCAGAAACAATAGCGCACATTTTTATTCATTGTGAAAAAGTGAAAGAATTTTGGTCATCACTACAGACCTGGCTACAAACACATTCTAATATTTCTCTCCAGCTAACTAGGAAGAATTTAGTTTTTTCTAAACAAGCAGACAAAAGGCATGATTTGCAAAACTATATTTTAGTACTAGCTAAATACTTCATATATAAGACCAAGTTTTTTACAAATACGCTGAGAATAGAAAATTTCATAATATATTTAAAAAGAAAATTCTGCAATGAAATGTACCTAAACAAAGTGAATAATACTCTTGATAAATTTTTATCAAAATGGTCAGCATTATACACTGTTTTTATGGATGATTATAACAGCAACAACAACAATATTACTACTACTACTACTATGACTACTACTACAACTACATGTACTACTACTACTACTACTACTATTAATAAATAATAATAATGTAACCCGGTGCACAAGGCAGAACTACGAGCCTCAGTTGTTTTCAGATGTTTAATGTACATGAAAAAGGCATCCCTAAAATAGACATAAAATACCATTGTTTACTAAATGTCCTCATGTACGAAGACATGTACACAAATATGACAGTGTCGAAAACCGGAGCCGGGGAATACTGACTGTCATTAATACTGACAAGAATATAATAAAAACAACATAAATGGTCTTACTTGACTTTAACAGAATCCTCTCACATTGGTGTTATAAATCCTCATCCGTATTTAACACTGTTGTTGTTTTGGACGAAATTTCACCATTCGCGATGTGTTAACTATTTATAGAATACACAAATTCCCACGCGACAAATATAAACAGAATATCGATAAGAGATAAGACAATTTACCTGGAGAATAAATAATCAGCCCTATAGGCTATAAATGATGAGTCATGTCAATGTGAAATTGACGACAGACATAAATATGATCTATAATGGCGTCTCTACTCTCTTTGAAAAATGCGCAGTGCGTGTAAATGCATTCACGTGATATAAAAATGCAAATGCGATTGGGTGTTATGTTATTACTTCAGTGATGCACACATACGTCATACACTCCTATTTTTATTCGGATCTAAAAATAGAATGAAATTCCCGATTCAATACGGAGAGGGGCGTTCAAAATGTTTTCTGTAAAAAGTCACTGTGTGACATTCTCCCCTGCTAAGGTAAATGTCTCCTGACATTTTGATAAAACACCATACTAATAATAACAATGAGAGAAACCAAAATCACAGCACTTAGGGAAACTTATTAATGGAATATTGGTGAATTCAAAAGATGTAATACCTTCTGCTCACTTTTTGATATTGCAAATTTAACAAATGCAATAACATGATCCTCATCTTTATTCATGAAGAAATGGATTCCTAAGGAAATAGAAATTCTGAAACTCAGAAATCCACATTCACCCGTCAGCTGCAATTATCTCTCCATGAATATCATATCTAATTAAATCATTTAATTGCCTACCTAGAATTTACTTCTTTCATTGCAAAAATAATCACAACTTGCATATTTCATACAAGACATGAAAAATAATCTATGTACAAAATGCAATGAAAACGTCAATCTAGAATATGAGTTAAGAGAAACATACTTTTATTCTATCAGGCTGTGATGTTGATTTTACTACAGGGAAAATAATAGATATCTCTTGTGACATTCTCCCCTGTACTGCAAGATAAAAACACGGTTCATACAATATAAAAAATACTGAAGTTACACAAAAACTTCTAAATCATCCCTGGATGTCTCAGCCGTAGCCTGTTTGACAATCCAGTCTCCATATCTGTCAGGTGGCTTTCTTGCTCGACCTGAACGTCTGGGAGCTTGGTCGAACACAGGAGACCTAACATTTGGGGAAGGTTCTGAACACAAGCTAGCACCAGCAACTCAACACCAGTTGAGGCTGAGCTAGATTGCTCAATTGTGTTACTGTTAGAAGAACTAACAGAAAATACACTGTCAAGTGGTAAATTTATACCTCCACTGCCAGACAGATTATTTGTTGATTTATTTGAACTGTCTGTAATCAACAAATTTGGCCTTTGTTTTCTCCTGTTTGAAGGAATATATATTTCAGGGTCAGACTCTGATTCTGAAGAAACCTCAACTGAAACACATTCCCGCCGTCCGCTCCTCCCACCCCTCGTCCGAGGCGCACGTTCTGTGTTTGACAACAAAGATTCGTCCGCCTCATGGAATGACGGAATGGAACTAAACGGCAGAAGCATATTCCTGTGTAAGGTTTTTACAGAGCCATCACCTGATTCCTTTTTCACAGTGAAAACAGGGATACTTCTGTCTGGTTGACCAATAACAGTATATGGGTACTTATCCCATTTGTCTGCTAACTTGTTTTTGCCCTTGAGGCCAACCTTCCTTATTAAAACTCGATCTCCTATGTCGACAGTAGACTCTCTAACTTTGGAGTCATACTGTGACTTCTGATGAAGAGCAGACTTTTCTGCTTCCTTAGAAGCCATCTTATATGCAAATTGCAACCGCTTCTTAAGCTTGGTTGCATAATGCTCCCTGCTGGCAATAGGGGGATCCTGGGATGAAGATAATCCTAAAAAGGCATCCACAGCTAGTCTGGGGTGTCGGCCAAACATTAAAAAATAGGGCGAAAATCCAGTGCTGTCGTGTCTGGTCGCATTATACGCATGAACCAGAGGAGCTACAAAAGATTTCCAATCCTCTTTCTGACGGTCCTCTAGTGTCCCTAGCATATTTAATAATGTCTGGTTAAAGCGCTCCACCATACCATTCCCCATAGGATGGTATGGTGTAGTCCTGGATTTCTGAACCCCAGCTAGAGAACATAACTCCTTAATCACATTACTTTCGAAATTTCTTCCCTGGTCACTGTGTAAGCGAGCAGGGAAGCCATAATGTACAATAAAATTTTCGAAAATAACTTTGGCTGTTGTCTTTGCTAACTGATTTCTTGTAGGAAACGCTTGAGCATATCTGGTAAAATGGTCTGTAATTACCAAGATATGTTCAAACCCTCCTTTGGATCTCTCCAAAGACAAGAAATCAATACACACAAGTTCCAATGGCTGAGTGCTGACAATATTTACAAGTTCAGCACTTGGTTTTGGAGACACCTTGCGTTTAATGCACCTGTCACAATTTCTCACTTTGTTCTGAACATCAAGTTCAAAACCTGGCCAAAAGAATCTTGATCTAACCAAAGAGAGAGTTCTTTCTTGACCTTGATGTCCTATATCATCGTGAAGATGTTTAAGCACCAAAGCACGAAAACGCATAGGAAGAACTAATTGTTGAAACTTTTCGCCATTTATGACGGTTTCACGGTGCAAGACGCCGTTGTACAAATATAAATTCTTCCAATGTCTTAGATATCTAAGAACCTCTGGATCTTCAGAATTCAACTGATTCTTAGTGGGAAAATGCCCACTTTTGACAAAGTGTAAAACTCTGGCAATAGACAGATCATTCAGTTGTTCTTTGGCCCATTCTACAGTGTTAATGTCTGTAGATTCAAAACTATCATTTGATTCTATATTGGAATCAACAGTCTCAGCTAGCACAGAAGAACTTGTGACAACATAGTTTTCGGCATATGGACAAGGACCGCGGTTAGCTGTATAAGCTTCACAAACGGCTTTCACAACATCCGAAAATATCTCTGTACAGTCATGGGGTCTCCTTGAAAGACCGTCTGCGTCTGAATTGGATTTGCCACTTTTATATTTCAAAGTGAAATTGTATGTGGAAAGCGCAGCTAACCACCTGTGGCCAGTGGCATCCAATTTAGCAGAGGATAAAACATATGTCAACGGATTATTATCCGTACAAACTAAAAATTGATTGCCATATAGGTAATCATGAAATTTTTCAGAAACTGCCCATTTTAGACACAAAAATTCTAATTTATGGGCGGGATAGTTTCTTTCACTGTGGCGTAACCCTCGACTAGCATACGCAATTACACGCTCTATTCCACCTTGTTCCTGATATAAAACTGCGCCTAGTCCCTCAGTGGATGCATCTGTATGTACAATAAAGGGTTTTTTAAAATCAGCATAGGCAAGCACAGGCGGTGAGGACAGCTTTGACTTTAAAGTATCAAAAGATTTTTGTTGTATTTCACTCCATTGCCAAGGAGTGCTCTTCTTCTTCTTCTTCTTCTTATTCAGGGTCTGAGTATTGGTGGGATGACCTACAAGTAAATCATTCAGGGGTTTCGCTATTTTGGCATAATCTCGAATGAAACGCCGATAATATCCTGCGAAACCGAGAAAAGACCTCAATGTTTTTACATTATGAGGAACAGGCCACTCCTTTAAAGCTTTAATTTTATCAGGGTCTGTTTCAACACCATTTTCAGTCACTACATGACCAAGATATTTTACACCGGTCTTGAAAAATTCACATTTTGAAGGTTTTAGTTTGAGACCATGCTCGTGTAATCTGCTAAATACAGCTTGAATCCTGTTTATATGTTCTTCAAAAGTATCAGAGAAGATAAGGATGTCATCAAGAAAAATAAGACATTCTTTCAGATTGAGCTCACCCATGCAACGCTCCATCAAACGCTGAAACGTTGCAGGGGCGTTGGTCAATCCAAAAGCCATCCTATTACATTCAAAGAACCCTAATGAGCCCACAGAGAAAGCTGTCTTCTTCTTATCTTCTTCTTCCATCTCCACCTGCCAGTAACCTGATCTTAAGTCTAATTTAGAAAAGAATTTTGCTCCCATCAGTGTATCAATCGTGTCATCGATCCTGGGAAGTGTATAAGCATCCCTGATGGTGCGACTATTTAATTTTCTAAAGTCGATACAGAATCTGAGAGAGCCATCCTTCTTTCTAACTAACACGACGTTAGAAGAAAAAGGACTCTCAGATGGCCTTATCGCATCAGCTTCCAACATATCTTTAAGATGTTGTTTGACTTCTTCATACATGGCAGGTGGAATTCTTCTATATGGGTCTTTGAAAGGAGTATTGTCAGTTAATTTGATAGAGTGTTTGACTAAATCAGTTTTACCAAGATCAGTAAGACCTTTAGAAAAGATATGAGACCAGTCATTCAAGACTTTCTTAACTTTAGCCAATTGCTCTTCTGACAAGTTATCTTTATCAATTGAAACTCCTAAGTCATCAATAACTGTATCTGATGATTTCCTATCAGAGTTCTGAGAAGAAGAAGCAGGAGTCCAAGAATCAACTACTGAAACACAATTCAAAGAACAAAGTAGTGACTTTGGTGGTATACTTATAGCACGAGCTGATAAGTTACAAACTCTCACTGGGACTCGAACAGTAGTACCCGGAGATTTAAGAGAAACGACCCTGGGACAAATAGTTAAATCTCCTGACAATGAGGTATTCATATGCTCAGTGACAGCTGTTTGCATATCATCACATTTTCTGGCAATGCCATGTATTGTTTTTACCTCAAAGGGGGCAATGCGTATTGCATAATTGCACGTTGTACGAACAGGAATGCTGTCATCACATAAACTGTCAAAAGCTGTTTGCCACTCACTCGGTACATTATCAGTAACAACTTCCGTCTTGCAAAGGCGAATAACATTTGTACCTACAATTGCAGGAATTTTGGAATTATATTCCGTATCTGAAACAACCAATAAAGGTATATTGAATTGACTATTTGATAAAAATGGAACTTTTATCTCGGCTTCAATATAACCTTTATATGGTAGCTCATCGCCATTTGCACCTTGAACTTGAAGACCAAATTCCGTTATGGCATGCAGTTGAGGAAGGGGATTCAAAGAATTGTAAAAAGATTCTGAAACAGAGGTCACCATTGAACCTGTATCCACTAAACCAGATGTTTTCACTCCATTTACATAAATGAAACTTTCATTTGCAGAACCTACAATTCTATCTAACAAAGAAGATTTCTCTGTTTCAATTTTACTTGGGCTATTGTAAGGTTCTGATCTGCTGACTTCCTCTGTTTGCCCAGTAACAGAGGAAGTTAGTAGTTTAAAGGCTTGGTACCATCCGTGCCTCTGCCACCCCGGTTAGCACCAGGGCCGTCAGTGCCACCACGGCGACCACCACGGAAACCACCACGACCTCCAAAGCTACCCTGATTTTCATTTCCACTGTTGAAATGAATTTGGTTACCTCTGCCATAGGAACCCCTGTATCCTCTATAAAAACCTCTAATATAACCTCTTCCTCGACCTCTATAAAACTGAGGTTGGAAATCGGCCAACTGTGAAGAGGTTTGGCTGTTTGCAGCCGATAATGCTTGCTGCTGGGTCTCAAGCTTTTTCTCCATAGCTTTCATTCGACCCATTAATTCAGTCATTTGCTTCAATAAAACTGAATTTGTATCTTCAGCTTCACTGGAGCTCTGAGCAACATTTTGCTGAGCAACTTTTTGCTTAGAAGTTGTTACGGGTGGTTTGCTCATAGCATTTTCTTCCTGTTCAACCTTACGGACCTCTTTTAATAAAGATTGAAAATCTTTAATAGAGTCGTAAAGGTGCCTTGTTGAGTGCTTAAGCTGCTGGTTCTTAAGACCAGTCCAGAACTTGCTTCTCAACATTGCATCTTTTGCTATGAGATCAATATGTCCATATCTAATGGCACGTGATAATGTTTGTTCCAAACGAGAACCATATTCAACAATAGACTCTTTATCCTTTTGATAATCACTATAAAAGGATTGAATGAGAGTCTCACTGGAACACACATTTCCATAAAAACCATCAAGCTTATATAAAATATCCTCAACGGATGCATCTTCACCAAGAGGGACTAAAATACTTCTTGCTGAGCCTTTTGAAGAGTTCCTAATAGATTGTAAAAGAACATGCTCTGGTAACTGTTGGGACTTAAGAAGACACTTGACTTCGAAGTTCCAAACCTCATAAGTTGTTTCCCCTTTCTGTGGCTCCTCTGAACCACTGAAAAAGGGCAGTTTGGGAATATTATAAGAGGGTGTTACCAAGGAAGCATTCAAAGGGTTAGAAGTACCCCCAAGTTGCAATCTAGGTATAGGAGAGAAAGGTGGAGGAACTTGGAATCTTTGTGGAGGCATACTTGGGCGTGTTTTAGATGTAAAACCAGCACCAGGTGTACTTGTGATATGATCTTCCCTGGTGGCTGAAGGTGCCTTTTCTTTTGCGACCAACAGTTCCATCAGGTGATCATACTGTGCCTTAGTTATGACTTTAAGGTCTTGCTGCTCCACTTCAGCAATAGCTTGTGTAAGCTTTTCATCCTCAGAATCTTTGCCAGCCATAATGAAAAATATCCAATTTATATGGCACAAGACTATGATCAAAAACTATAAAATATCACAGACAAAAAAAAAACAAATCTACACACAATATATGTATATATCAGACCACAACAAATCAGCAACTTTGACTAGTTGGATGAAGTATACTAGCAAGATGTGTAACACTGAAATAATATGATGCTCAAAAATTCACACAATGTTGCAAGAATCACTGCAGTACCAGCATTGGCATTGGTGGGAGCTTATTCCTTACCTATTGCCAGCAAGTACCCGCAATTCCCAACAAAATGCAAAATTTAAGCACAAAACTTAAACACAAGAATAACGATTCTTTTCATCCAGCACCTTGCTAGCAATTTATTTGGGTGAACTCCATCCTTGTAGTTAGCAAAATTGACACTGGTTCTGTTGTGACCTGTCTGACCAGATTTTCTATTTCTGTATAGATCTAGTCTGAATCTAGGAGAAAATACCCCTAATTTTTCATTTATCTCATTGATATAATCATTGATGATACAAATTCTGTCATATAAGACTAGATCTCTCTCAATGAATTGAGATGGATTTCTATGTCCCCTACTCTGATTCCAGGCTTGTATAGAATATGGTGGTATTTGAAGAAAAACAATTGAAACACTAGGGAAATTTGAAACAAAATTTAAATATCTGTTAATTTGGTATTGTAAATAGGAAACTGCTGCATGGTCATTTTCGTGTGCTAAGTCAATAAATCTTCCCTTTTTCGTAGTCAAATCACATGTACCAAGAAAAATATACAAAACAATCTGACCATACACCTGTACTTTTTGAGCTAAATTTCTCTGTAACCAGTAATAATAATCATGAAATCTAGCACCACCGCGACACAGAAATTCAATATCAAAGCCAAATTGAGTAATTATATCACGGTGCTCTTTCAAATAATTGCCCTTGCTATCACTAATTAATATAGCATGTTTGTGTAGTGTTGATGGGCTATAAAGAGGCCTTTCCAAAAATTTCTGTAATTTACTGTGCATAATATGATCACAGTTAGTAACTTAGGGAAAACTGCAAGGAGCAATTATCTAACCACTACTATTTATAGCAGATATAGCAATTATTCTAATAAATGGGACTGCCACAAGGAGCAATTTTCCACCCCCATCTATATATAGAAAATTTAACAACTGGAAAAGGGGATTATACCAATGTAAATATTTTAGATCCTACCTTAAACAGCAAATCTTCAGCCCCTTGAACTTATAGCAGCATATTCTATACAACATACAGGTTAAACTGGTGCCTGAAATATGTACACATCAAATGATATATCACAGATAGCTGACTTAAAAAACAGTTAAAATATAGGAATTGGGACTGCGGCTTCATTCATTCTTCTTCACACACTCTAGTGCTGAAATGTAAGTTTGTTAGTAAGTGAAATGTGTGAATAATATATCTATATATAATGGAATCTTTTCAAACCCTACTAAACATGAATGGAAGCACAAAATAAGACAAATGCTATGATTTGCAAAAATTGGTATCCCTGGTACCAGTCTGGATTACTTTAGAACAGGCTTTGAAAAGGGTACCCACATGCCGGCATAAAATTCTAAAGACTTAACCGGGGCCAGGTCACACCAAGATGTACAAATACATAAAGTCTAACAAATACATTTATCACTAACTCTAATAAGCATTTAGAGTTTGAGTTGGAGTGTACACTCTGTCACATAAATGTATACATGTGTTTCTGCAGATAGCAACTGCTGTGTGGAGAAACACACATAAAAGATAGATAGAACAACATGAAATCTGAAACCGGTTATAGGCATAAAATGCATTTATGCGCATAAACAGTTTCCTGCCTGATCAGGGCCTTATTTATACTAATGACATGATTCAGTAGAAGGAAAGCAAGAATAAGGATAGAAAAAGACACAAAACTAGACAAAATGAGTCAATAAAATGAATAAAATAAGAAAGAAAGAGTCATTTTGTATCCGCTTAGCCGGTCAACACTGTTTGTTATGTCAGAAGATTGGAGATCCTCCTGGAAATGTTCATATACCACGAGATGAGCTCATGATGAATATCTAAAGGGATAGATCTATCAATATATCTCAAATACAAAACCGGTTTGAAATTATTATGGCCATTTTACATCACTGTCATGCGAAACACAGATATACCCACAACCGATGATATCACATGAACAGCAGAACTTTACGAATAGATGGATGAAATGATTTCCATGATCATAGTACTATGGATCTGTAGTAGAGGTGTATCCAGGTGATGCCCAAGTTATATGTACATGATGATGTTGATGGTTGTTGTTGATGGTTCGATGAAGTTGGGCGCCAAACTGTAACCCGGTGCACAAGGCAGAACTACGAGCCTCAGTTGTTTTCAGATGTTTAATGTACATGAAAAAGGCATCCCTAAAATAGACATAAAATACCATTGTTTACTAAATGTCCTCATGTACGAAGACATGTACACAAATATGACAGTGTCGAAAACCGGAGCCGGGGAATACTGACTGTCATTAATACTGACAAGAATATAATAAAAACAACATAAATGGTCTTACTTGACTTTAACAGAATCCTCTCACATTGGTGTTATAAATCCTCATCCGTATTTAACACTGTTGTTGTTTTGGACGAAATTTCACCATTCGCGATGTGTTAACTATTTATAGAATACACAAATTCCCACGCGACAAATATAAACAGAATATCGATAAGAGATAAGACAATTTACCTGGAGAATAAATAATCAGCCCTATAGGCTATAAATGATGAGTCATGTCAATGTGAAATTGACGACAGACATAAATATGATCTATAATGGCGTCTCTACTCTCTTTGAAAAATGCGCAGTGCGTGTAAATGCATTCACGTGATATAAAAATGCAAATGCGATTGGGTGTTATGTTATTACTTCAGTGATGCACACATACGTCATACACTCCTATTTTTATTCGGATCTAAAAATAGAATGAAATTCCCGATTCAATACGGAGAGGGGCGTTCAAAATGTTTTCTGTAAAAAGTCACTGTGTGACATTCTCCCCTGCTAAGGTAAATGTCTCCTGACATTTTGATAAAACACCATACTAATAATAACAATGAGAGAAACCAAAATCACAGCACTTAGGGAAACTTATTAATGGAATATTGGTGAATTCAAAAGATGTAATACCTTCTGCTCACTTTTTGATATTGCAAATTTAACAAATGCAATAACATGATCCTCATCTTTATTCATGAAGAAATGGATTCCTAAGGAAATAGAAATTCTGAAACTCAGAAATCCACATTCACCCGTCAGCTGCAATTATCTCTCCATGAATATCATATCTAATTAAATCATTTAATTGCCTACCTAGAATTTACTTCTTTCATTGCAAAAATAATCACAACTTGCATATTTCATACAAGACATGAAAAATAATCTATGTACAAAATGCAATGAAAACGTCAATCTAGAATATGAGTTAAGAGAAACATACTTTTATTCTATCAGGCTGTGATGTTGATTTTACTACAGGGAAAATAATAGATATCTCTTGTGACATTCTCCCCTGTACTGCAAGATAAAAACACGGTTCATACAATATAAAAAATACTGAAGTTACACAAAAACTTCTAAATCATCCCTGGATGTCTCAGCCGTAGCCTGTTTGACAATCCAGTCTCCATATCTGTCAGGTGGCTTTCTTGCTCGACCTGAACGTCTGGGAGCTTGGTCGAACACAGGAGACCTAACATTTGGGGAAGGTTCTGAACACAAGCTAGCACCAGCAAACTCAACACCAGTTGAGGCTGAGCTAGATTGCTCAATTGTGTTACTGTTAGAAGAACTAACAGAAAATACACTGTCAAGTGGTAAATTTATACCTCCACTGCCAGACAGATTATTTGTTGATTTATTTGAACTGTCTGTAATCAACAAATTTGGCCTTTGTTTTCTCCTGTTTGAAGGAATATATATTTCAGGGTCAGACTCTGATTCTGAAGAAACCTCAACTGAAACACATTCCCGCCGTCCGCTCCTCCCACCCCTCGTCCGAGGCGCACGTTCTGTGTTTGACAACAAAGATTCGTCCGCCTCATGGAATGACGGAATGGAACTAAACGGCAGAAGCATATTCCTGTGTAAGGTTTTTACAGAGCCATCACCTGATTCCTTTTTCACAGTGAAAACAGGGATACTTCTGTCTGGTTGACCAATAACAGTATATGGGTACTTATCCCATTTGTCTGCTAACTTGTTTTTGCCCTTGAGGCCAACCTTCCTTATTAAAACTCGATCTCCTATGTCGACAGTAGACTCTCTAACTTTGGAGTCATACTGTGACTTCTGATGAAGAGCAGACTTTTCTGCTTCCTTAGAAGCCATCTTATATGCAAATTGCAACCGCTTCTTAAGCTTGGTTGCATAATGCTCCCTGCTGGCAATAGGGGGATCCTGGGATGAAGATAATCCTAAAAAGGCATCCACAGCTAGTCTGGGGTGTCGGCCAAACATTAAAAAATAGGGCGAAAATCCAGTGCTGTCGTGTCTGGTCGCATTATACGCATGAACCAGAGGAGCTACAAAAGATTTCCAATCCTCTTTCTGACGGTCCTCTAGTGTCCCTAGCATATTTAATAATGTCTGGTTAAAGCGCTCCACCATACCATTCCCCATAGGATGGTATGGTGTAGTCCTGGATTTCTGAACCCCAGCTAGAGAACATAACTCCTTAATCACATTACTTTCGAAATTTCTTCCCTGGTCACTGTGTAAGCGAGCAGGGAAGCCATAATGTACAATAAAATTTTCGAAAATAACTTTGGCTGTTGTCTTTGCTAACTGATTTCTTGTAGGAAACGCTTGAGCATATCTGGTAAAATGGTCTGTAATTACCAAGATATGTTCAAACCCTCCTTTGGATCTCTCCAAAGACAAGAAATCAATACACACAAGTTCCAATGGCTGAGTGCTGACAATATTTACAAGTTCAGCACTTGGTTTTGGAGACACCTTGCGTTTAATGCACCTGTCACAATTTCTCACTTTGTTCTGAACATCAAGTTCAAAACCTGGCCAAAAGAATCTTGATCTAACCAAAGAGAGAGTTCTTTCTTGACCTTGATGTCCTATATCATCGTGAAGATGTTTAAGCACCAAAGCACGAAAACGCATAGGAAGAACTAATTGTTGAAACTTTTCGCCATTTATGACGGTTTCACGGTGCAAGACGCCGTTGTACAAATATAAATTCTTCCAATGTCTTAGATATCTAAGAACCTCTGGATCTTCAGAATTCAACTGATTCTTAGTGGGAAAATGCCCACTTTTGACAAAGTGTAAAACTCTGGCAATAGACAGATCATTCAGTTGTTCTTTGGCCCATTCTACAGTGTTAATGTCTGTAGATTCAAAACTATCATTTGATTCTATATTGGAATCAACAGTCTCAGCTAGCACAGAAGAACTTGTGACAACATAGTTTTCGGCATATGGACAAGGACCGCGGTTAGCTGTATAAGCTTCACAAACGGCTTTCACAACATCCGAAAATATCTCTGTACAGTCATGGGGTCTCCTTGAAAGACCGTCTGCGTCTGAATTGGATTTGCCACTTTTATATTTCAAAGTGAAATTGTATGTGGAAAGCGCAGCTAACCACCTGTGGCCAGTGGCATCCAATTTAGCAGAGGATAAAACATATGTCAACGGATTATTATCCGTACAAACTAAAAATTGATTGCCATATAGGTAATCATGAAATTTTTCAGAAACTGCCCATTTTAGACACAAAAATTCTAATTTATGGGCGGGATAGTTTCTTTCACTGTGGCGTAACCCTCGACTAGCATACGCAATTACACGCTCTATTCCACCTTGTTCCTGATATAAAACTGCGCCTAGTCCCTCAGTGGATGCATCTGTATGTACAATAAAGGGTTTTTTAAAATCAGCATAGGCAAGCACAGGCGGTGAGGACAGCTTTGACTTTAAAGTATCAAAAGATTTTTGTTGTATTTCACTCCATTGCCAAGGAGTGCTCTTCTTCTTCTTCTTCTTCTTATTCAGGGTCTGAGTATTGGTGGGATGACCTACAAGTAAATCATTCAGGGGTTTCGCTATTTTGGCATAATCTCGAATGAAACGCCGATAATATCCTGCGAAACCGAGAAAAGACCTCAATGTTTTTACATTATGAGGAACAGGCCACTCCTTTAAAGCTTTAATTTTATCAGGGTCTGTTTCAACACCATTTTCAGTCACTACATGACCAAGATATTTTACACCGGTCTTGAAAAATTCACATTTTGAAGGTTTTAGTTTGAGACCATGCTCGTGTAATCTGCTAAATACAGCTTGAATCCTGTTTATATGTTCTTCAAAAGTATCAGAGAAGATAAGGATGTCATCAAGAAAAATAAGACATTCTTTCAGATTGAGCTCACCCATGCAACGCTCCATCAAACGCTGAAACGTTGCAGGGGCGTTGGTCAATCCAAAAGCCATCCTATTACATTCAAAGAACCCTAATGAGCCCACAGAGAAAGCTGTCTTCTTCTTATCTTCTTCTTCCATCTCCATCTGCCAGTAACCTGATCTTAAGTCTAATTTAGAAAAGAATTTTGCTCCCATCAGTGTATCAATCGTGTCATCGATCCTGGGAAGTGTATAAGCATCCCTGATGGTGCGACTATTTAATTTTCTAAAGTCGATACAGAATCTGAGAGAGCCATCCTTCTTTCTAACTAACACGACGTTAGAAGAAAAAGGACTCTCAGATGGCCTTATCGCATCAGCTTCCAACATATCTTTAAGATGTTGTTTGACTTCTTCATACATGGCAGGTGGAATTCTTCTATATGGGTCTTTGAAAGGAGTATTGTCAGTTAATTTGATAGAGTGTTTGACTAAATCAGTTTTACCAAGATCAGTAAGACCTTTAGAAAAGATATGAGACCAGTCATTCAAGACTTTCTTAACTTTAGCCAATTGCTCTTCTGACAAGTTATCTTTATCAATTGAAACTCCTAAGTCATCAATAACTGTATCTGATGATTTCCTATCAGAGTTCTGAGAAGAAGAAGCAGGAGTCCAAGAATCAACTACTGAAACACAATTCAAAGAACAAAGTAGTGACTTTGGTGGTATACTTATAGCACGAGCTGATAAGTTACAAACTCTCACTGGGACTCGAACAGTAGTACCCGGAGATTTAAGAGAAACGACCCTGGGACAAATAGTTAAATCTCCTGACAATGAGGTATTCATATGCTCAGTGACAGCTGTTTGCATATCATCACATTTTCTGGCAATGCCATGTATTGTTTTTACCTCAAAGGGGGCAATGCGTATTGCATAATTGCACGTTGTACGAACAGGAATGCTGTCATCACATAAACTGTCAAAAGCTGTTTGCCACTCACTCGGTACATTATCAGTAACAACTTCCGTCTTGCAAAGGCGAATAACATTTGTACCTACAATTGCAGGAATTTTGGAATTATATTCCGTATCTGAAACAACCAATAAAGGTATATTGAATTGACTATTTGATAAAAATGGAACTTTTATCTCGGCTTCAATATAACCTTTATATGGTAGCTCATCGCCATTTGCACCTTGAACTTGAAGACCAAATTCCGTTATGGCATGCAGTTGAGGAAGGGGATTCAAAGAATTGTAAAAAGATTCTGAAACAGAGGTCACCATTGAACCTGTATCCACTAAACCAGATGTTTTCACTCCATTTACATAAATGAAACTTTCATTTGCAGAACCTACAATTCTATCTAACAAAGAAGATTTCTCTGTTTCAATTTTACTTGGGCTATTGTAAGGTTCTGATCTGCTGACTTCCTCTGTTTGCCCAGTAACAGAGGAAGTTAGTAGTTTAAAGGCTTGGTACCATCCGTGCCTCTGCCACCCCGGTTAGCACCACGGCCGTCAGTGCCACCACGGCGACCACCACGGAAACCACCACGACCTCCAAAGCTACCCTGATTTTCATTTCCACTGTTGAAATGAATTTGGTTACCTCTGCCATAGGAACCCCTGTATCCTCTATAAAAACCTCTATTATAACCTCTTCCTCGACCTCTATAAAACTGAGGTTGGAAATCGGCCAACTGTGAAGAGGTTTGGCTGTTTGCAGCCGATAATGCTTGCTGCTGGGTCTCAAGCTTTTTCTCCATAGCTTTCATTCGACCCATTAATTCAGTCATTTGCTTCAATAAAACTGAATTTGTATCTTCAGCTTCACTGGAGCTCTGAGCAACATTTTGCTGAGCAACTTTTTGCTTAGAAGTTGTTACGGGTGGTTTGCTCATAGCATTTTCTTCCTGTTCAACCTTACGGACCTCTTTTAATAAAGATTGAAAATCTTTAATAGAGTCGTAAAGGTGCCTTGTTGAGTGCTTAAGCTGCTGGTTCTTAAGACCAGTCCAGAACTTGCTTCTCAACATTGCATCTTTTGCTATGAGATCAATATGTCCATATCTAATGGCACGTGATAATGTTTGTTCCAAACGAGAACCATATTCAACAATAGACTCTTTATCCTTTTGATAATCACTATAAAAGGATTGAATGAGAGTCTCACTGGAACACACATTTCCATAAAAACCATCAAGCTTATATAAAATATCCTCAACGGATGCATCTTCACCAAGAGGGACTAAAATACTTCTTGCTGAGCCTTTTAAAGAGTTCCTAATAGATTGTAAAAGAACATGCTCTGGTAACTGTTGGGACTTAAGAAGACACTTGACTTCGAAGTTCCAAACCTCATAAGTTGTTTCCCCTTTCTGTGGCTCCTCTGAACCACTGAAAAAGGGCAGTTTGGGAATATTATAAGAGGGTGTTACCAAGGAAGCATTCAAAGGGTTAGAAGTACCCCCAAGTTGCAATCTAGGTATAGGAGAGAAAGATGGAGGAACTTGGAATCTTTGTGGAGGCATACTTGGGCGTGTTTTAGATGTAAAACCAGCACCAGGTGTACTTGTGATATGATCTTCCCTGGTGGCTGAAGGTGCCTTTTCTTTTGCGACCAACAGTTCCATCAGGTGATCATACTGTGCCTTAGTTATGACTTTAAGGTCTTGCTGCTTTACTTCAGCAATAGCTTGTGTAAGCTTTTCATCCTCAGAATCTTTGCCAGCCATAATGAAAAATATCCAATTTATATGGCACAAAACTATGATCAAAAACTATAAAATATCACAGACAAAAAAAAAACAAATCTACACACAATATATGTATATATCAGACCACAACAAATCAGCAACTTTGACTAGTTGGATGAAGTATACTAGCAAGATGTGTAACACTGAAATAATATGATGCTCAAAAATTCACACAATGTTGCAAGAATCACTGCAGTACCAGCATTGGCATTGGTGGGAGCTTATTCCTTACCTATTGCCAGCAAGTACCCGCAATTCCCAACAAAATGCAAAATTTAAGCACAAAACTTAAACACAAGAATAACGATTCTTTTCATCCAGCACCTTGCTAGCAATTTATTTGGGTGAACTCCATCCTTGTAGTTAGCAAAATTGACACTGGTTCTGTTGTGACCTGTCTGACCAGATTTTCTATTTCTGTATAGATCTAGTCTGAATCTAGGAGAAAATACCCCTAATTTTTCATTTATCTCATTGATATAATCATTGATGATACAAATTCTGTCATATAAGACTAGATCTCTCTCAATGAATTGAGATGGATTTCTATGTCCCCTACTCTGATTCCAGGCTTGTATAGAATATGGTGGTATTTGAAGAAAAACAATTGAAACACTAGGGAAATTTGAAACAAAATTTAAATATCTGTTAATTTGGTATTGTAAATAGGAAACTGCTGCATGGTCATTTTCGTGTGCTAAGTCAATAAATCTTCCCTTTTTCGTAGTCAAATCACATGTACCAAGAAAAATATACAAAACAATCTGACCATACACCTGTACTTTTTGAGCTAAATTTCTCTGTAACCAGTAATAATAATCATGAAATCTAGCACCACCGCGACACAGAAATTCAATATCAAAGCCAAATTGAGTAATTATATCACGGTGCTCTTTCAAATAATTGCCCTTGCTATCACTAATTAATATAGCATGTTTGTGTAGTGTTGATGGGCTATAAAGAGGCCTTTCCAAAAATTTCTGTAATTTACTGTGCATAATATGATCACAGTTAGTAACTTAGGGAAAACTGCAAGGAGCAATTATCTAACCACTACTATTTATAGCAGATATAGCAATTATTCTAATAAATGGGACTGCCACAAGGAGCAATTTTCCACCCCCATCTATATATAGAAAATTTAACAACTGGAAAAGGGGATTATACCAATGTAAATATTTTAGATCCTACCTTAAACAGCAAATCTTCAGCCCCTTGAACTTATAGCAGCATATTCTATACAACATACAGGTTAAACTGGTGCCTGAAATATGTACACATCAAATGATATATCACAGATAGCTGACTTAAAAAACAGTTAAAATATAGGAATTGGGACTGCGGCTTCATTCATTCTTCTTCACACACTCTAGTGCTGAAATGTAAGTTTGTTAGTAAGTGAAATGTGTGAATAATATATCTATATATAATGGAATCTTTTCAAACCCTACTAAACATGAATGGAAGCACAAAATAAGACAAATGCTATGATTTGCAAAAATTGGTATCCCTGGTACCAGTCTGGATTACTTTAGAACAGGCTTTGAAAAGGGTACCCACATGCCGGCATAAAATTCTAAAGACTTAACCGGGGCCAGGTCACACCAAGATGTACAAATACATAAAGTCTAACAAATACATTTATCACTAACTCTAATAAGCATTTAGAGTTTGAGTTGGAGTGTACACTCTGTCACATAAATGTATACATGTGTTTCTGCAGATAGCAACTGCTGTGTGGAGAAACACACATAAAAGATAGATAGAACAACATGAAATCTGAAACCGGTTATAGGCATAAAATGCATTTATGCGCATAAACAGTTTCCTGCCTGATCAGGGCCTTATTTATACTAATGACATGATTCAGTAGAAGGAAAGCAAGAATAAGGATAGAAAAAGACACAAAACTAGACAAAATGAGTCAATAAAATGAATAAAATAAGAAAGAAAGAGTCATTTTGTATCCGCTTAGCCGGTCAACACTGTTTGTTATGTCAGAAGATTGGAGATCCTCCTGGAAGTGTTCATATACCACGAGATGAGCTCATGATGAATATCTAAAGGGATAGATCTATCAATATATCTCAAATACAAAACCGGTTTGAAATTATTATGGCCATTTTACATCACTGTCATGCGAAACACAGATATACCCACAACCGATGATATCACATGAACAGCAGAACTTTACGAATAGATGGATGAAATGATTTCCATGATCATAGTACTATGGATCTGTAGTAGAGGTGTATCCAGGTGATGCCCAAGTTATATGTACATGATGATGTTGATGGTTGTTGTTGATGGTTCGATGAAGTTGGGCGCCAAACTGTAACCCGGTGCACAAGGCAGAACTACGAGCCTCAGTTGTTTTCAGATGTTTAATGTACATGAAAAAGGCATCCCTAAAATAGACATAAAATACCATTGTTTACTAAATGTCCTCATGTACGAAGACATGTACACAAATATGACAGTGTCGAAAACCGGAGCCGGGGAATACTGACTGTCATTAATACTGACAAGAATATAATAAAAACAACATAAATGGTCTTACTTGACTTTAACAGAATCCTCTCACATTGGTGTTATAAATCCTCATCCGTATTTAACACTGTTGTTGTTTTGGACGAAATTTCACCATTCGCGATGTGTTAACTATTTATAGAATACACAAATTCCCACGCGACAAATATAAACAGAATATCGATAAGAGATAAGACAATTTACCTGGAGAATAAATAATCAGCCCTATAGGCTATAAATGATGAGTCATGTCAATGTGAAATTGACGACAGACATAAATATGATCTATAATGGCGTCTCTACTCTCTTTGAAAAATGCGCAGTGCGTGTAAATGCATTCACGTGATATAAAAATGCAAATGCGATTGGGTGTTATGTTATTACTTCAGTGATGCACACATACGTCATACACTCCTATTTTTATTCGGATCTAAAAATAGAATGAAATTCCCGATTCAATACGGAGAGGGGCGTTCAAAATGTTTTCTGTAAAAAGTCACTGTGTGACATTCTCCCCTGCTAAGGTAAATGTCTCCTGACATTTTGATAAAACACCATACTAATAATAACAATGAGAGAAACCAAAATCACAGCACTTAGGGAAACTTATTAATGGAATATTGGTGAATTCAAAAGATGTAATACCTTCTGCTCACTTTTTGATATTGCAAATTTAACAAATGCAATAACATGATCCTCATCTTTATTCATGAAGAAATGGATTCCTAAGGAAATAGAAATTCTGAAACTCAGAAATCCACATTCACCCGTCAGCTGCAATTATCTCTCCATGAATATCATATCTAATTAAATCATTTAATTGCCTACCTAGAATTTACTTCTTTCATTGCAAAAATAATCACAACTTGCATATTTCATACAAGACATGAAAAATAATCTATGTACAAAATGCAATGAAAACGTCAATCTAGAATATGAGTTAAGAGAAACATACTTTTATTCTATCAGGCTGTGATGTTGATTTTACTACAGGGAAAATAATAGATATCTCTTGTGACATTCTCCCCTGTACTGCAAGATAAAAACACGGTTCATACAATATAAAAAATACTGAAGTTACACAAAAACTTCTAAATCATCCCTGGATGTCTCAGCCGTAGCCTGTTTGACAATCCAGTCTCCATATCTGTCAGGTGGCTTTCTTGCTCGACCTGAACGTCTGGGAGCTTGGTCGAACACAGGAGACCTAACATTTGGGGAAGGTTCTGAACACAAGCTAGCACCAGCAAACTCAACACCAGTTGAGGCTGAGCTAGATTGCTCAATTGTGTTACTGTTAGAAGAACTAACAGAAAATACACTGTCAAGTGGTAAATTTATACCTCCACTGCCAGACAGATTATTTGTTGATTTATTTGAACTGTCTGTAATCAACAAATTTGGCCTTTGTTTTCTCCTGTTTGAAGGAATATATATTTCAGGGTCAGACTCTGATTCTGAAGAAACCTCAACTGAAACACATTCCCGCCGTCCGCTCCTCCCACCCCTCGTCCGAGGCGCACGTTCTGTGTTTGACAACAAAGATTCGTCCGCCTCATGGAATGACGGAATGGAACTAAACGGCAGAAGCATATTCCTGTGTAAGGTTTTTACAGAGCCATCACCTGATTCCTTTTTCACAGTGAAAACAGGGATACTTCTGTCTGGTTGACCAATAACAGTATATGGGTACTTATCCCATTTGTCTGCTAACTTGTTTTTGCCCTTGAGGCCAACCTTCCTTATTAAAACTCGATCTCCTATGTCGACAGTAGACTCTCTAACTTTGGAGTCATACTGTGACTTCTGATGAAGAGCAGACTTTTCTGCTTCCTTAGAAGCCATCTTATATGCAAATTGCAACCGCTTCTTAAGCTTGGTTGCATAATGCTCCCTGCTGGCAATAGGGGGATCCTGGGATGAAGATAATCCTAAAAAGGCATCCACAGCTAGTCTGGGGTGTCGGCCAAACATTAAAAAATAGGGCGAAAATCCAGTGCTGTCGTGTCTGGTCGCATTATACGCATGAACCAGAGGAGCTACAAAAGATTTCCAATCCTCTTTCTGACGGTCCTCTAGTGTCCCTAGCATATTTAATAATGTCTGGTTAAAGCGCTCCACCATACCATTCCCCATAGGATGGTATGGTGTAGTCCTGGATTTCTGAACCCCAGCTAGAGAACATAACTCCTTAATCACATTACTTTCGAAATTTCTTCCCTGGTCACTGTGTAAGCGAGCAGGGAAGCCATAATGTACAATAAAATTTTCGAAAATAACTTTGGCTGTTGTCTTTGCTAACTGATTTCTTGTAGGAAACGCTTGAGCATATCTGGTAAAATGGTCTGTAATTACCAAGATATGTTCAAACCCTCCTTTGGATCTCTCCAAAGACAAGAAATCAATACACACAAGTTCCAATGGCTGAGTGCTGACAATATTTACAAGTTCAGCACTTGGTTTTGGAGACACCTTGCGTTTAATGCACCTGTCACAATTTCTCACTTTGTTCTGAACATCAAGTTCAAAACCTGGCCAAAAGAATCTTGATCTAACCAAAGAGAGAGTTCTTTCTTGACCTTGATGTCCTATATCATCGTGAAGATGTTTAAGCACCAAAGCACGAAAACGCATAGGAAGAACTAATTGTTGAAACTTTTCGCCATTTATGACGGTTTCACGGTGCAAGACGCCGTTGTACAAATATAAATTCTTCCAATGTCTTAGATATCTAAGAACCTCTGGATCTTCAGAATTCAACTGATTCTTAGTGGGAAAATGCCCACTTTTGACAAAGTGTAAAACTCTGGCAATAGACAGATCATTCAGTTGTTCTTTGGCCCATTCTACAGTGTTAATGTCTGTAGATTCAAAACTATCATTTGATTCTATATTGGAATCAACAGTCTCAGCTAGCACAGAAGAACTTGTGACAACATAGTTTTCGGCATATGGACAAGGACCGCGGTTAGCTGTATAAGCTTCACAAACGGCTTTCACAACATCCGAAAATATCTCTGTACAGTCATGGGGTCTCCTTGAAAGACCGTCTGCGTCTGAATTGGATTTGCCACTTTTATATTTCAAAGTGAAATTGTATGTGGAAAGCGCAGCTAACCACCTGTGGCCAGTGGCATCCAATTTAGCAGAGGATAAAACATATGTCAACGGATTATTATCCGTACAAACTAAAAATTGATTGCCATATAGGTAATCATGAAATTTTTCAGAAACTGCCCATTTTAGACACAAAAATTCTAATTTATGGGCGGGATAGTTTCTTTCACTGTGGCGTAACCCTCGACTAGCATACGCAATTACACGCTCTATTCCACCTTGTTCCTGATATAAAACTGCGCCTAGTCCCTCAGTGGATGCATCTGTATGTACAATAAAGGGTTTTTTAAAATCAGCATAGGCAAGCACAGGCGGTGAGGACAGCTTTGACTTTAAAGTATCAAAAGATTTTTGTTGTATTTCACTCCATTGCCAAGGAGTGCTCTTCTTCTTCTTCTTCTTCTTATTCAGGGTCTGAGTATTGGTGGGATGACCTACAAGTAAATCATTCAGGGGTTTCGCTATTTTGGCATAATCTCGAATGAAACGCCGATAATATCCTGCGAAACCGAGAAAAGACCTCAATGTTTTTACATTATGAGGAACAGGCCACTCCTTTAAAGCTTTAATTTTATCAGGGTCTGTTTCAACACCATTTTCAGTCACTACATGACCAAGATATTTTACACCGGTCTTGAAAAATTCACATTTTGAAGGTTTTAGTTTGAGACCATGCTCGTGTAATCTGCTAAATACAGCTTGAATCCTGTTTATATGTTCTTCAAAAGTATCAGAGAAGATAAGGATGTCATCAAGAAAAATAAGACATTCTTTCAGATTGAGCTCACCCATGCAACGCTCCATCAAACGCTGAAACGTTGCAGGGGCGTTGGTCAATCCAAAAGCCATCCTATTACATTCAAAGAACCCTAATGAGCCCACAGAGAAAGCTGTCTTCTTCTTATCTTCTTCTTCCATCTCCACCTGCCAGTAACCTGATCTTAAGTCTAATTTAGAAAAGAATTTTGCTCCCATCAGTGTATCAATCGTGTCATCGATCCTGGGAAGTGTATAAGCATCCCTGATGGTGCGACTATTTAATTTTCTAAAGTCGATACAGAATCTGAGAGAGCCATCCTTCTTTCTAACTAACACGACGTTAGAAGAAAAAGGACTCTCAGATGGCCTTATCGCATCAGCTTCCAACATATCTTTAAGATGTTGTTTGACTTCTTCATACATGGCAGGTGGAATTCTTCTATATGGGTCTTTGAAAGGAGTATTGTCAGTTAATTTGATAGAGTGTTTGACTAAATCAGTTTTACCAAGATCAGTAAGACCTTTAGAAAAGATATGAGACCAGTCATTCAAGACTTTCTTAACTTTAGCCAATTGCTCTTCTGACAAGTTATCTTTATCAATTGAAACTCCTAAGTCATCAATAACTGTATCTGATGATTTCCTATCAGAGTTCTGAGAAGAAGAAGCAGGAGTCCAAGAATCAACTACTGAAACACAATTCAAAGAACAAAGTAGTGACTTTGGTGGTATACTTATAGCACGAGCTGATAAGTTACAAACTCTCACTGGGACTCGAACAGTAGTACCCGGAGATTTAAGAGAAACGACCCTGGGACAAATAGTTAAATCTCCTGACAATGAGGTATTCATATGCTCAGTGACAGCTGTTTGCATATCATCACATTTTCTGGCAATGCCATGTATTGTTTTTACCTCAAAGGGGGCAATGCGTATTGCATAATTGCACGTTGTACGAACAGGAATGCTGTCATCACATAAACTGTCAAAAGCTGTTTGCCACTCACTCGGTACATTATCAGTAACAACTTCCGTCTTGCAAAGGCGAATAACATTTGTACCTACAATTGCAGGAATTTTGGAATTATATTCCGTATCTGAAACAACCAATAAAGGTATATTGAATTGACTATTTGATAAAAATGGAACTTTTATCTCGGCTTCAATATAACCTTTATATGGTAGCTCATCGCCATTTGCACCTTGAACTTGAAGACCAAATTCCGTTATGGCATGCAGTTGAGGAAGGGGATTCAAAGAATTGTAAAAAGATTCTGAAACAGAGGTCACCATTGAACCTGTATCCACTAAACCAGATGTTTTCACTCCATTTACATAAATGAAACTTTCATTTGCAGAACCTACAATTCTATCTAACAAAGAAGATTTCTCTGTTTCAATTTTACTTGGGCTATTGTAAGGTTCTGATCTGCTGACTTCCTCTGTTTGCCCAGTAACAGAGGAAGTTAGTAGTTTAAAGGCTTGGTACCATCCGTGCCTCTGCCACCCCGGTTAGCACCACGGCCGTCAGTGCCACCACGGCGACCACCACGGAAACCACCACGACCTCCAAAGCTACCCTGATTTTCATTTCCACTGTTGAAATGAATTTGGTTACCTCTGCCATAGGAACCCCTGTATCCTCTATAAAAACCTCTATTATAACCTCTTCCTCGACCTCTATAAAACTGAGGTTGGAAATCGGCCAACTGTGAAGAGGTTTGGCTGTTTGCAGCCGATAATGCTTGCTGCTGGGTCTCAAGCTTTTTCTCCATAGCTTTCATTCGACCCATTAATTCAGTCATTTGCTTCAATAAAACTGAATTTGTATCTTCAGCTTCACTGGAGCTCTGAGCAACATTTTGCTGAGCAACTTTTTGCTTAGAAGTTGTTACGGGTGGTTTGCTCATAGCATTTTCTTCCTGTTCAACCTTACGGACCTCTTTTAATAAAGATTGAAAATCTTTAATAGAGTCGTAAAGGTGCCTTGTTGAGTGCTTAAGCTGCTGGTTCTTAAGACCAGTCCAGAACTTGCTTCTCAACATTGCATCTTTTGCTATGAGATCAATATGTCCATATCTAATGGCACGTGATAATGTTTGTTCCAAACGAGAACCATATTCAACAATAGACTCTTTATCCTTTTGATAATCACTATAAAAGGATTGAATGAGAGTCTCACTGGAACACACATTTCCATAAAAACCATCAAGCTTATATAAAATATCCTCAACGGATGCATCTTCACCAAGAGGGACTAAAATACTTCTTGCTGAGCCTTTTAAAGAGTTCCTAATAGATTGTAAAAGAACATGCTCTGGTAACTGTTGGGACTTAAGAAGACACTTGACTTCGAAGTTCCAAACCTCATAAGTTGTTTCCCCTTTCTGTGGCTCCTCTGAACCACTGAAAAAGGGCAGTTTGGGAATATTATAAGAGGGTGTTACCAAGGAAGCATTCAAAGGGTTAGAAGTACCCCCAAGTTGCAATCTAGGTATAGGAGAGAAAGGTGGAGGAACTTGGAATCTTTGTGGAGGCATACTTGGGCGTGTTTTAGATGTAAAACCAGCACCAGGTGTACTTGTGATATGATCTTCCCTGGTGGCTGAAGGTGCCTTTTCTTTTGCGACCAACAGTTCCATCAGGTGATCATACTGTGCCTTAGTTATGACTTTAAGGTCTTGCTGCTTTACTTCAGCAATAGCTTGTGTAAGCTTTTCATCCTCAGAATCTTTGCCAGCCATAATGAAAAATATCCAATTTATATGGCACAAAACTATGATCAAAAACTATAAAATATCACAGACAAAAAAAAAACAAATCTACACACAATATATGTATATATCAGACCACAACAAATCAGCAACTTTGACTAGTTGGATGAAGTATACTAGCAAGATGTGTAACACTGAAATAATATGATGCTCAAAAATTCACACAATGTTGCAAGAATCACTGCAGTACCAGCATTGGCATTGGTGGGAGCTTATTCCTTACCTATTGCCAGCAAGTACCCGCAATTCCCAACAAAATGCAAAATTTAAGCACAAAACTTAAACACAAGAATAACGATTCTTTTCATCCAGCACCTTGCTAGCAATTTATTTGGGTGAACTCCATCCTTGTAGTTAGCAAAATTGACACTGGTTCTGTTGTGACCTGTCTGACCAGATTTTCTATTTCTGTATAGATCTAGTCTGAATCTAGGAGAAAATACCCCTAATTTTTCATTTATCTCATTGATATAATCATTGATGATACAAATTCTGTCATATAAGACTAGATCTCTCTCAATGAATTGAGATGGATTTCTATGTCCCCTACTCTGATTCCAGGCTTGTATAGAATATGGTGGTATTTGAAGAAAAACAATTGAAACACTAGGGAAATTTGAAACAAAATTTAAATATCTGTTAATTTGGTATTGTAAATAGGAAACTGCTGCATGGTCATTTTCGTGTGCTAAGTCAATAAATCTTCCCTTTTTCGTAGTCAAATCACATGTACCAAGAAAAATATACAAAACAATCTGACCATACACCTGTACTTTTTGAGCTAAATTTCTCTGTAACCAGTAATAATAATCATGAAATCTAGCACCACCGCGACACAGAAATTCAATATCAAAGCCAAATTGAGTAATTATATCACGGTGCTCTTTCAAATAATTGCCCTTGCTATCACTAATTAATATAGCATGTTTGTGTAGTGTTGATGGGCTATAAAGAGGCCTTTCCAAAAATTTCTGTAATTTACTGTGCATAATATGATCACAGTTAGTAACTTAGGGAAAACTGCAAGGAGCAATTATCTAACCACTACTATTTATAGCAGATATAGCAATTATTCTAATAAATGGGACTGCCACAAGGAGCAATTTTCCACCCCCATCTATATATAGAAAATTTAACAACTGGAAAAGGGGATTATACCAATGTAAATATTTTAGATCCTACCTTAAACAGCAAATCTTCAGCCCCTTGAACTTATAGCAGCATATTCTATACAACATACAGGTTAAACTGGTGCCTGAAATATGTACACATCAAATGATATATCACAGATAGCTGACTTAAAAAACAGTTAAAATATAGGAATTGGGACTGCGGCTTCATTCATTCTTCTTCACACACTCTAGTGCTGAAATGTAAGTTTGTTAGTAAGTGAAATGTGTGAATAATATATCTATATATAATGGAATCTTTTCAAACCCTACTAAACATGAATGGAAGCACAAAATAAGACAAATGCTATGATTTGCAAAAATTGGTATCCCTGGTACCAGTCTGGATTACTTTAGAACAGGCTTTGAAAAGGGTACCCACATGCCGGCATAAAATTCTAAAGACTTAACCGGGGCCAGGTCACACCAAGATGTACAAATACATAAAGTCTAACAAATACATTTATCACTAACTCTAATAAGCATTTAGAGTTTGAGTTGGAGTGTACACTCTGTCACATAAATGTATACATGTGTTTCTGCAGATAGCAACTGCTGTGTGGAGAAACACACATAAAAGATAGATAGAACAACATGAAATCTGAAACCGGTTATAGGCATAAAATGCATTTATGCGCATAAACAGTTTCCTGCCTGATCAGGGCCTTATTTATACTAATGACATGATTCAGTAGAAGGAAAGCAAGAATAAGGATAGAAAAAGACACAAAACTAGACAAAATGAGTCAATAAAATGAATAAAATAAGAAAGAAAGAGTCATTTTGTATCCGCTTAGCCGGTCAACACTGTTTGTTATGTCAGAAGATTGGAGATCATCCTGGAAGTGTTCATATACCACGAGATGAGCTCATGATGAATATCTAAAGGGATAGATCTATCAATATATCTCAAATACAAAACCGGTTTGAAATTATTATGGCCATTTTACATCACTGTCATGCGAAACACAGATATACCCACAACCGATGATATCACATGAACAGCAGAACTTTACGAATAGATGGATGAAATGATTTCCATGATCATAGTACTATGGATCTGTAGTAGAGGTGTATCCAGGTGATGCCCAAGTTATATGTACATGATGATGTTGATGGTTGTTGTTGATGGTTCGATGAAGTTGGGCGCCAAACTGTAACCCGGTGCACAAGGCAGAACTACGAGCCTCAGTTGTTTTCAGATGTTTAATGTACATGAAAAAGGCATCCCTAAAATAGACATAAAATACCATTGTTTACTAAATGTCCTCATGTACGAAGACATGTACACAAATATGACAGTGTCGAAAACCGGAGCCGGGGAATACTGACTGTCATTAATACTGACAAGAATATAATAAAAACAACATAAATGGTCTTACTTGACTTTAACAGAATCCTCTCACATTGGTGTTATAAATCCTCATCCGTATTTAACACTGTTGTTGTTTTGGACGAAATTTCACCATTCGCGATGTGTTAACTATTTATAGAATACACAAATTCCCACGCGACAAATATAAACAGAATATCGATAAGAGATAAGACAATTTACCTGGAGAATAAATAATCAGCCCTATAGGCTATAAATGATGAGTCATGTCAATGTGAAATTGACGACAGACATAAATATGATCTATAATGGCGTCTCTACTCTCTTTGAAAAATGCGCAGTGCGTGTAAATGCATTCACGTGATATAAAAATGCAAATGCGATTGGGTGTTATGTTATTACTTCAGTGATGCACACATACGTCATACACTCCTATTTTTATTCGGATCTAAAAATAGAATGAAATTCCCGATTCAATACGGAGAGGGGCGTTCAAAATGTTTTCTGTAAAAAGTCACTGTGTGACATTCTCCCCTGCTAAGGTAAATGTCTCCTGACATTTTGATAAAACACCATACTAATAATAACAATGAGAGAAACCAAAATCACAGCACTTAGGGAAACTTATTAATGGAATATTGGTGAATTCAAAAGATGTAATACCTTCTGCTCACTTTTTGATATTGCAAATTTAACAAATGCAATAACATGATCCTCATCTTTATTCATGAAGAAATGGATTCCTAAGGAAATAGAAATTCTGAAACTCAGAAATCCACATTCACCCGTCAGCTGCAATTATCTCTCCATGAATATCATATCTAATTAAATCATTTAATTGCCTACCTAGAATTTACTTCTTTCATTGCAAAAATAATCACAACTTGCATATTTCATACAAGACATGAAAAATAATCTATGTACAAAATGCAATGAAAACGTCAATCTAGAATATGAGTTAAGAGAAACATACTTTTATTCTATCAGGCTGTGATGTTGATTTTACTACAGGGAAAATAATAGATATCTCTTGTGACATTCTCCCCTGTACTGCAAGATAAAAACACGGTTCATACAATATAAAAAATACTGAAGTTACACAAAAACTTCTAAATCATCCCTGGATGTCTCAGCCGTAGCCTGTTTGACAATCCAGTCTCCATATCTGTCAGGTGGCTTTCTTGCTCGACCTGAACGTCTGGGAGCTTGGTCGAACACAGGAGACCTAACATTTGGGGAAGGTTCTGAACACAAGCTAGCACCAGCAAACTCAACACCAGTTGAGGCTGAGCTAGATTGCTCAATTGTGTTACTGTTAGAAGAACTAACAGAAAATACACTGTCAAGTGGTAAATTTATACCTCCACTGCCAGACAGATTATTTGTTGATTTATTTGAACTGTCTGTAATCAACAAATTTGGCCTTTGTTTTCTCCTGTTTGAAGGAATATATATTTCAGGGTCAGACTCTGATTCTGAAGAAACCTCAACTGAAACACATTCCCGCCGTCCGCTCCTCCCACCCCTCGTCCGAGGCGCACGTTCTGTGTTTGACAACAAAGATTCGTCCGCCTCATGGAATGACGGAATGGAACTAAACGGCAGAAGCATATTCCTGTGTAAGGTTTTTACAGAGCCATCACCTGATTCCTTTTTCACAGTGAAAACAGGGATACTTCTGTCTGGTTGACCAATAACAGTATATGGGTACTTATCCCATTTGTCTGCTAACTTGTTTTTGCCCTTGAGGCCAACCTTCCTTATTAAAACTCGATCTCCTATGTCGACAGTAGACTCTCTAACTTTGGAGTCATACTGTGACTTCTGATGAAGAGCAGACTTTTCTGCTTCCTTAGAAGCCATCTTATATGCAAATTGCAACCGCTTCTTAAGCTTGGTTGCATAATGCTCCCTGCTGGCAATAGGGGGATCCTGGGATGAAGATAATCCTAAAAAGGCATCCACAGCTAGTCTGGGGTGTCGGCCAAACATTAAAAAATAGGGCGAAAATCCAGTGCTGTCGTGTCTGGTCGCATTATACGCATGAACCAGAGGAGCTACAAAAGATTTCCAATCCTCTTTCTGACGGTCCTCTAGTGTCCCTAGCATATTTAATAATGTCTGGTTAAAGCGCTCCACCATACCATTCCCCATAGGATGGTATGGTGTAGTCCTGGATTTCTGAACCCCAGCTAGAGAACATAACTCCTTAATCACATTACTTTCGAAATTTCTTCCCTGGTCACTGTGTAAGCGAGCAGGGAAGCCATAATGTACAATAAAATTTTCGAAAATAACTTTGGCTGTTGTCTTTGCTAACTGATTTCTTGTAGGAAACGCTTGAGCATATCTGGTAAAATGGTCTGTAATTACCAAGATATGTTCAAACCCTCCTTTGGATCTCTCCAAAGACAAGAAATCAATACACACAAGTTCCAATGGCTGAGTGCTGACAATATTTACAAGTTCAGCACTTGGTTTTGGAGACACCTTGCGTTTAATGCACCTGTCACAATTTCTCACTTTGTTCTGAACATCAAGTTCAAAACCTGGCCAAAAGAATCTTGATCTAACCAAAGAGAGAGTTCTTTCTTGACCTTGATGTCCTATATCATCGTGAAGATGTTTAAGCACCAAAGCACGAAAACGCATAGGAAGAACTAATTGTTGAAACTTTTCGCCATTTATGACGGTTTCACGGTGCAAGACGCCGTTGTACAAATATAAATTCTTCCAATGTCTTAGATATCTAAGAACCTCTGGATCTTCAGAATTCAACTGATTCTTAGTGGGAAAATGCCCACTTTTGACAAAGTGTAAAACTCTGGCAATAGACAGATCATTCAGTTGTTCTTTGGCCCATTCTACAGTGTTAATGTCTGTAGATTCAAAACTATCATTTGATTCTATATTGGAATCAACAGTCTCAGCTAGCACAGAAGAACTTGTGACAACATAGTTTTCGGCATATGGACAAGGACCGCGGTTAGCTGTATAAGCTTCACAAACGGCTTTCACAACATCCGAAAATATCTCTGTACAGTCATGGGGTCTCCTTGAAAGACCGTCTGCGTCTGAATTGGATTTGCCACTTTTATATTTCAAAGTGAAATTGTATGTGGAAAGCGCAGCTAACCACCTGTGGCCAGTGGCATCCAATTTAGCAGAGGATAAAACATATGTCAACGGATTATTATCCGTACAAACTAAAAATTGATTGCCATATAGGTAATCATGAAATTTTTCAGAAACTGCCCATTTTAGACACAAAAATTCTAATTTATGGGCGGGATAGTTTCTTTCACTGTGGCGTAACCCTCGACTAGCATACGCAATTACACGCTCTATTCCACCTTGTTCCTGATATAAAACTGCGCCTAGTCCCTCAGTGGATGCATCTGTATGTACAATAAAGGGTTTTTTAAAATCAGCATAGGCAAGCACAGGCGGTGAGGACAGCTTTGACTTTAAAGTATCAAAAGATTTTTGTTGTATTTCACTCCATTGCCAAGGAGTGCTCTTCTTCTTCTTCTTCTTCTTATTCAGGGTCTGAGTATTGGTGGGATGACCTACAAGTAAATCATTCAGGGGTTTCGCTATTTTGGCATAATCTCGAATGAAACGCCGATAATATCCTGCGAAACCGAGAAAAGACCTCAATGTTTTTACATTATGAGGAACAGGCCACTCCTTTAAAGCTTTAATTTTATCAGGGTCTGTTTCAACACCATTTTCAGTCACTACATGACCAAGATATTTTACACCGGTCTTGAAAAATTCACATTTTGAAGGTTTTAGTTTGAGACCATGCTCGTGTAATCTGCTAAATACAGCTTGAATCCTGTTTATATGTTCTTCAAAAGTATCAGAGAAGATAAGGATGTCATCAAGAAAAATAAGACATTCTTTCAGATTGAGCTCACCCATGCAACGCTCCATCAAACGCTGAAACGTTGCAGGGGCGTTGGTCAATCCAAAAGCCATCCTATTACATTCAAAGAACCCTAATGAGCCCACAGAGAAAGCTGTCTTCTTCTTATCTTCTTCTTCCATCTCCACCTGCCAGTAACCTGATCTTAAGTCTAATTTAGAAAAGAATTTTGCTCCCATCAGTGTATCAATCGTGTCATCGATCCTGGGAAGTGTATAAGCATCCCTGATGGTGCGACTATTTAATTTTCTAAAGTCGATACAGAATCTGAGAGAGCCATCCTTCTTTCTAACTAACACGACGTTAGAAGAAAAGGACTCTCAGATGGCCTTATCGCATCAGCTTCCAACATATCTTTAAGATGTTGTTTGACTTCTTCATACATGGCAGGTGGAATTCTTCTATATGGGTCTTTGAAAGGAGTATTGTCAGTTAATTTGATAGAGTGTTTGACTAAATCAGTTTTACCAAGATCAGTAAGACCTTTAGAAAAGATATGAGACCAGTCATTCAAGACTTTCTTAACTTTAGCCAATTGCTCTTCTGACAAGTTATCTTTATCAATTGAAACTCCTAAGTCATCAATAACTGTATCTGATGATTTCCTATCAGAGTTCTGAGAAGAAGAAGCAGGAGTCCAAGAATCAACTACTGAAACACAATTCAAAGAACAAAGTAGTGACTTTGGTGGTATACTTATAGCACGAGCTGATAAGTTACAAACTCTCACTGGGACTCGAACAGTAGTACCCGGAGATTTAAGAGAAACGACCCTGGGACAAATAGTTAAATCTCCTGACAATGAGGTATTCATATGCTCAGTGACAGCTGTTTGCATATCATCACATTTTCTGGCAATGCCATGTATTGTTTTTACCTCAAAGGGGGCAATGCGTATTGCATAATTGCACGTTGTACGAACAGGAATGCTGTCATCACATAAACTGTCAAAAGCTGTTTGCCACTCACTCGGTACATTATCAGTAACAACTTCCGTCTTGCAAAGGCGAATAACATTTGTACCTACAATTGCAGGAATTTTGGAATTATATTCCGTATCTGAAACAACCAATAAAGGTATATTGAATTGACTATTTGATAAAAATGGAACTTTTATCTCGGCTTCAATATAACCTTTATATGGTAGCTCATCGCCATTTGCACCTTGAACTTGAAGACCAAATTCCGTTATGGCATGCAGTTGAGGAAGGGGATTCAAAGAATTGTAAAAAGATTCTGAAACAGAGGTCACCATTGAACCTGTATCCACTAAACCAGATGTTTTCACTCCATTTACATAAATGAAACTTTCATTTGCAGAACCTACAATTCTATCTAACAAAGAAGATTTCTCTGTTTCAATTTTACTTGGGCTATTGTAAGGTTCTGATCTGCTGACTTCCTCTGTTTGCCCAGTAACAGAGGAAGTTAGTAGTTTAAAGGCTTGGTACCATCCGTGCCTCTGCCACCCCGGTTAGCACCACGGCCGTCAGTGCCACCACGGCGACCACCACGGAAACCACCACGACCTCCAAAGCTACCCTGATTTTCATTTCCACTGTTGAAATGAATTTGGTTACCTCTGCCATAGGAACCCCTGTATCCTCTATAAAAACCTCTATTATAACCTCTTCCTCGACCTCTATAAAACTGAGGTTGGAAATCGGCCAACTGTGAAGAGGTTTGGCTGTTTGCAGCCGATAATGCTTGCTGCTGGGTCTCAAGCTTTTTCTCCATAGCTTTCATTCGACCCATTAATTCAGTCATTTGCTTCAATAAAACTGAATTTGTATCTTCAGCTTCACTGGAGCTCTGAGCAACATTTTGCTGAGCAACTTTTTGCTTAGAAGTTGTTACGGGTGGTTTGCTCATAGCATTTTCTTCCTGTTCAACCTTACGGACCTCTTTTAATAAAGATTGAAAATCTTTAATAGAGTCGTAAAGGTGCCTTGTTGAGTGCTTAAGCTGCTGGTTCTTAAGACCAGTCCAGAACTTGCTTCTCAACATTGCATCTTTTGCTATGAGATCAATATGTCCATATCTAATGGCACGTGATAATGTTTGTTCCAAACGAGAACCATATTCAACAATAGACTCTTTATCCTTTTGATAATCACTATAAAAGGATTGAATGAGAGTCTCACTGGAACACACATTTCCATAAAAACCATCAAGCTTATATAAAATATCCTCAACGGATGCATCTTCACCAAGAGGGACTAAAATACTTCTTGCTGAGCCTTTTAAAGAGTTCCTAATAGATTGTAAAAGAACATGCTCTGGTAACTGTTGGGACTTAAGAAGACACTTGACTTCGAAGTTCCAAACCTCATAAGTTGTTTCCCCTTTCTGTGGCTCCTCTGAACCACTGAAAAAGGGCAGTTTGGGAATATTATAAGAGGGTGTTACCAAGGAAGCATTCAAAGGGTTAGAAGTACCCCCAAGTTGCAATCTAGGTATAGGAGAGAAAGGTGGAGGAACTTGGAATCTTTGTGGAGGCATACTTGGGCGTGTTTTAGATGTAAAACCAGCACCAGGTGTACTTGTGATATGATCTTCCCTGGTGGCTGAAGGTGCCTTTTCTTTTGCGACCAACAGTTCCATCAGGTGATCATACTGTGCCTTAGTTATGACTTTAAGGTCTTGCTGCTCCACTTCAGCAATAGCTTGTGTAAGCTTTTCATCCTCAGAATCTTTGCCAGCCATAATGAAAAATATCCAATTTATATGGCACAAGACTATGATCAAAAACTATAAAATATCACAGACAAAAAAAAAACAAATCTACACACAATATATGTATATATCAGACCACAACAAATCAGCAACTTTGACTAGTTGGATGAAGTATACTAGCAAGATGTGTAACACTGAAATAATATGATGCTCAAAAATTCACACAATGTTGCAAGAATCACTGCAGTACCAGCATTGGCATTGGTGGGAGCTTATTCCTTACCTATTGCCAGCAAGTACCCGCAATTCCCAACAAAATGCAAAATTTAAGCACAAAACTTAAACACAAGAATAACGATTCTTTTCATCCAGCACCTTGCTAGCAATTTATTTGGGTGAACTCCATCCTTGTAGTTAGCAAAATTGACACTGGTTCTGTTGTGACCTGTCTGACCAGATTTTCTATTTCTGTATAGATCTAGTCTGAATCTAGGAGAAAATACCCCTAATTTTTCATTTATCTCATTGATATAATCATTGATGATACAAATTCTGTCATATAAGACTAGATCTCTCTCAATGAATTGAGATGGATTTCTATGTCCCCTACTCTGATTCCAGGCTTGTATAGAATATGGTGGTATTTGAAGAAAAACAATTGAAACACTAGGGAAATTTGAAACAAAATTTAAATATCTGTTAATTTGGTATTGTAAATAGGAAACTGCTGCATGGTCATTTTCGTGTGCTAAGTCAATAAATCTTCCCTTTTTCGTAGTCAAATCACATGTACCAAGAAAAATATACAAAACAATCTGACCATACACCTGTACTTTTTGAGCTAAATTTCTCTGTAACCAGTAATAATAATCATGAAATCTAGCACCACCGCGACACAGAAATTCAATATCAAAGCCAAATTGAGTAATTATATCACGGTGCTCTTTCAAATAATTGCCCTTGCTATCACTAATTAATATAGCATGTTTGTGTAGTGTTGATGGGCTATAAAGAGGCCTTTCCAAAAATTTCTGTAATTTACTGTGCATAATATGATCACAGTTAGTAACTTAGGGAAAACTGCAAGGAGCAATTATCTAACCACTACTATTTATAGCAGATATAGCAATTATTCTAATAAATGGGACTGCCACAAGGAGCAATTTTCCACCCCCATCTATATATAGAAAATTTAACAACTGGAAAAGGGGATTATACCAATGTAAATATTTTAGATCCTACCTTAAACAGCAAATCTTCAGCCCCTTGAACTTATAGCAGCATATTCTATACAACATACAGGTTAAACTGGTGCCTGAAATATGTACACATCAAATGATATATCACAGATAGCTGACTTAAAAAACAGTTAAAATATAGGAATTGGGACTGCGGCTTCATTCATTCTTCTTCACACACTCTAGTGCTGAAATGTAAGTTTGTTAGTAAGTGAAATGTGTGAATAATATATCTATATATAATGGAATCTTTTCAAACCCTACTAAACATGAATGGAAGCACAAAATAAGACAAATGCTATGATTTGCAAAAATTGGTATCCCTGGTACCAGTCTGGATTACTTTAGAACAGGCTTTGAAAAGGGTACCCACATGCCGGCATAAAATTCTAAAGACTTAACCGGGGCCAGGTCACACCAAGATGTACAAATACATAAAGTCTAACAAATACATTTATCACTAACTCTAATAAGCATTTAGAGTTTGAGTTGGAGTGTACACTCTGTCACATAAATGTATACATGTGTTTCTGCAGATAGCAACTGCTGTGTGGAGAAACACACATAAAAGATAGATAGAACAACATGAAATCTGAAACCGGTTATAGGCATAAAATGCATTTATGCGCATAAACAGTTTCCTGCCTGATCAGGGCCTTATTTATACTAATGACATGATTCAGTAGAAGGAAAGCAAGAATAAGGATAGAAAAAGACACAAAACTAGACAAAATGAGTCAATAAAATGAATAAAATAAGAAAGAAAGAGTCATTTTGTATCCGCTTAGCCGGTCAACACTGTTTGTTATGTCAGAAGATTGGAGATCATCCTGGAAGTGTTCATATACCACGAGATGAGCTCATGATGAATATCTAAAGGGATAGATCTATCAATATATCTCAAATACAAAACCGGTTTGAAATTATTATGGCCATTTTACATCACTGTCATGCGAAACACAGATATACCCACAACCGATGATATCACATGAACAGCAGAACTTTACGAATAGATGGATGAAATGATTTCCATGATCATAGTACTATGGATCTGTAGTAGAGGTGTATCCAGGTGATGCCCAAGTTATATGTACATGATGATGTTGATGGTTGTTGTTGATGGTTCGATGAAGTTGGGCGCCAAACTGTAACCCGGTGCACAAGGCAGAACTACGAGCCTCAGTTGTTTTCAGATGTTTAATGTACATGAAAAAGGCATCCCTAAAATAGACATAAAATACCATTGTTTACTAAATGTCCTCATGTACGAAGACATGTACACAAATATGACAGTGTCGAAAACCGGAGCCGGGGAATACTGACTGTCATTAATACTGACAAGAATATAATAAAAACAACATAAATGGTCTTACTTGACTTTAACAGAATCCTCTCACATTGGTGTTATAAATCCTCATCCGTATTTAACACTGTTGTTGTTTTGGACGAAATTTCACCATTCGCGATGTGTTAACTATTTATAGAATACACAAATTCCCACGCGACAAATATAAACAGAATATCGATAAGAGATAAGACAATTTACCTGGAGAATAAATAATCAGCCCTATAGGCTATAAATGATGAGTCATGTCAATGTGAAATTGACGACAGACATAAATATGATCTATAATGGCGTCTCTACTCTCTTTGAAAAATGCGCAGTGCGTGTAAATGCATTCACGTGATATAAAAATGCAAATGCGATTGGGTGTTATGTTATTACTTCAGTGATGCACACATACGTCATACACTCCTATTTTTATTCGGATCTAAAAATAGAATGAAATTCCCGATTCAATACGGAGAGGGGCGTTCAAAATGTTTTCTGTAAAAAGTCACTGTGTGACAATAATAATCAGGCAGAAGTATAATGCAATGCTTTTTCAAAATAATAATTTTAAAAATGCTACATCTGCTTGTATTGATAGTGATACGACAGTTGAGGGATTTGTATCACTTGGAAGACCTTGAAATTAGTGATCATGAATTAACCCCTGAGAGGTTTTTTTTTTTTTTTTTGTGGAAGGGCCATGCAAAGCCAAAAACATTTCTTTGAAAAAAAATGTTGTTGCTAATACCAATAATAGGTCCACTGGAAAGACGGAAATCTGTCAGGATATGGTCTATCAGTAATATGTCACTATAAGATGCTATTAATGGGAAACATTCGCGGCAGCTTTCTGCAAGTAGGTTTATACATACTGGTATGAAAAAAAAGGACAAATAAGACAGAAATTACCGTATTCGACCTATTTGCCGCACCGTGCGCTTAGTTTTTTCAAAATTGTATGAAAGTGTTGTGGTGAAAAATCTACCTAAATACGAAAAAGATGCGGGAAAAAGCTTCTGATATGATTGTTTTATACAGTTGAATTTCAGCATAGGGGTTCACCATGTTCACCATATATACATAAGATTGTCCGGGTCAAAGATGCAGCAAAACTCAATATGAATTTGTCGGGAGGTTACTGTAAAGTGTGCGCTTGTGTATTTTTTCCAGAGGGGGCTTGGGTGTGTGCTTGTGGGGGCATGTGCGGTAAATGGGTCGAATGTGGTATGTTATAAATACCTTGCAGGAAAAACAATACTAAAAAAAATCAAAGAATGGAGGCTGAAGGATGTAAGGTGAGAGAAAGGTTTTCTGTTAAACTTATTGAAATAATGATTTGTATAGTATGTGTAAATTGAAATTACTAAATAAAGGTATCAACAAAAAAAAAAAAAAAAAAACAATGTTTTAAAGAAATTTGACCTAGTTTTTCAGCTGACATGACCCATATTCGAACTTGACTGAGATATTATCAAGGGAAATATTGTGGAAAAGTTTCTTAACCCATTGAAGTAAGACTGTTGCCTCTAGGGGGTGAACAAGGTAAATATTGACAACGCACGATGCACATACATGTACTAAGGAGACAGGGTGATCACAATATCTCACCTTGAGCTCCGAAGTGCTCAGGTGAGCTAAAAACAGGGTTCTTTTATTTCGGTTTTATGCCCTTTAAATATCATTTCATTTACAATGAGCCTTTCTTAATAACCATTTTTGTTCCAAATAGAATCTTCCTCCTTATATATAGCAGGAGTGCATTTCAAAATTTAGGGGTGATGGGTTGTGTTTTCTTTAAAATTTATTTGGAAAACGGCTGAGTTTTTTTGCAAAAGTGTAGGCCTGGATCAGATGCCGCGTTCTGATCTGGGCCTGCACTGTTTGCCAGGGTACCCATTTTAGGGTTTCTGGTACAAAATGGGTTAGTCAGAGATTGACGAAAAACCTAGTACACAGAGAAAATAACCTGAGCTTCTGAAGCAGAACTTGGCATCTCACATGTTACCATAGCAAGGCTCTAACTCAGGGCAGTGGGCTTTAATATTGAAAGAAAAAGGGCTCTTAAGCGCAGACCCTTTAGGTCCATTGAATAAAAGATTAACATTTGTTTTCTTAACCTTAGGGAATAAAACAAAACAAATGCCTTCTTAATCCTATTGTAATTTAATAAAAATGCTTTTGTACAGGTTTATAATTGACAAAGAGGTCTATAAAACAGTTTAGTAGGTACAGTAATCCATAATTTGCCATATTTTATATGAGTTTAATCCGTTTTGTACCAAATGGAATCTTCTTCCTTATATATACCAGGAGTCCATTTCAAAATTTAGGGATGTGTGGTTGTATTTTCTTCAAAATTTGTTTGGAAGATGGCTGAACTTTTTGCAAACAGTGTAGGTCCTGATCAGACACAGCGTTCTGTAGTTTCTGATCTGGGCCTGCAGTTTGCCAAATACCTGTTTTGGTGTTTCTGGTACAAAATGGGTTAATGACCCTTCCAAGATTACTTGACTAATATACAGGTGATTGTTAATCAGAGGTGCTTATTAACACTTATCCTGCTGAATAATTAATTTTGCGACATCATTTCTGACTATCAACCAATCAAATTATTTAGTTTATACTAATTTATTTTACTTAAATTGCGATGAAAGCTTCTTGCTTTTTTGAATCGCTCTCGAACACTCATTCGGTACCTTATCACTTGTGCGAGAGAGGCAGTGACTTTTGCACCACTGCTACCCATTTACACCTGGGTCGAGTGGGGCAGTAGCATTATGTGTCTTGCACAAGGACACACCTCACCTCTGGTGGCTGGATTCAAACCCACAACCTCTCGATCATAAGTCAAACACGCTAACCACTGTGCTATCGAGGCTGCCTATATATCAAATTACTTGACATATTACATTCATTTAAATTTACAAACTGAATGACAGTGTAGATCCAGATCAGATGGCTTCTTCAGAAGTCATCTGATCGGGAACTACACTGTTTGCAAAGATATGGTTTATCGTGTTCAACAGGATAATAGTTAAACAAAACACCCAAAGAGAAATCAACCTGCCTTTCCATTGGCAGAATTTGGCGTCTCATATATGACCATGACATGCCACATGTCATAAATGACAGGCCAATGAAAATGCAGGCCAGTCTGGGATTATGGATACCCTTGTAATCTGATTCAGACTGTTGTTCAAAACTAACAATATCAGTAGTTAACATATTGTTAACCTGCTGTTGCATAAATTAATTTAGCCACACACATTTATATTTCAACCAATCAAATTACTTGATGTATTTTATGCATTCAAATTTGCAAAGTGAATGGCAAACAGTGTAGATCCTGATCAGATGGCTTCTTCAGAAGCCATTTTCAGAAGCCATCTGATCTGGAACTACACTGAAGAGCAGGATACAGAATAGAGTCTGACCATACTGGTATAACAATATTTTTGCTGCAAGAATTTGAGTAGCTTTACCCCTGTCCTGGGGAATAATAAAGTTTGCCACACCCATTCCTGACCATCAACCAATTAAATTACTTGATATATTCAAGTTTTTTCTTGATATTACTTGATATATCAAGTTTTATCAAACTGATATATTTAAATTCACTTGAATTTGAAAACTGAATGGCAGTGAAGATCCTGATCAGCTTGCTTCTTCGGATGCCAACTGATCTGGATCTACACTGTTTGCAAAAATGGGAGTTGTTGTGTTCAGCAGGATAAGGTTACTCTTTATCCTGGTGTACAAGACAGCCCCTATCTTTGCAAACAGTGTAGATCCTGAAGAAGCCATCTGATCAGGATCTACACTGTTTGACATTCAGTTTATAATTTGTAAGAATAAATAACATCAAGTAATCTGATTGGTTCAAAGTAAGAAATGAGTTTGGCTAAATTAATTATTCAGCAAGATACAAGTTAAGTCTGATCAGGGTCTTTGATGTTTGCATGAGCCCTCGATAATCTCTTGATCATTCCCTCAATATCTGAGCACATGCTTGATAAAACCTATAAAAAGAAGTGTGAGCAGATGCACAGTCTGATCAGAGTATTTGCTGTTCACATGAACCATAAGTTACATGCAAAGATTCCTACTTTTTTCATTGGGTGACAGGGCTGAGATGTCATTTCATCTCAGTGTTGGGTAAAAGTCCCACAAAATTGGGAGCATCGTCTCCAAAATGATCTGTAGTGTTGACAGGGATGTTAAACCTAAAATCAGCGAACCAACCAACTGAAAAGCAAAGATCCTTGCAAGACCGGCCTAATATGCAAACTGATCTGCGTCTGTGGATGGTAGCAGCAATCTTCTTGCAGGTTTTGTCAGGGTGTGGCTTAGTTACAAACCTTACAAAAGATTTTTTTTTCTGTATGGTTTGTTGTGCCCTGATTCAAAAGCAAAAAACCATACAAAGCAAAATATAACAATTAAAATACTTGTGATTATACACAATAAAATATGAAAAAATTCTAACTCTTTGAAATATTTAAGAACTGAAATTTCACTTTTTCTGTATGATTGGTTGTGCCCAAATTCAACAGCAATAAACCATACAAAGCAAAATATAACAATTAAAATACTTGCGATTATGCACAAAATAAAATATGAAAAAAATTCTAAATATTGAAATACAGTAAAATTCCTATATTAAGACCACCATTGGGACTGTTCAAAAGTGGTCTTTAAGACCACTTTTGAACAGTCCCAAAGGTGATGGACTGTAAAGACCACTTTTGATCAGTCCCAAAGATGATCACTTATTAGGAAACACTGAGTGTAGAAAACACAAAAAAAGAATAACGGATATGTTCTTAATAAGCTTTAAAAAGCAAATTTAGTTTTAATTTTAGGTGGTCTTAACAGTGGAATTTTACTGTATTTAAAAATTGAAATTTCACTTTTTAACATTTCATGAAGAATTTTAGCTATGAATACTGCCTTCATTACGTCATGAAAATTGAAAAACTGAAATTTCAATTTTTATTATATTTCAGACTATATTTTAAGATAATTCTGTGCGTTATTTACAAAAGCATCATGTGAACAAGTCTGTGAAATGAACACCCCCCTAAACCCCACTTTATATACAGGAAACTGGGGTTTACAGGGGTATGTATTACTTTTCTTATTTCTGCTTTATGAGGTGGTTCTAACGAGTACCAACAACCTATGTTTGCAGTATAAATAGGAAAAATATCACAGATTTTTTTTATATAAAAAGTGGCATTTTGAAGATGTGAAACATCACGAAAACATGCCTATATAATTTTGACTACCTTGAATCCCACTTTTATAGTAAAACTGGGGTTTACAGGGGTAAACCTTATTTTTCTTATTTCTGCTCTAAGAAACAAGAGCTGTCGCAAGACAGCATAGCTCCCCTGTTTCGCGCCTTCAAGATATAAGGTAAAATTACTGAACCATGAAATATAGGTCACACACACCTAGATACATTTTGAGGTCAAGGATCAGGTCAAATGGAACATATATGGAACTAATATCCCAGGTATGACATTTCTCCAACAAATAGTCTTCAAGATAAAAGGCAAAATCACTTGACCGTGAAATACAGGTCACCATGACCTTCACCCTTTTACACTTGAACCAATGTCACTTGTTTGGCTGATGTATAACCAATTCTGTCTGTAACTTGTTAGCATAAGGGAAAGGTATGCAACAAATTACAAAGTTGTCCTAGATTTTGACCCCTAGTCCCACCGCATCCCCACTCCCAGGCATGAACCCAGGGGTGTGTTGTCTTGGAATCTCAGAAGACACTCCCAGGTATCCAAGTTGTAAATATGAATGCTTTGTGATGAATGACTGCTGAGATATAAGCATTTCAAAAACTTTAACACAGTATTACATAGGTGTTCTAGATTTTGACCCCAAGCCCCACCCCTGGGCATGACCCCAGGGGTCTGTTCTCTTTGAACATCAGGCGACCCTCCCAGGTACTAAAGTTCCAAATATGAGTGCTCTGCGATGAGTGACTGTTGAGATATAAGCATTTGAAAAACTTTAACACAGTGTGACGGGAATGCAAACGCAAACACACACACGCACGCCATCCGAGGTGACAACAATAGCTCTCCATGTACTTTGTACAGGCAAGCTAAAAATATCAAAATTTTTCATCTTAAAATTTCAATTTTTTCGGCTCTTAAGTTTACAATGTTTTTGTATAGGCATGTTTTCATAATGTGTTGCAAGTGTGTGTTATGGTGAGTGAGTGTTTGAGTTTTACATCCCACCAACAGCTAAGGTCATACGGAGATGGGACCTCGGTTTAAAGACTCATTCGAAAGTCTGGAGAAGCCCGGGATCGATCCTGGGATCCCTGGTTTACAAGGCGAGTAGCGTAACCACTACACGCTGGAGGCTTCTACCCATGTGTTATGGTACTGATAGGTATTGAGTATTGTTTGTTTATTTGTTTATTTGTCAAAACTATTAAGGTCATTTTGGAGACGTTGCTTCCGATTTTGTGGGACTTTTACATAGACATCTCAAGCCCTACCACCCATAGAAACCGCTAGGGTTTAAAGAGCAGTCCCACTCGCATCACTTTTCCTGAGCAGGCTTAGACCTAAGCTGTTTACCAGTACTCCAGTTCGGTCGGTTTCAGCTCTGCACGGTAGCCCCAATGGACAGGGGCACTAGGTATTGAGTATGCAAAATATGCAGTTCAAAAATAATGTTGATAAATGTTTGTCTCCATAATGTTAAAGAGTGATCTGACAACAGGTCAATGAAAAGTTACATTGACCAAACAAGAAGATTGATTATTTGCAATGTTGCTTTACCTTTTTTATACCAAATGAAATCTTCCTCCTTATATATAGCAGGAGTCCGTTTCAGGATTTAGGTGTCAGGTTGTATTTTCTACAAAATTTATTTGGAAAATCGCTGAACTTTTTAATTTATACTAATTTATTTTAGCTTGACTGCGATGGAAGCTTCAAGCTTATTTAATCGCTCTCGAACACTCATTCCTGATGTTTTCAAGCGCGCGAGAGAGATGCAGTGACTATTACACCACTGCTACCCATTTACACCTGGGTGGAGTGAGGCAGTGTCATTATGTGTCTTGTCCACCAAGAACACACCTTGATACCAGGTGAACTTTTTGCAAAGGGTCTAGGCCCTGATCAGATGCTGTGTTCGGCGGCGTCTGATCTGGGCCTTCAGTGTTTGATAATTACCCCTTTTGGGGTTTCCGGTACAAAATGGGTTAACAACAATGTCTCGGAATCAACTTAACTTCCAGTAGATATAAAGACAGTTGGTCTAAATTGTTTCATCAAGGTGGTCAGTAGTATGTGTCAATATTTAACAATAAAATATGATAAAAATACAAGTATTTGATCAATAAATGTGCCATTTACTCAAAAACAGACTTCTACCCTTAAGGGGAATGGGAATACCTTCAGGGGAGGCAAATCATGCAAAATTAATTTTGTCTCCCATGTCAACAGAGGTCAACTCTTAAAGGAAAGAATTTGCTCCTCAGGATCAAATTCTTTCCTTTAAGAGTAGACCCCTTTTTCAGTGGGACTGCTTATAGAAAAGCGAACAGTTAGTCCTGAAAGTTGTCTCCCTTTGAAAAATGGCGGAAAAATGAGCTAGGTCTTCCCATTCCCCTTAAGCTGCCAACAAAAACTTCATCTGAAAATATTGTCTGCTTATGTCGTGTGCTGAATCTTCTTCCAAACTTTTTAAAACATTTTGCATAGAGGCCAGCAGTTTTCATCCTGATCAGACTGCTCCTACAGGAGTAGTCTGATCTGGGTCCACACCGTTAGCAAAAAAGAATTTTAAAGTAACCGGCAGATGACAAAGCAGACAACATTTGTCTTCATTGGCATTTTATGGGTTACAATGAATTGGCCATCAAATAACCCTTCAGACACCAAGAAAAACTACATCTGATAATGTCATCTGCTTATGTCATCTGCTGCAACTTCTTGCAACCTTTTAAAAATATTTTCTGCATACTTACACTAGAGGAGCAGTCTGATCTGGGGCCACACTGTTTGCAAAAATGATTTTCAAAGATATCAGCATACAGCAAAGCAGACTGCAATTGTTGTGACTAACATTTTAGGAGATACAAGGAAAGGACATAAGAACATATCTTCTGCCAGACAACTTTTGTGAAATCCTGCCATAAAAATCCTAAAAGATCGGACGCTGTAATTCACCAAAATATTAACAACTTTGTTTCAGGATTCAGGAAAGAGTCTAATAGGTGCAGACGGAATGGAAAACAGTGTGGCCCATGATCAGATTGCTTCTTTAGGCCTATCTGTCCAAATACTTCGGATCATTACTGTATTACCTTTGCACTTCTGAAGAAGGAGTCTTCTCTTAAAGGAAAGAATTTGCTCCTGAGAAGCAAATCTCACTTTAAGAGTAGACACCTGTTGACCAGGGAGAGGAAAATATTTCCGAAAAAGTTGCCTCCCCTGAAGGTGGACACGCTACCCCTAATGTCAGTCTTTATAATGTGAACCCTTACGAGTGGGCAGCTGAAGAAGCTTTTACTTTTATTTTTCATTTTTATTTTTTTTCTGGAGAAAAAAAACTAGTGTTACGATAGCATTGCTGTGGCTGAAATAAACAAGTTTTTCTCATAATTGTGTACAAAATTTGATTCAGATAAAAAGATACCAAAAAGGTATTTTGTTGTTGTTGATTCAATGTTTAATGTCCCCGTCAACACTGTACAGGTCATTTTGGAGATGTTGCTTCCAGTTTTGTGGGGCTTTTACAGGACATTGAGATAAAATGACACCTGAAGCCCTGTGGCCCAATGAAACCAATAGCGTTTATAAGCATGGACGGTCCAACTCGCACCGCTTTGCCTGGGCAGGTTTAGATCCTCTAAGCCGTTTACCAGTTCTCATGTGCAGTCAGTTCCAGCTCTGCGTGGAAGCATCATGTAGCCCATCGAGCCCTGATGGGCAGAGGCCACCAAAAAGGTATCTACAAAAGAGAAAGAAAATATGAAACCTATACCCCAGTAAAAGCCATTTTGTACTCTGATATGCATTTGTTTGCTTGCTTGTTTTTGAGTTTCATCATGAAAACATGTCAATATAAATTTGACCCCCTCGAACCCCACTTTTATATAGTAAAAATGGAGTTTACAGGGTTAAACCTTATTTTTCTTATTTCTGCTCTAAAATATAGATTGCGGGTACACGTTAGAACCGCCTCATCTGCTCTAAAATATAGATTGCGGGTACACGTTAGAACCGCCTCGATGAGGCGGTTCTAACAAGTACCCACAATCTATATGAGCAGAAATAAGAAAGATATAAAAAATTTTCATCTTAATTTTTTTTTTTTTTCGGCAGTAAAGTTTACAATGTATTTGTATAGTCGTGTTTTCATAATGTAATGACCCATTCAACACTATTAAGGTCATTTCAAGCCATTTAGTTATCCTAAGCACCCTTTTCCTGGACAGCTTATTCCTTGCAGGAGTTTATATGTTTTACCAGTACAGCACTCATTCTTCAAAGCAACTTATAAATTACAACTACCATAATCTATTTCTATCAAAATTTGACTGTGGTATCTGAAACATGGATATTGTCAACCAATGGCCCTAGATGAGAACAAGAATAATATTCCATCAACTGCACTACCAGGGCCAATCCCAGAAAAATGAAAAAGAGAAATGAGACCCAGGATAGTTTGGAGACGAAACCTTGTCACACAGAATTAACTACCTTGACTTTTGCACCATATTGTCATTCTGGTGTGTGTGTGTGAATTCGGGTTTAACATCGCTTTCAACAATTTTCCAGTCATATCACGACGGTGTCTGGTTGCGACAGGGAGCTCAATGCTCACGTTTATAGTGCTGCCTCACTGAAGTATCATGTCCCAGACACATTACATGATACCACACCCAGTCACATTATCCTGACACTGGATCGACCAGTCCTAGCTCTTCCCCGTAAACCTGAGTGCCAAGCGAGGAGCAGCTAGTACCATTTTTAACGACTTTGGTATGTCGCGGCTCGGGATCGAACCCCAGACCTCCCGTTCCCCGGAGCGGACACTCTACCAACTGAGCTATCGGGGCCGGTTTTTTCATTCTGGTATGTTATCTCATAAATGTGGTAACCGTTACTCACAGTTGCAGTTAAGGATGAATAAAAGGACAATTTTAGGATTAAATTTCTTATTTCTTCATTAAATTGTAATATGGTGTGGGTACTTGTTAGAATTGCCTCCTTGAGGCAATTCTAACAAGTACCCACAACAAGTACCCACAACATATGTTGCAAACAAGAAGTAAGGAAAATTATCCCTTGGATATTCTCGTTACTCCTACCATATTTACCGTAAGTACTCGTATTCAGCCAGCTCAAATCCTTACCATACTTATTCTAAAATTCGAACAAGTACCATTACGATAACACACCCAATCGACATAGTGCACTTTTTCACATCTCCAAAATGGCTACTTTTCTGATGAAAATCTATAATATTTTTATTTTTAATTCAAACATAGGTTGTGGGTGCTGGTTAGAACCGCCTCAATTCAAACATAGGTTGATGGTGCTGGTCAGAGAACCGCCTCCTTGAGGCGGTTCTAACGAGTACCCACAACCTATGTTTTGCATAGGCTGTGGGTGCTGGTTAGAACCGCCTAATTGAGGCAGTTCTAACGAGTACCCACAACCTATGTTTTGGAGCAGAAATAAGAAAAATAATGTATACCCCTGTAAACCCCTTTTCCCTACAAAGTGGGGTTTAGGGGGTGTTCATTTCACAGCCATGTTCATGTGATGAATTTACCAACCCATGTTGTGTCTAAGAATAAGGGGATGAGTGGCAAACAGTGTGGACCCTGATCAGACACCGTGTCCTGCGACATCTAATCTGGGTCTACACTGTTTGCTCGGGCCTGTCTGTCCAAATACATAGTAAATACAGTATGCAATTTATATTATTGGTAAGTTCAGTCTCATTTAAATTCCTGTTGCATTTTGCCTGTGATGTTGCATCTTCTAAGATCATATTTATATTAAATGAGCAACGGGCCTTCGTGGCCTAGTGGTTAAGAGCGCTGACTCTTGATTATTAGGTCTCTCACCGCTGTTGTTCGAGCCTCGCTGGGGTCATATGTGAGACGCCAAGTTCTGCAAAGTCGAGCATTCCGTCATGACAAATTTTAACTGGGCATGCCCAGCCATTCAGAGGGACCAGGGATATGGCTTTCTGTCTGAAGGTTCCTCTTGATTCACTGCTTGTATGAGCGAGCAGCGAAGGTTCTGGCGAGACTGCGCGGATGCGCAGGCTCACCTGAACCTTCGCTGCTCGCATAGGCGATAAGTACCAAAATCGCTTGACGGGGCCCAATTGGCAATGACAAAAACTGTGAAATAAAGAACGCTGAAATTAAGTAATTTATTAATACATATATACATATATCAACTCGATGCTACTATTTGAGAAAATTGAAGCTGTGGGCTGCTCCAATTTCCAAGTAACTTGCATTGTTTTTGGTTAAAAATTTCAGTAAAAATCAAAATAACTGATAGAATAAAATCAAAATAAATAATATAAAAATACAAACAATATCATAGTTTTTTTTTATAAGAAACAATTTTATGGCAAGATAACTAGTAAGTTTATGAAGACTTTACCTGAGCTGTCTATATGAGTGCAGTAAAATTCATATATTAAGACCAACTTTGGGATTGTTCAAAAGTGGTCTAGAGCACACTGGATGTAGAAGACACAAAGAAAATGTAACTAGAACTTTCTAAATACATGTATCTTAAAATTAAAAGCATTTTTTTTTCTTAATTTTAGGTGATCTCTACCCATTGCATACGGAAGTATGTACCTTAGGAAACAGTGCAGGTCCAGATCAGACACCATAGAATGCGGCATCTGATAAGGGCCTGCACTATTTGCCAACAGAATTTTCGGTCAAAAATACAATAAAAACGAAAACAAGAGGGCCATGATGGCCCTGGATCGCTCACCTGATCCATAGTGTAACAAGTGGGCCCCAGAGAGGGCCATTATTGGCCCCAGGGTTTTAATGTGCATAATGTTGAGGGAGGTCTTAAAGGTGAAGCTTCATACCAAACATCAACAAAGGCTATAATTAGAACAATCTTGGCAAAGGTCCACTAGATAAAGCTACACATCAAATTTCAAAGACCTGGGCCTTGCAGTTTCAGAGAAGAAGATTTTTTTTAAAGATATTCCCTACATAAGCCTATGCAAAACCAAATGGCCCCAGGGCTATATAAATCTATGTAAAAACAAAGGGCCCCGGCCCGGGGTGGGGGCATTTGTGGCCCCAGGGCTATAATTTGAACAATCTTGGTAGAGGTCCACTAGATAAAGCTCCATACTAAATATCAAAGGCCTTGGCCTTGCAGTTTCAGAGAAGATTTTTAAAGATTTCCCTATATAAGTCTATGCAAAACCAAAGGGCCCCGGAGCGGGGACATTTTTGGTACCAGGGCTATAATTTGAATAATTTTGATAGAGGTCCACTAGATGCAGCTTCATACCAAATATCAAAGACCCAGGCCTTGTGGTTTCAGAGAAGAAGATTTTTGAAGATTTTCCCCATGTAAGTCTATGTAAAACCATAGGGCCCCAGAGTGGGGGCATTTTTGGCCCCAGGGCTATAATTTTAACAATCTTGGTAGAGGTCCATTAGATGCAACTTCATACCAAATTTCAAAGTCCTGGGCCTTGTGGTTTCAGAGAAGATTTTTAAAGATTATCCCTATATAAGTCTATGTAAAACCAAAGGGCCCCGGGACGGGGCCACTTTTGGCCCCAGCACTATAATTTGAATCATCTTGGTAGGGGTCCTTTAGAAGAAGCTTCATACCAAATATAAAAGACCTAGGCCTTGTGGTTTCAGAGAAGAAGATTTTTAAAGATTTTCCCTATATAAGTCTATGTAAAACCAAAGGGCCCCTGAGCGGGGGCATTTTTGGCCCAAGGGCTATAATTTGAACAATCTTGGTAGGGGTCCACTAGATGAAGCTTCATACAAAATATCAAAGTCCTGGGCCTTGCGGTTTCAGAGAAGAAGATTTTTAAAGATTTTCCCTATATAAGGCCATGTAAAACCAAAGGGTCCCAGTCGAAGGCTTTTTTTGCCCCAGCACTATAATTTGAACAATCTTGGTAGGGGTCCACTAGATAAAGCTTAATTCCAAATATCAAAGTCCTGGGCCTTGCAGTTTCAGAGCAGAAGATTTTTAAAGATTTTCCCTATATAAGCCTATGTAAAACCAAAGGGCCCGGCGGCGGGGACATTTTTGGCCTCAGCACTATCATTTGAATAATCTTGTTAGGGGTCTTTTAGATGAAGCTTCATACCAAATATAAAAGACCTAGGCCTTGTGGTTTCAGAGAAAAGGATTTTTAAAGATTTTCCCTATATAAGTCTATGTAAAAACAAAGGGCCCCTGAGCGGGGGCATTTTTGGCCCAAGGGCGATAGTTTGAACAATCTTGGTAGAGGTCCATTGGATGAAGCTTCATTCTAAATATCAAAGTCCTGGACCTTGCGGTTTCAGAGAAGAAGATTTTTAAAGATTTTCCCTATATAAGTCTATGTAAAACCAAAGGGCCCCTGAGCAGGGGGATTTTTGGCCCAAGGGCTATAATTTGAACAATCTTGGTAGGGGTCCACTAGATGAAGCTTCATACAAAATATCAAAGTCCTGGGCCTTGCGGTTTCAGAGAAGAAGATTTTTAAAGATTTTCCCTATATAAGCCTATGTAAAACCAAAGGGCCCCAGGTGGAGGCTTTTTTTGCCCCAGCACTATAATTTGAACAATCTTGGTAGGGGTCCACTAGATAAAGCTTAATACCAAATATCAAAGTCCTGGGCCTTGCAGTTTCAGAGCAGAAGATTTTTAAAGATTTTCCCTATATAAGCCTATGTAAAACCAAAGGGCCCGGGGGTGGGGACATTTTTGGCCTCAGCACTATCATTTGAATAATCTTGTTAGGGGTCTTTTAGATGAAGCTTCATACCAAATATAAAAGACCTAGGCCTTGTGGTTTCAGAGAAAAGGATTTTTAAAGATTTTCCCTATATAAGTCTATGTAAAAACAAAGGGCCCCTGAGCGGGGGCATTTTTGGCCCAAGGGCGATAATTTGAACAATCTTGGTAGAGGTCCAATGGATGAAGCTTCATTCTAAATATCAAAGTCCTGGACCTTGCGGTTTCAGAGAAGAAGATTTTTAAAGATTTTCCCTATATAAGGCCATGTAAAACCAAAGGGCCCCGGAACGGGGGCATTTTTTGCCCCAGCACTATAATTTGAACAATCTTGGTAGGGGTCCACTAGATAAAGCTTAATACCAAATATCAAAGTCCTGGGCCTTGCAGCTTCAGAGCAGAAGATTTTTAAAGATTTTCCCTATATAAGCCTATGTAAAACCAAAGGGCCCGGGGGCGGGGACATTTTTGGCCTCAGCACTATCATTTGAATAATCTTGTTAGGGGTCTTTTAGATGAAGCTTCATACCAAATATAAAAGACCTAGGCCTTGTGGTTTCAGAGAAAAGGATTTTTAAAGATTTTCCCTATATAAGTCTATGTAAAACTAGAGTGTTCACAAGTTTTTTCTTTAATTTGACCTACTGACCTACTTTTTGACCCGAAAAGACCTTTATTCAAACTTAGCCAAGATATTGTCACAATGACCATTCTGAGCAAGATTAATGATTTAACCAAACTTGTGGCCTCCTGAGTATTCACAAGGTTTTTCTATGATTTGACCTACTGACCTACTTTTCAACCGGACATGACCCATATTCAAACTTGACCGAGATATTGTCATGATGATCATTCTGAGCAAGTTTGATTATGATTGGACCAAAATTGTGGCCCCTAGGGTGTTCACAAGGTTTTTATATGATTTGACCCGCTGACCTACTTTTTAACCCGATATGACCCATATTCGAACTGGACTGAAATATTGTCACAATGGTCATTCTGAGCAAGTTTCATGATAATTGGACCAAAACAGTGGCCTTCAGAGTGTTCACAAGGTTTTTCTATGATTTGACCTACTGACCTACTTTTTGACCGGACATGACCCATATTCGAACTTGACCAAGATATTGTCATGATGATCATTCTGAGCAAGTTTGATTATGATTGGACCAAAATTGTGGCCTCTAGGGTGTTCACAAGGTTTTTCTATGATTTGACCCGCTGACCTACTTTTTAAGCCGACATGATCCATATTCAAACTTCACTAAAATATTGTCACAATGATCATTCTGAGCAAGTTTGATGATGATTGGACCAAAATTGTGGCCTCTCGAGTGTTCACAAGGTTTTTCTATGATTTGACCTACTGACCTACTTTTTTACCCGACATGACCCAAATTCGAACTTGACCGAGATATTGTCATGATTATCATTCTGAGCAAGTTTGATGATAATTGGACCAAAACTGTGGCCTCTAGTGTGTTCACAAGAAAAAGTTTACGCACGGACGACGCACGACGGACGACGGACGACGGACGACGCACGACGCACGACGACGCCGGACATCTTACTGTCACAAAAGCTCACCATGACCTTCGGTCAGGTGAGCTAAAAATAGGCCTACCACCCCTTATATGACAAATGAACTCGTCCAACATATAACAATGGAAGAGTCCACTAGTATACAATGGATTAATAGCTTAATTCGTTGTACTAACTGAACAGACAGTTCAAACAAGCCTGTTCATATAGGCACAGGTCTAGACTAGGAAGAATGGGCCATGATGAGCAAAACTGGGCCGTGGATCGTATGCACTCAGTGATGATTTGGATCAGTCTGCATGCCCACTCTATCAGAATAAGCTTTTCAGTTCTGCATGGCTAAACACTGTGTCCATGGGTATCCTAATAGTGCACAGCAAAGATTCAGATCAGACTGCACATCGTGGACGCGCAGTCCGATTCTGAGTCTTGCTGGACTCCCACTTTTCTCTCAACTTGGCCAAAATAATGATGGTAATATGGGAATAATTTCTTTTTCTCTCCACTAAAAATTTATTGTGAGTTCTTGTATGATTTGTGTACGTGATTGAATTTTACAGCCCATCTATAGCTAAGGTCATACAGAGACAAGGCCTTGGATTAAAGACACATCTGAAAGCCTGGAGAAGCCCAGGATCAAAACCACGATCCCTGGTTTAAGTGAGTAGCAAAAAACACTACACCATGGAGACGTTAGATTTGCTTTGATATGTTCTCTTTTTTAAGAAGGATGAAAATTATCATTTCATCATCCTCAATTGGGCCATTCTAACAAGTACCCACAATATATGTTTCTAAACAAGAAACATGGAAAATTATGGCTTAAGGGGAATGGGAACACCCGGCAGATTATTTCCGCCATTTTTCAAAGGGAGCCAACTTTCGGGACTTCATGTTCGCTTTTCCGATGAAAAAAGGGGTCATCTTAAAGGAAAGAATTTGCTCCTCAGGAAAAAGGGGTCTACTCTTAAAGGAAAGAATTTGCTCCTCAGGAAAAAGGGGTCTACTCTTAAAGGAAAGAATTTGCTCCTCAGGAAAAAGGGGTCTACTCTTAAAGGAAAGAATTTGCTCCTCAGGAAAAAGGGGTCTACTCTTAAAGGAAAGAATTTGCTCCTCAGGAAAAAGGGGTCTACTCTTAAAGAAAAGAATTTGCTCCTCAGGAGCAAATTCTTTTCTTTAAGAGTTGAACTCTATTGACATGGGAGACAAAAATACTTTTGCAGGAGTTGTCTCCCCTCAAGGTGTATCCATTACCCTTAAAAATCCTTGTACTTCCACCCCATCTGGAGCTTTGTTTCTGAAATTCTGAACACTTCCATATTTTCTATCTTTCTTGCACACCTGACAAGGAAATCTGTGATTTTACCCTTGGATAGAAATTTATGTTCTGACCCTGGTGTTCCGACCCAGGCAACTAACATAAATGCGCTTCAGTTCTATTCAACTGCCGAAACTACTTCTGCACTACTTTTATTTTGTAAACAATATACATGTGCGAGCTGTCAAAACTAACCGGATATGTTGTGCAAGAAAAAGAATCCAATATGGGGTTCTGTTGTAGATGGACGTTTCCAACCCTCGGGATGACTGAGCTCAGCGGAACCTCGGCGTAGCCCCGGTTCCATTCAGCACGGTCATCCCTCGGGTTGGAAAGCGTTTCCAACCCTCGGGATTACCAAGCAGGAACCCCGGCGTAGCCTCGGTTCCACTCAGCACGGTCATCCCTCGGGTTGGAAACGCTCATCTACAACAGAACCCCATATCAGATTCTTGTATTCTTCTACAGTCCAACCTGTGTTAAGCAAGCACCTCAGGGATGATCAAAATATGCTTGCTTAAGACAGGTGCGTGCTTAATACAGGTGAATATCAATGTATTTGCATTTTTCTTTCTTGTTTAATTGCTTTATTGCTTAAGACAGGTTGCTTGCTTAATAGAGGTGGCCACTATGACAGGTTTGACTGTCTCTGCTACTGGCTTGCCGACTGTGCCGAGGCCATTTGCAACATATCTCCCATTTCTTTCAGACATTCGTGGATAGTGTGAGCAAACTTCGTGGCATCCGTTTCTGGACAGGATTTCCAGGCACTTATAAATGTACTTATTCTGCAACAGATAAAAATGATATACCGTAATGATCCTAAGTATTCGGACAGATAGGTCTAAGCAAACAGTGCAGAACCAGATCAGACTGCACCAGTCTGATCTCGGCATACACTGTTTGCTTTTCTGTCTGCAGTTTTTTGACATGAAACAAATTTATTAAAATTTTAGGAGAATTACAACAAGTCCTCAAGCTGTCCAAATTTTTAGGATTTTTAAAGTAAAACCAGCAATTTGATCCTTCTCTAAGACTTGATGAACCAGGATATTCTCTACTGTTGCATACAGTGTCACTATTACAGCATAGTATAACTATAACGACTCACAATATCGTAGATACCAGTCCTATAGTGATGCCCTGAAGAACTTGTTCTTTCCTAGAACTATTCCCCAATGGAATAGTCTTCCCTCCTCTGCGTGAATGCCAAGTCCGCAGAAGAGTTCAAAGCCCGCACAGTGTAAGATTGGGACTCAGAGGTATGCGTTTTAGGACACCTCTGCTATGCAGATTGTAAATAGTTTTAAGGACGCATCCAGTGCCTCTCACTTTTTTTTTTTTTTCCAGCTAAATTCTAAATTTAGCCACCCAATCAACTGAGGTAATGGCCAGATATGACCGACTCAGTATAAGAAGATAGATAGATAGATATTAATATGTCTACTCTTGAAGGAAATAATTTGCTCCTGTTAACTTAACCCTTGTCCTGCTGAATAAATTAATTTAGCCACACCCATTTCTGCCTTTTAGCAAATCAGGTTCCTTGATGTAATTTTCTCCCACAAATTAATCAACTGAATGTCAGAGTAGATACTGATCAGATATACAATATCTAATATTCTAGTATTTTTGCTGAAAAAAAAAATGAGCAGGTTTTGCATTTGCAAAAGCTGCTCACATTTTTTTTTCTGCAAAAATAATTATATTTTTGCCATATTTAATGACTCAAAGTTGAAATGATTTGTTAACTAATGACCCCTCTAGTTTTGAATAAATGGCCCCAGTTGATTCTAATGAGTGTACACAACAAACATTTTCAAGATAAAATATGAAAATATTCACTGTTATCTCTAAGTACTTTTTGTCTAGAGGTATTGGAAGAATTTCATAGGGACTGTCTGAGTTCAAATCAGCTATAGTATTTGAGCCATTTATAAAGATAAAGTTAAAGAAGCTTTATTTAACATCACATATTAGAACTAAAATCGCGCAGTCGATGGCAAGCAATCGCATATCCCCACGCTTCCCCGCGGGCCCCACCCCCTGGGCCATCCCCTAGGGGTGTTTGACCCAAGGGGTAAAATTTTGATTGTGATGTATTCTACTCATCATGCCATTCGATTTAATATGCTACACGACCATGTTCTGAAAACTTTGATTTTTTATCTCCAAGGTGCCCCACCCCTGGCCCCACTCCCAGGGGTAGGATCAAAATTCCAAAAGTGTTATGCACTCCCCAGTCCAAAGTTTTATCAGTTCCCAAAGTTTCAAGTTTCTATCTATAACGGTCTAGGAGGAGTTATCCGGTAACAGTAATGTATCGGGGTAAAGGGGTCAAAATCAGTTTTTGACCTCTGGTGACCTCAAAATTGACCCCAGGGGTCAAATTTTGGTTGTAATGTTTTCTACTCATCATGCCGTGCGCTTTGATATATTACAAGATCATGTTCTGGAAATTTTGATTTTTGACCCCTCGGGCCCACTCCTAGGGGTGTGATCGAAATTCCAAAAGTGTTTTGCACTCCCCAGACCACAGATCTATCAGTTCCCAAAGTTTCAAGTTTCTATCTATAACCGTCTAGGAGGAGTTATCCGGTAAAGGGGTCAAAACAGTTTTTGACCTCTGGTGACCTCAAAATTGACCCCAGTGGTCAAATTTCGGTTGTAATGTTTTCTACTCATCATGCCGTTCGCTTTGATATATTACACAACCATGTTCTGGAAATTTTTATTTTTGACCCCTGCGGGGTCCACCCGTAGGGGTGTGATCAAAATTCCGAAAGTGTCATGCACTCCCCAGACCAAAGATCTATCAGTTCCTAAAGTTTCAAGTTTCTATCTATAACTGTCTAGGAGTTATCCGGTAAGACAGATGTACGGAAGTACATACGGACGTACGTATGGACGACGATTACAATATCCCAACTTTTTCTTCGAAAAGTGTGGGGATATTGAGCATCCGACTGAGCTGCAGAGGCTGGTGGACTGAATTTGTCCAGAACAACACTTGTTACACAATCATATGAAATTAAAACCAAAACTACGCACTTTTTTGCTTCAATCTTGTAGAAACAGCCATAGCCATGTTCCACCATAGGTACCACTCCTCCATACGCTGTGGTGTAGCCCACAAAACTTGTGGATAATACGAAGCTGCCACCACCCCCACTGAAATTTACAGGCCACACTGGGTTAGCCCATAAAGCACCAACCTCCACAAGCAGGTCACGTTTTCAAAGCATTTTTTTTTCTTATTTTTTTTTCAGAGAAAATAAGGGTTATCATTACCTGTAAATCATCTGCCAGGCAGACAATTTCATTAAGCAAACATGCCTATACAAATACATTGCCACCTTTATCGCCGAAAAATGAACATGTTTTTTTTTTTTTTTTTTTTTTTTGGTTTGGGTTTTACGGCCCTTTCAAGATTATTTCACTCATATCGAGCCGATCGTTAATCAGAGGTGGACGAAAACCGGAGTACCCGGAGAAAAACCACCTGACCTTCCGTTGCAGAACTTGGCGTCTCACACGTGGCCCGAGCGAGGCTCGAACCTACGGCGGTGAGAGACCTAATGACTAAGAGTCAGCGCTCTTATCCACTAGGCCACGGAGGCCCGTTTAAAATGAACATGTTATGCTGAAAAATTGTGATATTTTTCTTATTTCTGCTCCAAATATAGATTGTGGGCACTCGTTAGAACCACCTCATCGAGGCGGTTCTAACGAGTACCCACAATCTATATTTTAGAGCAGAAATAAAAAAAATTAGGTATACCCCCCGGAAACCCCAGTTTTACTATTTAAAAGTGGGGTTCAAGGGGGTCAAAATTATATATGCGTGTTTTTTGGTGATGACATGTAATTAGCCTTATTTTCTCTGAAAATCTTGAATCACAAAATGTCAAATCTAATTTCCAGTGAAATCTAGCTTAAGCAAGAAACAACTCCTAATGGCATTGCGACAGATTTTAAAAGAAAGACTTAACCAAAGGTAAACACTTGGGGTAATGCCCGCTTCCCCCTACAACCCCCGTTCGGCTACTGCTATTTCACACAGATATCTTTGAATATCCTGTCTAAAAATCAGATTCATGTCTTCTCAGAATTTTTCTTGATGCTTAATTTAAAGGATTAAAGGTCTATAAATGAATAATATATACTTAGTAAACTGTAGTGTACATAAAGAAAGCATTTATGAATACAATGTGATACACAATAAGTACATGTATTTTCAACAACCTGGTTCATTTAGTGTCGTCTGCTAAGTTTGTCTGCGGATTTTGTTTTTCAAACTTTTTGAAAATACTTTTGCATACAGACAAGAACTGTGAGCCCAGATCAGACTGCTCCTACAGGAGCAGTCTGATCTGGGCCCACATTGTTTGCAAAAAAATATTTTTAAGGTAACCGGCAGACGGTGAAACAGACAACAATTGTTGTGATTGGCATGTTATGGGTTAAGGGTAGCTCCCACGACATGCAAAGGAAAATACTTCAAGGTATTAAATAATTTCTGTTTACTGCAATATATTTTTCATTTCAAATACTTTCATTCATATGTGTGAGGGTGGTCAGGTGAGGCAAAGGTGATGTGTATCTTGCGACACTGAGACATCTAACTGATATTGGGGCATCCAACTGATATTGGCTTACAGCTGGGCAAGGCCTGCTGTTCTTGCAGCAGGTAACGAAGAGGGGGGTGTTGTTATTTCTTCCGTTTCTGCACTTCCATTTATTTTCCTCTTTCTCTCCTGTCCCTCCCTTTCACCTCCCCTACTATCTCTTCTATCTCTTTTCTCCCTTGACGACACAAAATGACCCACAAGGGTTGAGGTGTAGTTAAACCCAAAACAATTAATCATTAATATGTGTGAAGAGAACTATGTCCCTGTTTGTTTGTTTGTTTGAATTGGGGTTTAACGGCCCAGTCAACACCATTTAGGTCATTTTTACTTATCCACATTTTTTCTAGGCAGGCTTATACGTAAGCAGTTAACCAGTACAGTGCACATTCTTTCACCAGAAACTGACAACTGCCCTTCTTGAATCAGCGGAAGGGAGAGATTGACCATAGAAAAGATTTCATGATCAATCTCCATGAAAGAATGTTGCCGACACCAGCAGGTATCGGACCCACGTCCTCCTGATCACCAGTCAGACATGCATCAGACTGAGCTACCGAGGCCAGCTAAACTATGCTCCTGTATAAGTGTACTTAATATATTTCTGGTCATTACCTTTTCTGGTAAGCAGGATCAGTATAAATGCTTGGCATTGGCATCCCTGATTCCATGGCAACAATCTGCAAACCCAGGAGGTGCCGATCACAACCTGGAAAAACCACAGACATTTTAGCGTCAACAGTTACCGTAAAAATCCTAAAAATTGGGACACCTTGAGGGTCTGCTGTAATTCTCGCAAACTTTTAGCAAATTTGTTTCAAGCTCCAGCAAGGAGTCCAAAAAAGTACTAACGAAATTACCGGTTCCTAATGGTTTTTTTTTAATGAAAGAGATACACACAATGACATAAACACATGTTGGGGTACTGGCGTCGGATGACGTCATTTACCGATCGCATGCAGAAAAATGGTAGTGGTGGTTTGTGGGCGGCAATTTATATCAATTCAAAAATCACCGATCGGCTTTTTCCGTATGTCTGGTCTTCGCGGGACATTGCCGGAAAAAAGCATGCAGTCCATGACCTCGGCTATAAGACGGGGTCATTTTTTGGGGCTCATTTTGGAGGGAAAAATCCTCGTCTTATAGCCAAATTTTTACAATATTTTGTGGGACTTTTACCAGACGCTGAGATAAAAGGACATCTCACGCTCTGCCGCCCAATGAAACCAATAGGGTTTATATGCATGGATGATCCGACTCGCACCACTTTGCATAGGCAGGCTTAGACCTAAGTGGTTTACCAGTCCTCTCAAGTTTGGTCAGTTTCAGCTCTGCACAGAAGCACCATGCAACCCAATATAATTATCCAAGCCACTATGGGCAGGGGTGGAATAATAATTGGTATGACACAGTGATCTTTCAGCACATTTTCAACTTCAAAAGACAGCACAATCTTGCACTCATAACTGGTGCCAACAGGTGAAAGTACTGTTGGGTGCCTGTTAGACTAATTACAGCTAACATGTTAAAATCAAAGCACTGAGAGTACTGGTGGGTCTACTGTCTCTACAGAAGCCTCCATGGTGTAGTGGTTACACTGCTCGCCTTGTAAACCAGGGGTTGCAGGATTGATCCCAGGCTTCTCCACACTTTTGGCTGACACTTTAAACCGAGGTCCCGTCTCCATATGACCTTGTTGGTGAGATGTAAAACTAAAACACTCACTCACTCAACTGTCTCTGAATGTTGGCTGGAAAAACAGTCCTGAACTGGTTTGTTTGTTTGTTTGATTTGAGGTTTAACGTCCCCGTCAACACTGTAAAGGTCATTTTGGAGACGTTGCTTCCAATTTTGTGGGACTTTTACCCGACATTGAGATGAAATGACATCTCAAGCCCTGTCGCCCAATGAAACCAATTGGGTTTATTAGCATGGACGGTCCGCCTCGCACCGCAGTTCCTGGACAGGCTTAGATCCTCCAAGCGGTTTACCAGTACTAGTGTGCGGGCCGGATTCAGCTCTGCGTGGAAGCATCATGCAGCCCATGACGCTTCCACGCAGAGCTGAATCCGGCCCGCACACTAGCACTGGTAAACTGCTTAGAGGATCTAAGCCTGTCCAGGAACCGCGGTGCGAGGCGGAGACTTAAACTTTAGTTTAACCCTTAAATTCCAGTTTTAAGGCAAAAAGTGCAGACCCTGATCAGATGCTGTGCATTTACGGCGACTGACCTTAAAATTCCTGACTTTTAAGCAAACAGTGTTGACCCTGATCAGATGCCATCAGATGCCATGTTCTGTGGTGTCTGATCTGGGTCTACACTGTTTGCCAAGCCCAACAAATGGATTCCAGCCCAGAATCTGTAGTTAACTACCCATTTACGCAACAAGCTGACTTCAATGCAGTAACATTAGCCCATTTAGTACCAGAACCTCAAAACGTGTGCCATGGCAAACAGCGCAGGCCAAGATCAGACGCCGCAGAATGCGGCGTCTGATCAGGGCCTCCACTGTTTCCTAAAAGTTGCCTCCACTGTTTCCTAAAAGTTAAGTTATTTTCCAAATAAATTTTGATGAAAACACAACCTGACACCTCTTAATTTTAAAATGAACTCCTGCTATATATAAGAAGGAAGATTCCATTTGGTACAAAAAGGTTTAATGCTGCTATTTTCTATTAATAAGTTCTGTATTTCCCACAAATCAGTGATAGTCATGTGGACTTTAGCACTGAAGAGTTTCTTTGCTTAGCAACTTTGGGTCGATTGATAAACAATGGACCCAAAAGAAAACATACTTTTTTCTAAGAATCTGTAGGGTTAGCGCATTGATTTGCACCACTTCGCCTGGGCAGGCTTAGGCCTTCTAAGGGGTTTACCAGTACTCATGTGTGGGCAGTTTCAGCTCTGGGCTGCATGGTCTCTTCAAATCAATAATTTCTCCAAGCCCCTATTGGGGGGTTGGGGGACAGTAGGCAGTAAACATGGTATGAAAAGAACATTTACACCTGTGGACACAAAAGCGTTCAAACTTTGATGAGCTTCATTTCATTTTGACTTGAAACAACAGTCAATATATCCTAACATCCTATGGACAGAAATAAATTCAAAACACAAGGTGGTGTACATTTCATTGCTGACTCCTGCACTGTCCAATCAAAATACATCTCAAATGTCAATCAGAAAGTGTTTGCCAAATTGAGACCAATCAATTGTTTGATCTACGTAGTTTTAGAATTTTATGATGAATGACATTTGCTTGTCAAACTAACTTGATGCAAGGAGATTAATTGAAAGTTATTTCATTGGAGTTTGAACGCTTTTGTGTCCACAGGTGTATATTACCTCTATTATCAGTAGCCTCTGCCATCAGTTTGTTGTGTTTCACAGCAGCCCTCTTATACATCTCCACTTTTGTCTGCATCTAAAAATACAGTCGAACGTTGATGGCTCGAGCCCCTTTGGAACCATGGAAATTTGTTCGAGACAGCGGTAGTTCGAGCCACTGTTTCATACTTCCAGAAAACATAACGGGGGTATTTTTGGACTTCTTTTCGGTGTTCTGTAACTTAAATGTATGCTGTGTGTACTCATTGAGGCGATTCTAATGAGTACACACAGCATACATTTGCAAGATAAAAGTCAAAAATCTTCTTAATTATCCCACACTTATTCTTATGCAGAGGAATTCCCTAGGGACTCAAGAACGGGTTCGACTCAGGCATGGTAAACGAGCCATCGGTGTTCGAGCCATCGAAGTTCGTCTGTATAATGAAACTTGAGAGAAGGTTTGACCCACAGAATAGATTTAAACTCCCCAGGGGTTCTCGCTACTGACTGTCCTAAGGCGATGGTTCTGATGTTGTTTATTTTTAACCCTTATCTTGCTGAATATTCATCTAAGCCACACCCATTTCTGACTTTGAACCAATCAGATTACTTGATGTAATTTATTCTTACAAATCCTAAACTGAATGTCAAACAGTGTAGATCCTGATCAGATGGCTTCTGAACTTCTTCAGAAGCCATCTGATCTGGATCTACACTGTTTCCAAAGATAGGGGTTGTCGTGAACAGCAAGATAAGGGTTAATGTAGGTTTGTTGTACCTTAGTTTACAAACAGGTAGATCCAGATCCGATGGCTTCTTCAGAATCAGAATCAGGATCTTTACTGTGTGTCATTCAGGTGAATTTGAATGAATGTCTTATTTCAAGTAATCTGATTGGTCAGAAACAGTGTCGAAAAATTAATTTATTCAGCTACAATAAGGGTTAAGGGAAGATTTAGGGTGATTTTTTTTATTATTTTATCTTAAAAATGTATGTTGTTTGTTTGTTTTATTTGATTTGAGGTTTAAGGTCCCTGTCAACAAAGTATAGGTCATTTTGGAGACGTTTTCAATTCCAATTTTGTGGGACTTTACCCGACACTGAAATGAAATGACATCCCAAGCCCTGTTGCCCAATAAAACCAATAGGGTTTATAAGCATGGACGGTCCGCCTCACACTGCGATTCCTGGACAGGCTTAGATCCTCTAAGCGGTTTACCAGTACTAGTGCGCGGACAGTTTCTGCTCTGCGTGGAAGCATCATGCAGCCCATCTATTTCTTCAAGCCCTGATGGGCGGGGGCGGGCAAAAAAAAAAATGTATGTTGTAAATACTCATTAGAATCACCTCATTAGAATTTGCCACTTAGCATTTGGGCCCCGTCAAGCGTTTTGGTACTTATCGCCCAAGTGAGCAGCGAAGGTTCAGGCGAGCCTGTACATCAGCGCAGTCTCGCCAGAACCTTCGCTGCTCGCTCATACAAGCAGTGAATCAAGAGGAACCTTCAGACAGAAAGCCATATCCCTGGCCCCTCTGAATGGCTGGGCATGCGCAGTTAGAATTTGTCATGATGGAATGCTCGAAGACACAAATTCGCTTGGCGGGGCTCATTTGATATTGCAAAAGTACTTATATTTTTCCTGAAAAATGCAAGTAGCATTTGCAAATGCAAAACTACCTCTGGATTAGACACTGTACTTGCTAGCTGATGACCACGATTTCGTGTTTAACATTGTACTTGCTAGAACTCTTTGGCTCAGTGGTTAGAGCATTGTATTTTTACCCGATTGGACAGGCTTCGAATCTTCCATCTCAAGCGGTAAGAATATAAACGCTATACAGCAGCACACTGGACGGCTGGAATTGAGATGTCATTTCATCTCTGTGTCGAGTGAAAAGCCCCACAAAATTGGAAACAGCATCTCCAAAATTGACCTATACAGTGTTGAGGAGGACATTAAACCTCAAAGGAAAACAAAGTACTTAACCCTTGTCATGCTGAACGTGGATATGTCTTATCTTTCAAACAATGTAGATCCAGATCAGATGGCTTCTGAAGAAGCCATCTGATCAGGATCTTCATTGTTTGCCATTCAGTTTATGAATTTATTGCAATAATTTGAATCAAGTAATCTGATTGGTTGATAATCAGTAGTGGGTGTGGCATATTTAGATATTCAGCAGGTCAAGGGCTAACATCACAGGGACAAGAATGGTGTGGCTAAAAGTGTGGCTAAAATAGCTGTTACAAAGATTTGAATAGAACTGTTTACAGCTAAGGCTGACACGATTAATCGTGTAATCTATTAATCGATTGATAAATTCCACAAAAATGATTATCATTTCTGATTCGCTTTTAATCAATTACTTGATAGGTGCAATGTACTACCCAAAGTTATGCCTAAAATAGCTGGATGAGTGGCAAACAGTGCAGACCCTGATGAGACGCCGCATTCTGCGGCGTCTCATCTGGGTCTACCCTGTTTGCTCAGGCCTGTCTGTTGAAATCTACATATGGTAAAGTGCAACGTATGGTAAGAGTCATGCTCAGACAGAAAGGCAGATAGGTAAAATTATGACAAAAGCCTCAGCAATTACCAATCGATTATTGATCACAATAACAGGACTGATAATCGATTATCTTTTCAGCTCCGATTAGCCAGCTCTATTTACAGCTATCTATATGTCTGTTTCAGCAGAACCAACATGTATATTGGAGGAGTGCCAGACTTTGTACAAACACAATGTTAGTACATTACATAATATATCATCACTCCACTCCATCATGGTACATGATCTCTCTTTATAATTTTGTACAGTACTTATATTTGTGTTTGGGTCCACCATACATTTACTCCACTCCAATGCCCCCATGGTACATGGTCTCTCTTTATAATTTTGTACAGTACTTACATTTGTGTTTGGGTCCACCATACATTTACTCCACTCCAAGGCCCCCATGGTACATGATCTCAGTTTATAATTTTGTACAGTACTTACATTTGTGTTTGGGTCCACCATACATTTACTCCACTCCAAGGCCCCCATGGTACATGATCTCAGTTTATAATTTTGTACAGTACTCACATTTGTGTTTGGGTCCACCATACATTTACTCCACTCCAAGGACTCCATGGCACATGATCTCACTTTATAATTTGGAACAGTACTTACATTTGTGTTTGGGTCCACCATACATTTACTCCACTCCAAGGCCTCCATGGTACATGATCTCACTTTATAATTTGGTACAATACTTACATTTGTGTTTGGGTCCACCATACATTTACTCCACTCCAAGGCCTCCATGGTACATGATCTCACTTTATAATTTGGTACAATACTTACATTTGTGTTTGGGTCCACCATACATTTACTCCACTCAAAGGCCCCTATGGTACATGATCTCACTTTCTAATTTGGTACCGTACTTACATTTGTGTTTGGGTCCACCATACATTTACTCCACTCCAAGGCCTCCATGGTACATGATCTCACTTTATAATTTGGTACAATACTTACACTTGTGTTTGGGTCCACCATACATTTACTCCACTCAAAGGCCCCTATGGTACATGATCTCACTTTCTAATTTGGTACCGTACTTACCTTTGTGTTTGGGTCCACCATACATTTACTCCACTCCAAGACCTCCATGGTACATGGTACTTTATAATTTGGTACAGTACTTACACTTGTGTTTGGGTCCACCATACATTTACTCCAATCCAAGGTCTCCATGCTACATGATCTCCCTTTATAATTTGGTACAGTACTTACATTTGTATTTGGGTCCACCATACATTTACTCCACTCCAAGGCCTCCATGGTACATGATCTCACAGTTTCTGTTCTCGCATTGAAATATTTTCTTGTTGTTGCAGTCTGATAGGTAGGTGCCGGTTTCCCGTATGTTTTATAGTAGGCATATTGCAATGATAGCTGAACATGGGTGTCAGGGTGGAGTTTTAGTTGACGTAAGAAGTTTTTACCATAACCCATATAGTGCAAAGCACACTGGTCAAGGTTCTGTGCCTGAAAACAGATAAAAAAAATCCAACATTGCAACAGATAAGGTGCATATTTTGAGATAACTGAAGGATAGTTTTCCTTATTTCTGCATATAAACCTATGTTGTGGGTATTCATAAGAACCGCCTCGGCAAGGCGGTTCTAATGAATACCCACAACATAGGTTTTTATGGAGAATTGACAAAAACTATCCTCTATTTATCACAAAATACCAACCTTATCTGTTGCTATGATTCAAGGTTACATTTACACCACAACCTCTTTATAACACTGTTGATTATAACACAGCATGCCTATATAGACAACGGAAAGGAATTGTGATCATTCTGGGACCAGAAAGCAGTCTGAGGGACAGCTATATCCCCCGCCGTGGTTAAAAGCAATCCTTCTAGGGGTAAAGGAGATAGGGAGCTGACAATAAATTCAAGGCTTGAAAGTGAGACCTTCAATTGTGTGTTTGATCCAGCATGGTTGGACCAGAAAGCAGTCTGAGGGACAGCTATATCCCCCGCCGTGGTTAAAAGCAATCCTTCTAGGGGTAAAGGAGATAGGGAGCTGACAATAAATTCAAGGCTTGAAAGTGAGACCTTCAATTGTGTGTTTGATCCAGCATGGTTGGGTTATGGGTTCTCCCAAAGTTTAATAATTATCCTTCCAGGAATAAAAGCCGTATAGCGGGGACATGAAATTCAAGAATGAAACTCTTGACCTTCGATTGTGACCATGACCTTGAGTCAGCATAGCTGTGTTATGGGTTTTGCATATGATCTCAATTAGGCCAACATTTTATCAAAGTTAAATGAAAATCCTTCCAGGGGTAAAGAAGACCTGGAACAGACACAAAATTCAAGGCTCAAACATGTGACCTTCAACTGTGACCTTGACCTGGCATGGTGTAGTTAACGGTTCTACACACAAGCTCACTTAGGCCAACATTGGACCAAAGTTTAATAAAAATCTTTCAAGGGATAAAAGAGATATAATGCGGACAAGAAATTCAAGGCTCAAACTTTTGACCTTCAATTGTGACCTTCACCTTGAGTCAGAATGGTTGAGTTATAAATTCTGCACATTATCTCTCTTAAGCCAACATTTGACCAAAGTTTAATGAAAATCCTTTCAGGGGTAAAGGATATACGGAAATGACATAAAATTCAAGGCACAAACTCTTGACCTTCAAATGTGACCTTCACCTTGAGTCAGCATGGTTGAGTTACATGTTCCGCACATCATCTCACTTAGGCCAACATTTGACCAAAGCTTAATGAAAATCCTTCTAGGGGTAAAGGAGATATAGAATGGACACACAATTCAAGGCTCAAACTCGTGACCTTGAATTGTGACCTTGACCTCGAGTTGGCATGGTGTAGTTATGGATTCTGCACATCAGCAAACTGAGGCGAATATTTGAATAATGTTTAATGAAAATCTTTCCAGGGGTAAAAGAGATAGTGAGCGGACATGAAATTCAAGGCTCAAACTCATGACCTTCAGTTATGACCATCACCTTGAGTCAGCATGGTTGAGTTACGGGTTCTGCACATCACCTCACTTAGGCCAACTTTTGACCAAAGTTTATTGAAAATCCTTTCAGTGGTAAAAAATATATGGAACAGACAAAAAAATCAAGACAAAAACTTGTGACCTTCAATTGAGTCGGCATGGTTGAGGCACATATTTTACCAAAGTTTAATGAAAATCTATCAAAGGCTTCAGGAGATACGAAGTGAACAAGAAAGTATCACAGAAAGACAGATGGACAGACAGATGGATGGACCGACAGATGAAGGGCATTGCTATAATATAATAGTCTTATATGGGTGTGAGGGGTGGATGGAAAATTCCATCCCGAGGGTCACTGCCAGACAAGCCTCGTGCTGCTGGACATTGATCCTGAGGGACGGATTTTTCTATCCCCCCCTCACACCCATATAGGATTCTTTTTCTTGCATACATTCCATTTCTTAGAGCGGATTTTTAATGCTCTAGTCACTTCAGTTACTGACGTCTGCCATATTGTGATTACACTACAGGAATGTTTAGTGACTTCACATCAACCTTAATAACGGCGCATATGAAGTCGTATTCAACCAATGCATTTATTAAACGCGCAAGAATATTTGATTTTGGGTAAGCACACCAGGGTTAGAACAGAATTTCTTGCACACCAGACAAGGAAATCCGTGATTTTACCCTGGGATAGAAATTTATGTTCTGACCCTGGTGTTCCGACCCAGGCAACTAACATAAATGCGCTTCAATTCTATTTAACTGCCGGAACTACTTCCGCACTACTTTTATTTTCTAAACAATATACATGTGCGAGCTGTCAAAACTAACCGGAGGTGTTGTGCAAGAAAAAGAATCCAATATGGGGTTCTGTTGCAGATGGGCGTTTCCAACCCTCGGGATGACCGTGCTGAGCGGAACCTCAGCGTAGCCTCGGTTCCGCTCAGCATGGTCATCCCTCGGGTTGGAAACGCTCATCTACAACAGAACCCCATATCAGATTCTTATATTCTATCCAAGCTAATACCATGGATTTCCTTATCTGGAGTGCAAAAAAAAAACCCTCTCTGCTTCGCGGCAAGGGATTAATAAATTACAGGGAAGAAAAGTATGTCACAAATATCCACAGTTTTATGATGTCACTCCTAGATTCTTTGATGCTGGATGGTGTTATGTCATTTTCTTGCATCAAAAAGGTTACAAATGGTCTCAAATGCATGTGTTACAGTCAATAATTTTGGTGAAAGGTTGGGAGAATTGGAAGGAAACAACAACATTACTGTCAATTTTCAGTGTGTTAGAATCAAAACAGATCAGCTTCGGTATGTGAATTGTTGAGTCTGTTAGTTGTAAGTAGACAAATCACTTGCACTTTGCCCTCAAACTTTACACCTGACCTCCAAACCAAGATTTATTATTCAACAATTCACTGCTAGAGCTGATCTATTACAACACGCTTTTGGATATGACAGAGTTTTTTTTTTATATTTTTTATTTTGGTTTTACGGCCATTTCAAGATTATTTCAAGCAGATCATTAATCAGAGGTGGGTGAAAACTGGAGTACCCAGAGAAAAAACACCTAGTCTTCTGTTGCAGAACTTGGCATCTCATATGTGACCCGAGCGAGGCTCGAACCCACAGCGGTGAGAGACCTAATGTTTAAGAGTCAGGGCACTTATCCACTAAGCCACAGAGGCCCATCATGAAAGAGTTTAAAGATGGATTCCAAAAATGTAAGTCATTTTTCTATATACAGGTGACTCTCGCTATCTTGACTTCGGCGCCGGCCTCGGTAGCTCAGTCGGATGCACGTATGACTGGTGATCGGAAGGACGTGGGTTCGATACCTGCCGGCAACATTCTTTCGTTGAGATTGATCATAAAATCTTTTTTACGGTCATTCTCTCCCTTCTGCTGATTCAAGAAGGGCAGTTGTGAGTTTCTGGCGAAAGAAAGTGCACTGTACTGGTTAACTGCTTACATATAAGCCTGCCAAGGAAAGTGTGGTTAGGTAAATGACCGGCTCAAAAATGACCTAAAATAGTGTTGACTGGGGTGTTAAAACTCCAAAACAAAACAAACTAGAACTGTCAGAGGATCTGACTATAGCCCCGCTATAGCCCTGTCAGAGGAGAAAGACTCATGAATTAAAGGTAAAGACTTGTGAGAGGGTTAAATCCCTAACAAGGTACCTACGCCTTATAGACTTATCGCGTTATTAGATCTGAAAAACAGTCTAAGTTAAAAAATAGGTTTTGGATAATGAAAAAAGCACATGCACATCTTCAGACCTATATGAAAACACCTGTTAAATTTCAAAAGGATTGACTAGAACTGTAAGAAGAGTTGCGATCACAAGGTAGCAACTCCCTATACATTTTAACATTAGTAGATCTCAAAAATTGTCTAAGTTAAAAAAGGTGAAATAAGTGAAAAAAATTATTTAAGGATAATGAAAAAAGAATATGCACATCTTCAGACCTATATGAAAACACCTGTAAAGTTTCAAAAGGATTGACCTAGAACTGTAAGAGGAGTTGTGGTCACAAGGTAGCTACTCCCTATACATTTTAACATTAGTAGATCTCAAAAATTGTCTAAGTTAAAAAAGGTGAAATAAGTGAAAAACATTATTTAAGGATGATGAAAAAAGAATATGCACATCTTCAGACCTATATGAAAACACCTGTAAAGTTTCAAAAGGATTGACCTAGAACTGTAAGAGAAGTTGTGGTCACAAGGTAGCTACTCCCTATACATTTTAACATTAGTAGATCTCAAAAATTGTCTAAGTTAAAAAAGGTGAAATAAGTGAAAAAAATTATTTAAGGATAATGAAAAAAGAATATGCACATCTTCAGACCTATATGAAAACACCTGTAAAGTTTCAAAAGGATTGACCTAGAACTGTAAGAGGAGTTGCGGTAACAAGGTAGCTGCTCCCTATATATTTTAACATTAGTAGATCTCAAAAATTGTCTATATAAAGTTAAAAAAGGTGAAATAAGTGAAAAAAATTATTTAAGGATAATGAAAAGAGAATATGCATATCTTCAGACCTATATGAAAACACCTGTAAAGTTTCAAAAGGGTTGACCTAGAACTGTAAGAGGAGTTGCGGTAACAAGGTAGCTACTCCCTATACATTTTAACATTAGTAGATCTCAAAAATAGTCTAAGTTAAAAAAGGTGAAATAAGTGAAAAAAATTATTTAAGGATAATGAAAAAAGAATATGCACATCTTCAGACCTATATGAAAACACCTGTAAATTTTCAAAAGGATTGACCTAGAACTGTAAGAGGAGTTGCGGTAACAAGGTACCCACTATCAAATATTACAGACAGACAGACAGACAGACGGAATTCCGGACAAATTACAGACGGAATTCCGGACAAGCCAAATCCAATATAGCCCCCACTTTTTCAAAGCGGGGCTATAACAAACAAAATCTTGACTTCAGCTATCTCGATAGTATCACTTTTGTCGAAGTCATTTTTCACTCCTGAATATTTTAGCTATATTTTTTATACATTTTAACTCTGTGTTTGTCGAAATTGGATATCTTGAAAAATCAGATATCTTGAAGTGATTTTTTATGCCCGGTACCTGATTTCATATACATTTATGACTGCTTATGTTGAAGTTTGAATTGGCAAATTGAATTGAATGTTGTTTTTACTTTGATAGGTCACCTAATGAACACCGAAAGAAGTATTTTCACGAGTGGCGAAGCCACATGTGAAAATACTTCTTTTGGTGTTCATGAGTGAAATAAAAATTGATCTTACACTGAAAAAAACAATTTTTCTGTTTCTTTTATGCTTTAAAATGTAATTTGTAATGCAATTTCAGCGTGTCAGCCAACATCATGGAGAATAAACTTTTACAAGAGCAATTTTGTGTCAATTAAGAGGTGTTCAGCGTGTTAACTGGGTATAATATTGGGTGTTAACTGAAAGTTTGCACCTGGAAAACAGCTTGAAATGTAATTATATCAAATGGTTCAGTTGTAATTTGCATTTAATTTTTCGTTTGTATTGGAGTTAAACGGCCCAGTCAACACTATTTTAGGTCATTTTGAGCTGGTCAGTTTACCTATCAACAGTTTTTCCACGGCAAGCTTATACCTAAGCAGTTAACCAGTACAGTGCACATTCTTTCGCCAGAAACTGACAACTGCCCTTCTTGAATCAGCAGAAAGGAAAGAATGACCATAGAAAAGATTTCATGATCATTCTCCACGAAAGAATGTTGCTGACCCTGGCAGGTATCGAACCCATGTCCTCCAGGTCACCAGTCAGACCCACATCCGACTGAGCTACCGGGGACAGCAATTTGCATTAAATAATGTCCGCAGTTGCAAAGCTTGACTGGCATGGCGTGCATCATTAAGTTGCATAGGTGCAAAAAGGGACATCATCAACGTCTAAATGATGGGAAAACGTGCGTGAAGTAGTTTCTGTCACACAATAATAACGTTTAGCTAATTGATTTTTCACAAACAGAGAATATACGTTATTTTTCTATGATACATCAAATTCACAAACTGTGAAAATAAAAATCGTATTGACAATATTTCACTTACATATGCACTGTTGAGCTGTCTGGCGTTTTCAATGCCCTGCGTTACCACATCATCTAACACAAATACTAATTCCTGAGGAGCTGATAAATCTCGTATTTCCTGCGTACCCTGCAATGAAGTGTAATACATGAACCAATGTTACCTGTTTGCTTGTTTGGAGTTTAAGGACAGCCCAGTCAACACTTTTTAGATCCTATCAACCCTGTCAATTTATCTAACCACACTTTCCTGGGCAAGCTTATACAGAAGTGGTTAACGAGTACTATGTTCAACTGACAACTGTTTTTCTTTAATCAGCTGAAGGGAGAGAAGGACCTTACACCTATGGACACAAAACTGTTCAAACTGCTATGAAGAGCCTTCCAATGAATCTCTTTGTATCAAGTTAGTATGACAAGCAAATGTCATTCATCAAAGTACACAGTCTAAAACTTGATCAATAAATATACATTGACTGGTCTCATTGTGGCAAGCACTTTTTCCATTTTAGGTCTGATTGACATTTGAGATGTGTTCTGATTGGACAGTGCAGGAGTCTACAATGAAATGTACAGCACTTTGTGTTTTGAATGTATTCCTGGCTTGCAGCTGATTGACAGGATGAAATGAAATATTGAATGAAACAAGAAATCAAAATGAAATGAAGCCCATCAAAGTTTGAATGGATTTGTGTTCACAGGTGTAGAAAAGATTTCAGGATCAAGTTCCACAAAAAAATGTTACAGGCTTTTGTTTGTTTGAATTCAGGTTTTACGTCCCCGTCAACACTATTAAGGTCATTTAGGAGATGTTGCTTCCAATTTTGTGGGACTTTTACCCAACAATGAGATGAAATGACAACTCAAGCCCTACCATCCAAACAAACCAAAAGGGTTTATATGTAGGAACAGTCCGACTCGCACCACTTTGCCTCGGCAGGCTTAGACCTTCTAAGCAGTTTACCAGTACTTGTGCTGCAGTCAGTTTCAGCTCTGCATGGAAGCATCATGCAGCCAATCTATTTCCGATGGGCCGGGGCAAAGAATGTTGCAGGTATTGGACCAGCAACCCCCTGAGCACCAATCAAATGCACATTTGACTGAGCTGCCATGCCCAGTATACAAATGTCATGGAAAGCTTGGACTAGTCAAACAAAATAACAAGAGGCTCAATGAGCCTAAACCGCTCACCTGAGGAACTTAAGTTTTAACAATTCACAGACTTGACTACTAAATCTGCTAATAGAATCCAGCCCATTGACCCTTACAGGATATAAGTCATGATTATTGCATTGCATTCCAAGTTTGAGACTTCTAGCTTCTATAGTTCCTGAGAAATCTTTGACGAAAATTTAACATTGGTCAAAATGGAGAGAAAAAGAATGAGAGAACAGATGAACAAATAAGCTGAGAAAGCCCAATGTCTCTTACACAAAATAAGTCATCATTATTCTATTGAATACCAAATTTGATGCTTCTAGCTTTTATAGTTCCTGAGAAATCTTTGATTAAAAATTTAACATTGGTCTATTATCTCTATATGGAAAGAAGAATGAAGGAACAAATGAACCAGACTAGCTCCAAAACCTAATGCAGCCTTTCCCCTTGCCCAATGGTGCTACACATAAAATTTAAACAAGATTGGTCGACTGCCTTCTGAGATATGCTTCATTGAAAGTGTGGACGACGGATGGACGGACGACAGACGACGGACTCCGGAGCCTTGGTATACTATCGGCTCACTGGAGCCTTTGGCTCAGGTGAGCTAAAAATTCAAGTCGCTATTTCTGTCACAACATTTTCCCTACGTTAAGTCTATGGGCAAATTTTTTTGTCTCTCAAGGTCACGTAACTCCGAGGTCAATATTCCGATTCGGCCCAAAATCGAACTTAACCGAGATTTTATGCCTGTCCTCGTTACCTGCAAGTTTGAAGCTGATATGAATAAAAATAAAGTTGCTATCGTGGTCACAACGTATTTTTTTATGCTCAAGGGCAGGTTACTCCAAGGCAAATATTCCGATTCGGCCCAAAATCGAACTTAACCGAGATTTTATGTCTGTCCTCGTTACCTGCAAGTTTGAAGCTGATCTGAAAAACATTCAAGTCGCTATCGTAGTCGCAACATTTTCCCTAATTAAGTCTATGGGCAAATTTTTTGTCGCTCAAGGTCACGTAACTCCGAGGTCAATATTCGATTCTGCCCAAAATTGAACTTAACCGAGATTTTATGCCTGTCCTCGTTACCTGCAAGTTTGAAGCTGATATGAATAAAAACTAGAGTTCCTGAGAAATCTTTGACGAAAATTTAACATTGGTCAAAATGGAGAGAAAGAAGAATGAAAGAACAGATGAACAAATAAGCTGAGAAAGCCCAATGTCTCTTACACAAAATAAGTCATCATTATTCTATTGAATACCAAATTTGATGCTTCTAGCTTTTATAGTTCCTGAGAAATCTTTGATTAAAAATTTAACATTGGTCTATTATCTCTATATGGAGAGAGAGAAGAATGAAGGAACAAATGAACCAGACTAGCTCCAAAACCTAATGCAGCCTTTCCCCTTGCCCAATGGTGCTACACATAAAATTTAAACAAGATTGGTCGACTGCCTTCTGAGATATGCTTCATTGAAAGTGTGGACGACGGATGGACGGACGACAGACGACGGACTCCGGAGCCTTGGTATACTATCGGCTCACTGGAGCCTTTGGCTCAGGTGAGCTAAAAATTCAAGTCGCTATTTCTGTCACAACATTTTCCCTACGTTAAGTCTATGGGCAAATTTTTTTGTCTCTCAAGGTCATGTAACTCCGAGGTCAATATTCTGATTTGGCCCAAAATCGAACTTAACCGAGATTTTATGCCAGTCCTCGTTACCTGCAAGTTTGAAGCTGATATGAATAAAAAAAAAGTTGCTATCATGGTCACAACGTATTTTTTTTATGCTCAAGGGCAGGTAACTCCAAGGCAAATATTCCGATTCAGCCCAAAATCGAACTTAACCGAGATTTTATGTCTGTCCTCGTTACCTGCAAGTTTGAAGCTGATCTGAAAAAAATTCAAGTCGCTATCGTAGTCGCAACATTTTCCCTAATTAAGTCTATGGGCAAATTTTTTGTCGCTCAAGGTCACGTAACTCCGAGGTCAATATTCCGATTCGGCCCAAAATTGAAGTTAACCGAGATTTTATGGCTGTCCTCGTTACCTGCAAGTTTGAAGCTGATATGAATAAAAAAAAAAGTTGCTATCGTGGTCACAACATATTTTTTTATGCTCATGGACAGGTAACTCCAAGGCAAATAATCCGATTCGGCCCAAAATCTAACTTAACCGAGATTTTATGTCTGTTCTCGTTACCTGCAAGTTTGAAGCTGATCTGAAAAAAATTCAAGTCGCTATAGTAGTCACAACATTTTCCCTATGTAAAGTCTATGGGCAAATTTTTTGTCGCTCAAGGTCATGTAACTCCGAGGTCAATATTCCGATTTGAACTTAACTGAGATTTTATGCCTGTCCACGTTACCTGCAAGTTTGAAGCTGATCTGAATAAAAATAAAGTTGCTATCGTGGTCACAACGTATTTTTTTATGCTCAAGGGCAGGTAACTCCAAGGCAAATAATCCGATTCGGCCCAAAATCTAACTTAACCGAGATTTTATGTCTGTTCTCGTTACCTGCAAGTTTAAAACTGATCTGAAAAAAATTCAAGTCACTATCGTAGTCACAACATTTTCCCTATGTTAAGTCTATGGGCAAATTTTTTGTCGCTCAAGGTCATGTAACTCCGAGGTCAATATTCAGATTCTGCCCAAAATCGAACTTAACCGAGATTTTATGCCTGTCCTCGTTACTAGCTACAGTGATGACAACATTTTCCCCATGTTAAGTCGATAGGCAATTTTTCGGGCGCTCAAGGGGACGTAACTCTTGAGTGAATTATCTGATTCGGCCCAAAATCGAACTTGACCGAGATTTTATGCCTGTACTGGTTATCTGCAAGAATGAAGTCGATCAGAAAAAAATTGACGGAGCTAGAGTGATGACAAGCTTTTTCCTATGTGAAGTCTATGGGAGCTAGATGTTGCCATGGCAACCAGAGTTCCACTCAGATCTGCCTGAAAACCTAATGAAGCCTTTCCACTTGCCCAATAATGTGACACATGAAATTTGATCAAAGTTGGTCAAGTAGTCTTAAAGATATACATTTTTGAAATTCCCATTAACCCTAATGCAAAAACACACAAGGGCAGGTAACTCCTAAGTGAATGATCCGATTCTGCCAGTTATCGAACTTGACCGAGATTTCATGGCTGTGCTGGTTATCTGCAAGAATAAAGCTAATCTGAAAATAATTGAAGCAGCTACGGTGATGACAACATTCTCCCCATGTTAAGTCAATAGGCAATTTTTTCAACGCTCAAGGGCACGTAACTCCTGAGTGAATAATCCGATTCAGCCCAAAATCAAACTTGATCAAGATTTCATGCCTGTCCTCGTTATCTGCAAGAATGAAGTCGATCAGAAAAAAATTGACGGAGCTAGAGTGATGACAAACTTTTTCCTATGTTAAGTCTATGGGAGCTATTTGTTGCCGTGGCAACCAGAGTTCCAATCCGATCTGCCCGAAAACAGTATGCAGCCTTTCCCCCTACCTGATAATGCTTCACATGAAATTTGATCAAGATTGGCCCACTGGTTCCGGAGATATACTTCTTTGAAAGTGTGGACGACGGACGACGACGACGGACGACGGACGACGGACGCCGGCTCGTGGTATACTAATACCTCACATGAGCCTTCGGCTCAGGTGAGCTAAAAATGCACTGGAGTATGTAATGAGACATCTGACTGGATAACCTCATAAAGTTTTTGACAGTATACAGTAATGATCCAAAGTATTCGGGCATATAGGCCTGAGCAAACAGTGCAGACCCAAATCCTGAAGGAGCTGTCTGATCAGGGTCTACACTGTTTGTCATTCAGTCTGCACTTTATGGACTCCTTGTTGCATCGTGAAACAATTTTCGCAAGTCCTCAAGATGCCCTAATTCTTAGGATTTTTTAGGTAAATCAAATGCCAACTAAGTCAGAATGCAGCCGTCTAGGCCTACACTGGGAAGCTGTGGAACAAGTCATATCCATCATATGAGCCCTGCCAAGCGAATTTGTGTCTTCGAGCATTCCGTCATGACAAATTTTAACTGCGCATGCCCAGCCATTCAGAGGGGCCAGGGATATGGCTTTCTGTCTGAAGGTTCCTCTTGATTCACTGCTTGTTTGAGCGAGCAGCGAAGGTTCTGGCGAGACTGTGCGGATGCACAGGCTCGCCTGAACCTTCGCTGCTCGCATAGGCGATAAGTACCAAAATCGCTTGACGGGGCCCATATGGTGTACACAATTGCTCCAGATAAGGTGCTTTTTTCATCGAAAAGTACTGATAATCTTCTTATTTCAACACTAAAACATATGTTGTGGGTACTCATGCAGAAGTAAGATTATGATGACCATGATCATGATTTCGGATGAACCCTCTTTGTGGGTCAATCGGTTAATGAGGTATGTAGAATTATGAGGATATTATAAGTAAAACCAGAGATTCAACTTCGGTGAAGTTGATGTCGCACCTGCCCCACACAAAAAAATAAGTTTATTTAAGGCAGAAGAAATGAATTTAGGGCTTTGAAAAGAATCCATAGCCTATATATGTGAGGTAAAAAACTGACCATAGCAAAAACATACACAAAGTTTCAAAATGATCAATATAAAACTGTAAGAGGAGTTGCGATGACAAGAGGTACCTATTGTATATCAAATGAAGCTTACAATTGGCTAAGTTCACAAAATGATCCGTATAAAACTACAAAAATTTATCCGAAGATTAAGTCCAAACCACATCCGCTTCCTCATACCATGGCAAAAACACACACAAAGTTTCAAAATAATCGGTATGAAAAAGTAAGAGACGTTGCGATGACAAGAGGTGCCTATCGTATATCAAATGAAGCTTAAAAATGGCTATGTTCATAATGTGCAAAAGGTAAAAAAAATATTCTGAGAATTATGTCAAAACCACATGCACATCCTCATACCATGGCGAAAGCACATAACGTTTCAAAATGATCAGTATAAAACTGCAAGAGGAGTTGCGATGACAAGAGGTACCTATCATATATCAATTGAAGGTTAAAAATGACTAAGTTCACAATGTGGAAAAAGTGACAAAAAATGATCCGACAATAAAGTCCAAACTAGAATACTGCCGATGGCGCGCCATCGCAAATCCCCACACTTTCAACAGAGGGGCCAAGTACCGAAAACACCTCACCCTGGGCCCTAATTTGACCCCATGGTCAAAATATTACCTGTATTATATTCTACTAGTCATGCCCTTCAATTTGATATGCCACATGACTATGTTCCAAAAAACTTAAATTTTGACCCTTTGACCCCTCCCCCAGGGCCCCAATCTGACCCCAGGGTCAAAATTTTACTTGTAGTTTATTCCACTCATTATCTCCTTCGCATAGATATGCAACATGACTATGTTCTGAAAAACTTTAATTTTGACCCCCCGACCCCCCACCCCCCCAAGTCCGACCCCCAGGGCATAACCTAGGGGTCACAGCCAAAATCCCGTTCAATAAGTTTTACTTTTTTCATAACTAAGTCCAAAGTTTGGCATCAAAATCTTCAAAATTGACTTTGTAATTGAATTTTATTGATATTTGACCTTTTGACCTCTCCCCAGAGGGCGGTGTCAAAAATGAACATGATCTCGCGCAAGCCATTAATGTAAGCAACTCACATACCGAATTCGGTTGGATTCCGGACACCGGTTTAGGAGGAGATTGCCGGACAGACGGATCGATGGACAGACGTTCTCACGAATGGTTACTTAAGTGGCTAGGCATCGGCATATTGACTACTTAAGCAGCAAATTCTCTTAAGCGGCAAGCCACCTAAGAGACAATTTTTGCCAATTAAGTACCAAAATAACGGAATAAAGTCCATTTGGACTCACGAATATATACTTAAGTGTCAAACTGTCCAAATTTTTTGCCCCCTTAATGTCGTTTCGTAGGTGCGGACAGACGGACGGACGGATGGACGGACCCACATTTTGGGTTTGTGTGGCTGCACCTGTCCATATTTTATGGGGCTAAAATTTTTATGTGGCTAACGGTTTATGTGGCTATAAGACACACAAATCTGTACATCTAATGTGGCTAGCCACACAAACTTTGGACATCAGCCACATAAAGGCTGTCTGTACGAAACCGTCTTTGTCTAAACTTATGTGGCTACCAGAGGTTGTGATATCTAGCCCTCTAAAGGTAGAACAGAACTTTCTTTATAGTGCACTGATACATCTTATGGGTCTAGCTCCTCACATAGAGGGACTTTTTGCTACTGCAGCATTCAGCCCCAGGACAGCCAGTTAAATTTATGTGGCTCAGCCCCATAATCTCAAAGTTTAGCCTCATAATCCTGGACATCCATGTCCAAGGATGTCCAAGGTGATGGACATAAATTTATGTGTCTTTTTTTTATTTGATTTTTCTAGTCCCCCTGAACCCCTCTGTACTAACAGAAAAATGGGTTTGTGAGGCTAGCCACACAAACCCATTTTGCCACACAAAACCCTTCTGTACCTAAAAGAAGCCACATAAACCCATTTTGTAAGAACGGACATTCTCACGAACGGATACTTAAGTGGCTAGGCGTCGGCATATTGACTACTTAAGCGGCAAATTCTCTTAAGCGGCAAGCCACCTAAGAGCGAATTTTTGCCACTTAAGTACCAAAATAACGGAATAAACCCCATTTGGACTCATGAATATATACTTAAGTGTCAAACTGTCCAAATTTTTTGCCCCCTAAATGTCGTTTCGTTGGTGCGGACGAACAACCGGACGGACGGAAACTTGCACGCCTATGTCTTCCTGCTAAAGCAGGTGCAACAAAAATAAACAGACAAAATGATAATGTGTAAAAATCTGAAAAAGAATTAAATCTTATGAAAAAGTCCAATTTCTTTTAAGAATAGGATAATATTATCAACAGGTACATCTTGAAACAATTGTTGCAAAGTGTCAGCTTTGAAGTATAAGTTACGGGACGGTGAAAAGTCTACACAGTCAATTAAGATATGTTTAACAGTGGAAGGCCGTGAAGAAAAATAATATGTGAATACCTATCTTATCTGGCATTATGTGTACAGAGAAGACTCTGAGCAGACTGGGCAACTGCATTTTTTTTGGTTTGTGTTTTAAGGCCCTTTCAAGATTATTTCACTTATGTCAAGCCGATTCTTATTCAGGTGGGCAAAAACTGGTGTACCCAGAGAAAAACAACCTGACCTTCCATTGCAGAACTTGACATCTCACATGTGACTCAAGCCACTCTTGAACCACAGCAGTGAGAGACCTAATGATTAAGAGTCAGCACTCTTATCCACTAGGCCATGAAGGCCCGTTTGGCAACTGCATGAAAATATATGTTGTGGGTACTCATTAGAAAAAATCATCAGTGTATTTGCTGTACTAAATAATCGAATTTCAACAACTATAAACTCCTAAGATAATTCTGAACTATTTTTTTGTTCGTTTGATTGTGGTTAACATTCCCGTCAACACTATTGAGATCATTTTTGAGACGTTGCTTCCAGTTTTGTGGGACTGTTACCCAACACCGAGATGAAATGACATCTCAAGCCCTGCCACCCAATGAAACCAATGCACTGGATGGTCCGACTTGCACCACTTTGCATAGGGGGCAGGCTAAAGTCAATCTAGGGTTTACCCTTACTCATGTGTGCTGAGTTTCAGCTCTGCGTGGAAGCACGGTGCAGCCCAATCTATTTCTCCGATGGGGGAGGTGGAGGGGGATAATTCTGAACTATTTATGTAAGTTATTAAGTCCAACTTGTAAATGTCTGTTCATACCTGCCACTTTCCTTTACACTTCATCACACTAAGATCACAATAATATGTGCTGGACACAAGAACCATAGCATCTATAGGGGAATGCTGAAAATAAAACATAGATATTCTGTATACACTGTAGATCCAATACTTCACATTCCAATATTTCGCAAAATCCAGTATATCGCGAATTTTCTATGGACCCCAAATTTTCCAAGAGCAAAAATGTAAAACAAGAGGGCCATGATGGCCCTGGATCGCTCACCTGATCCATAGAGTAACAAGTGGGCCCCGGGGAGGGCCATTATTGACATAAGTTATAATGTGCATAATGTTGAGGGAGGTCTAAGAAGGTGAAGCTTCATACCAAATATCAACAAAGGCTATAATTTGAACAATCTTGGCAAGGTCTACTAGATGAAGCTACACACCAAATATCAAAGACCTGGGCCTCGCAGTTTCAGAGAAGAAGGTTTTTTTTAATATATTCCCTACATAAGCCTATGTAAAACCAAATGGTCCCGGGGCAGGGGCATTTCTGGCCTCAGGGCTATAATTTAAACAATCTTGATAGAGGTCCACTAGATGAAGCTTCACAGCAAAATATCAAAGACCTGGGCCTTGCTGTTTCAGAGAAGAAGATTTTCAAAGATTATCTCTATATAAGTCTATGTAAAACCAAAGGGTCCCGGGGCGGGGGCATTTGTGGCCGAGGGCTATAATTTGAACAATCTTGGTAGAGGTCCACTAGATGAAGCTCCATACCAAATATCAAAGACCATGGCCTTGCAGTTTCAGAGAGGAAGATTTTTAAAGATTTCCCTATATAAGTCTATGTAAAACCAAAGGGTCTTGGGCGGGGACATTTTTGGCCACAGCACTATAATTTGAACACTCTTGATAGAGGTCCACTAGATGAAATTTCACACCAAATATCAAAGACCTAGGCCTTGTGGTTTCAGAGAAGAAGATTTTAAAGATTTTCCCTATATATGCCTATGTAAAATCAAAGGGCCCCTGGCTGGGGAGACTTCTGGCCCCAGCACTATAATTTGAATAATCTTGGTAGGTGTCCACTAGATGAAGCTTCATACCAAATATAAAAGACCTTGGCCTTGCAGTTTCAGAGAATAAGATTTTTAAAGATTTTCCCTATATAAGCCTATGTAAAACCAAAGGGCCCTGGGGCGGGGGGCATTTTTGGCCCCAGCACTATAATTTGAACAATCTTGGTAGGGGTCCACTAGATGAAGCTTCATATCCAATAGCAAAGTCCTGGGCCTTGTGGTTTCAGAGAAGATTTTGAAAGATTTTCCCTATATAAGTCTACGTAAAACCAAAGGGTCACGTGGCGGAGGCATTTTTGGTCTCAGGGCTATAATTTGAACAATCTTGGTAGAGGTCCACTAGCTGAAGCTTCAGAACAAATATCAAAGACCTAAGTCTTGTGGTTTCAGAGAAGAAGATTTTTCAAGATTTTCGATATATTAGTGTATGTAAAACCAAAGGGCCCTGGAACGGGGGCATTTTGCCCTAGGGCTGTAATTTGAACAATCTTGGTAGAGGTCCACTAGCTGAAGCATTATAACAAATATCAAAATCCTGGGCCTTGCAGTTTCAGAGAAGATTTTTTAAGTTTTCGGTGAAAAAAATCTATTTTTGGCTCCTGTGACCTACATGTGCAACGGACCGGAACCATTTGAACAACTTTGAAAGGGGACCACATAAGGATCATTCCTGTGAAGTTTGGTCAAAATCCGATCAGTGGTTTAGGAGGAGATGTCGTTTAAAGAAATTGTTTACGCACGGATGCACGGATGCACGACGGACGAAAAGTTATCCCAAAAGCTCACCTAGTCACTAGGTGACAGGTGAGGTAAAAAACAACAAAAACAATCCAGATCGGTATATAAGTCACAGTGGTAGTTTGATGAGACCCTGATATAATCGGGATGGTAGTTTGCCGAGCGGCCCCCGCTCATAGAGGCTTGAAGAAATATATGGGCTGCATGATGCTTCCACGCAGAGCTGAATCCGGCCCACACACTAGTACTGGTAAACCGCTTAGAGGATCTAAACCTGTCCAGGAACTGGGGTGCAAGCAGACCATCCATGCTAATAAACCCTGTTGGTTTCATTGGGCGACAGGGCTTGAGATGTCATTTCATCTCAATGTCGGGTAAAAGTTCCACAAAATTGGAAGCAACTTCTCCAAAATGACCTTTACAATGTTGATGGGGACGTTAAGCCTCAAATCAAACAAACAAACTAAAACAAAAGTTTGCGGAGACGCCGATATAAGCGTCTGTTATCCCAATCATCCAATTAGCGCCAGTTTCAGTTATCCCTAAAAGGACTTCACTTTGCCAACAAGAGGGCCATGATGGCCCTGGATCGCTCACCTGATCAGCAGAGTAAGAAGTGGGCCCCGGGGAGGGCCATTATTAACCCAAGGGCTATAATGTGCATAATGTTGAGGGAGGTCTAAAAGGTGAAACTTCATACCAAATATCAACAAGAGCACCGCAAGCGGCGCCATGCTCGTCTGTTTTTCAAAGTTCAAAGGTCAAGGTCACAGGTCAAAAAGCGTGGTATGACTGAAAAGGTCTTGTCCCAAGGAACATTCATGTGAAGTTGGAAGGCTCTGTTGTGAATAGTATTGAAATAAGAGACAAAAACAATTTAAAAACAAGAGCACCGCATGCGGGTGCCAACGCTCGTCTGCAGTTTCTTTTAGAAAACCAAAGTTCTAAGTCAAACAAGAGCAATCAAATTGCAAGATGGAGTTATAAAACTTGTAGGGAATGTAGCTCTTGTGATGGTGAGTATGTGTATTAAGTTTCATGAAGGTAGGCCAAATACTTTTGGAAATATGGTCAAGGTTAAGGTTTTCGGTTAAATTTTCGAAAAATAGGTCAAAGTTCAAAAGTCAAGGTCACAGATCAAAAAGTGTGGTATCACTGAAAAGGTCTTGTCCCAAGGAACATTCATGTGAAGTTTGAAGGCTCTGTTGTGAATAGTATTAAAATGAGAGCAAAAAATGTGTTTCAGAAAAAAAATGGAAAAGGGGAGATAATTCAGCCAAAATCAACAATGTTGTTATGGTCCTTGGTCAAAATGTAGCTCTTGTGATGATGAGTGTGTGTATGAAGTTTCATGAGGCTAGGTCTAATACTTTTTAAGTTGTAGCCAAGGTTAAGTTTTTTTGGAACGACGACGCCAGACGACGACAACGAAGACGCCGGAGTGATGACAATAGCTCGAAAGTTTTTTTTCAAAAAATCAGACGAGATAAAAACGGAGAGAAAAGGGGAGATAATTCAATCAAATTGCAAGATGGAGTTATAAAACTTGTAGGGAATGTAGCTCTTGTGATGGTGAGTATGTGTATGAAGTTTCATGAAGGTAGGCCAAATACTTTTGGAAATATGGTCAAGGTTAAGGTTTTCGGTTAAATTTTCGAAAAATAGGTCAAAGTTCAAAGGTCAAGGTCACAGATCAAAAAGTGTGGTATCACTGAAAAGGTCTTGTCCCAAGGAACATTCATGTGAAGTTTGAAGGCTCTGTTGTGAATAGTATTAAAATGAGAGCAAAAAATGTGTTTCAGAAAAAAATTGGAAAAGGGGAGATAATTCAGCCAAAATCAACAATGTTGTTATGGTCCTTGGTCAAAATGTAGCTCTTGTGATGATGAGTGTGTGTATGAAGTTTCATGAGGCTAGGTCTAATACTTTTTAAGTTATAGACAAGGTTAAGTTTTTTTGGAACGACGACGCCAGGCGACGACAACGACAACGCAGACGCCGGAGTGATGACAATAGCTCGAAAGTTTTTTTTCAAAAAACAGACGAGCTAACAAAGGCTATAATTTGAACAATCTTGGCAAAGGTCCACTAGATGAAGCTACACACCAAATATCAAAGGCCTGGGCCTTGCGGTTTCAGAGAAAACGATTTTTTTAGAGAAATTCCCTACATAAGCCTATGTAAAACCAAATGGCCCTGGGGCGGGGACATTTTTGGCTTAAGGGCTATAATTTAAACAATCTTGATAGAGGTCCACTAGACAATTATCAAAGACCTGGGCCTTGCTGTTTCAGAGAAGAAGATTTTCAAAGATTATCTCTATATAAGTCTATGTAAAACCAAAGGGCCCAGGGGCGGGGGCATTTGTGGCCCCGAGTGCTATAATTTGAAAAATCTTGGTAGAGGTCCACTAGATGAAGCTCCATACCAAATATCAAGACATGGGCCTTGCAGTTTCAGAGAAGAAGATTTTTTAAGATTTTCCCTATATCAGCCTATGTAAAACCAAAGGGCCCAGGGGCGGGGGCATTTTTGGCCCCAGCACTATAGTTTGAACAATCTTGGTAGGGGTCCACTAGATGAAGCTTCATACCAAATAGCAATGACCTCGGCCTTGTGGTTTCAGAGAAGAAGATTTTTCAAGTCTTTCCCTATATAAGCCCATGTAAAACCAAAGGGCCCCGGGGCGGGGGCATTTTTGGCCCCAGCACTAAAATTTGAACAATCTTGGTAAGGGTCAACTAGATGAAGCTTCATACCAAATATCAAAGACCTGGGCCTTGCGGTTTCAGAGAAGAAGATTTTTTTAAGTTTTCGGTGAAAAAAATCTATTTTTGTCTCCTGTGAATTATATGTGCAACGGACCGGAACCATTTGAACAACTTTGAAAGGGGACCACCTAAGGATCATTCCTGTGAAGTTTGGTCAAAATCCGATCAGTGGTTTTGGAGGAGATGTCATTTGAAGAAATTGTTTACGCACGGATGACAGACAAAAAGTGATCCTAATATAAAACACAAGAGGGCCATGATGGCCCTGGGTCGCTCACCTGATCCAAAGTGTAACAAGTGGGCCCCAGAGAGGGCCAATTTTGGACCCAGGGCTTTAATGTGCATAATGTTGAGGGAGGTCTTAAAGGTGAAGCTTCATACCAAACATCAACAAAGGCTATAATTTGATCAATCTTGGCAAAGGTCTACTTGATGAAGCTACACATCAAATATCAAAGTTTCAGAGAAGAAGATTCTTTTAAAGATATTCCCTACATAAGCCTATGCAAAGCCAAATGGCCCCCCGAGGCTATATAAATCTATGTAAAACCAAAGGGCCCTGGGGTGGGGGCATTTGTGGCCCCTGGGCTATAATTTGAACAATCTTGGTAGAGATCCACTAGATAAAGCTCCATACCAAATATCAAAGGCCTGGGCCTTGGAGTTTCAGAGAAGAAGATTTTTAAAGATTTCCCTATATAAGTCTATGTAAAACCAAAGGGCCCCGGAGCGGGGACATTTTTGGTCTCAGGGCTATAATTTGAACAATCTTGACAGAGGTCCACTAGATGCAGCTTCATACCAAATATCAAAGACCCAGGCCTTGTGGTTTCAGAGAAGAATATTTTTAAAGATTTTCCCTATATAAGCCTATGTAAAACCAAAGTGCCCTGGGGCGGGGGCATTTTTCGCCCCAGCACTATAATTTGAATAATCTTGGTAGGGGTCCTTTAGAAGAAGCTTCATATCAAATATAAAAGACCTAGGCCTTGTGGTTTCAGAGAAGAAGATTTTTAAAGATTTTCCCTATATAAGCCCATGTAAAACCAAAGGGCCCCGTGGCGGGGGCATTTTTGGCCCAAGGGCTATTATTTGAACAATCTTCGTAGAGGTCAATTAGATGAAGCTTCATACCAAATATCAAAGTCCTGGGCCTTGCGGTTTCAAAGAAGAAGATTTTTAAAGATTTTTCCTATATAAGCCTATGTAAAACCAAAGGGCCCTGGGGCGGGGACATTTTTGGCCCCAGCACTATAATTTGAATAATCTTGGTAGGGGTCCACAAGATGAAGCTTCATACCAATTATCAAAGACCTGGGTCTTGTGGTTTCAGAGAAGAAGATTTTTAAAGATTTTCCCTATATAAGCCCATGTAAAACCAAAGGGCCCCGGGGCGGGGGCATTTTTTGCCCCAGCACTATAATTTGAACAATCTTGGTAGGGGTCCATTAGAAGAAACTTCATACCAAATATAAAAGACCTAGGCCTTGTGGTTTCAGAGAAGAAGATTTTTAATGATTTTTCCCTATATAAGCCTATGTAAAACCAAAGGGCCCCGGGGCGGGGACATTTTTGGCCCCAGCACTGTAATTTGAACAATCTTGGTAGGGGTCCACTAGATGAAGCTTCATACCAAATATCAAAGACCTGGGCCTTGCGGTTTCAGAGAAGAAGATTTTTTAAGTTTTCGGTGAAAAAATCTATTTTTGTCTCCTGTGACCTATATGTGCAACGGACCGGAACCATCTGAACAACTTTGAAAGGGAACCACCTAAGGATCATTCCTGTGAAGTTTGGTAAAAATCCGATCAGTGGTTTAGGAGGAGATGTTGTTTGAAGAAATTGTTTACGCACGGATGACAGACAAAAAGTGATCCTAATATTAATCACAAGAGGGCCATGATGGCCCTGGATCGCTCACCTGATCCATAGTGTAACAAGTGGGCCCGAGAGAGGGCCATTATTGGTCCCAGGGCTTTAATGTGCATAATGTTGAGGGAGGTCTTAAAGGTGAAGCTTCATACCAAACATCAACAAAGGCTATAATTTGAACTAGAGCTGCCGCCTAACGGGCGCCAATTATACCCCCGCATGCGTTGTCAGATAGTAACATGTGCAATGTTAAAGTTTTTTGGAACGGACCGACAACAAATTTTTACAAGTATTTATATACAAATTTTTACAAGTATTTGACCTTGAGGAAGGTCAACGTCGGAAATATTATGATAATCATAGAAATCCAATTACATGCAAGTTGTCACTCAGTCAAAGTCAGGTTTGTGTATATCAATCCTAAGTTCTAGTGGCAAGGTGTGTGGTGTGTGAATATTAAAGAAATCGGTTAAAGAATGAGGAAGTTATGTGCAATGTTAAAGTTTTTTGGAACGGACCGACAACAAATTTTTACAAGTATTTGACCTTGAGGAAGGTCAACGTGAAGGTCAAGGTCAGGTTTGTGTATATCAATCTTAAGTACTAGTAGCAAGGTGTGTGGTGTGTGAATATTAAAGAAATCGGTCAAAGAATGAGGAAGTTATGTGCAATGTTAAAGTTTTTTTGTACCGACAAATTTTTACAAGTATTTGACCTTGAGGAAGGTCAACGTAAAGGTCAAGGTTGTGTATATCAATCTTAAGTACTAGTGGCAAGGTGTGTGGTGTGTGAATATTAAAGAAATCGGTCAAAGAATAAGGAAGTTATGAGCAATGTTAAAGTTTTTTGTAACGGACTGACGACGACAGACGACAAGCTCACTCCTATATACCCCCTTCAAACTTCGTTTGCGGGGGTATAACAATCTTGGCAAAGGTCCGTTAGATGAAGCTACACATCAAATATCAAAGACCTGGGCCTAGCGGTTTCAGAGAAGAAGATTTTTAAAGATTTTCCCTATATAAGCCTATGTAAAACCAAAGGGCCCCAGGACGGGGGCATTTTTTGCCCCAGCACTATAATTTGAACAATCTTGGTAGGGGTCCACTAGGTGAAGCTTCATACCAAATATCAAAGACCTGGGCCTTGTGGTTTCAGAGAAGAAGATTTTTAAAGATTTTCCCTATATAAGCCAAATTAAAACCAAAGGGCCTCGTGGCGGGGGCATTTTTTGTCCCAGCACCATAATTTGAACAATCTTGGTAGGAGTCCACTAGATGAAGCTTCATACCAAATATCAAAGACCTGGGCCTTGCGGTTTCAGAGAAGAAGATTTTTAAAGATTTTCCCTATATAAGCCCATGTAAAACCAAAGGGCCCCTGGGTGGAGGCATTTTTGCCCCCAGCACTATAATTTGAACAATCTTGGTTGGGGTCCACAAGATGAAGCTTCATAACAAATATCAAAGACCTGGCCCTTGCGGTTTCAGAAAAGAAGATTTTTAAAGATATTCCCTATATAAGCCCATGTAAAACCAAAGGGCCCCGGGGCGGGGGCATTTTTGGCCCCAACACTATAATTTGAACAATCTTGGTAGGGGTCAACTAGATGAAGCTTCATACCAAATATCAAAGACCTGGGCCTTGCGGTTTCAGAGAAGAAGATTTTTTAAGTTTTCGGTGAAAAAAATCTATTTTTGGCTCCTGTGACCTACATGTGCAACGGACCTGAACCATTTGAACAACTTTGAAAGGGGACCACCTAAGGATCATTCCTGTGAAGTTTGGTCAAAATCCAATCAGTGGTTTAGGAGGAGATGTCGTTTGAAGAAATTGTTTACGCACGGATGACAGACAAAAAGTGATCCTAATATAAAACACAAGAGGACCATGATGGCCCTGGATCGCTCACCTGATCCATAGAGTAACAATTGGGCCCCAGGGAGGGCCATTATTGACCCCAGGGTTAAAATTTGCATAATGTTGAGGGAGGTCTAAAAAGGTGAAGCTTCATACCAAATATCAACAAAAGGCTATAATTTGAACAATCTTGGCAAAGGTCCACTAGATGAAGCTACACAACAAATATCAAAGACCTGGGCCTTGTGGTTTCAGAGAAGAAGATTTTATTAAAGATATTCCTTACATAAGCCTATGTAAAACCAAATGGCCAAGGGGCAGGGGTATTTTTCGCCTCAGGGCTATAATTTAAACAATCTTGATAGAGGTCCACTAGATGAAGCTTCACACCAAATATCAAAGACCTGGGCCTTGTTGTTTCAGGGAAGAAGATTTTCAAAGATTATCTCTATTATAAGTCTATGTAAAACCAAAGGGCGGGGGCATTGTGGCCCTAGGGCTATAATTTGAACAATCTTGGTAGAGGTCCACTAGCTGAAGCTTCATACCAAATGTCAAAGACCTAGGCATTGTGGTTTCAGAGTAGAAGATTTTTCAAGATTTTCCCTATATAAGTCTATGAAAAACCAAAGGGCCCAGGAGCGGGGGCAATTTTGGCCTCAGGGCTATAATTTGAATAATCTTGATAGAGGTCCACAAGATGAAACTTCATACCAAATATCAAAGACCTGGGCCTTGCAGTTTCAGAAAAGATTTTTAAAGATTTTCCCTATATAAGCCTATGTAAAACCAAAGGGCCCCGGGGCGGGGGCATTTTTGGCCCCAGCACTATAATTTGAACAGTCTTGGTAGGGGTCCACTAGATGAAGCTTCATACCAAATAGCAAAGACCTGGGCCCTGCAGTTTCAGAGAAGAAGATTTTTTAAAGATTTTCCCTATATAAGCCCATGTAAAACCATAGGGCCCCGGGGCGGGGGCATTTTTTGCCCCAGCACTTTAATTTGAACAATCTTGGTAGGGGTCCACTAGATGAAGCTTCATACCAAATATCAAAGACCTGGGCCTTGCGGTTTCATAGAAGAAGATTTTTAAAGGTTTTCACCATATAAGCCTATGTAAAAGCAAAGGGCCCCAGGGCGGGGACATTTTTGGCCCCAGCACTATAATTTGAACAATCTTGGTAGGGGTCCATAAGATGAAGATTCATACCAAATACCAAAGACCTGGGCCTTGCAGTTTCAGAAAAGAAGATTTTTAAAGATTTTTCCTATATAAGCCCATGTAAAACTAAAGGGCCCCGGGGCGGGGGCATTTTTGGCCCCAGCACTATAATTTGAACAATCTTGGTAGGGGTCCACTAGATGAAGCTTCATACCAAATAGCAAAGACCTGGGCCTTGCAGTTTCAGAGAAGAAGATTTTTAAAGATGTTCCCTATATAAGCCCATGCAAAACCAAAGGGCCCCGGGGCGGGGGCATTTTTGTCCCCAGCACTTTAATTTGAACAATCTTGGTAGGGGTCCACAAGACGAAGCTTCATACCAAATATCAAAGACCTGGGCCTTGCGGTTTCAGAGAAGAAGGTATTTAAAGATTTTCCCTATATAAGCCCATGTAAAACCAAAGGGCTCGGGGCGGGGGCATTTGTGGCCCCATCACTACAATTTGAACAATCTTGGTAGGGGTCCACTAGATGAAGCTTCATACTATATATCAAAGTCCTTGGCCTTGCGGTTTCAGAGAAGAAGTTTTTTAAAGATTTTCCCTATATAAGCCCATGTAAAACCAAAGGGGCCCGGGGCTTGGGCATTTTTGGCCCCAGCATTGTAATTTGAACAACCTTGGTAGTGGTCCACTAGATGAAGCTTCATACCAAATATCAAAGACCTGGGCCTTGCGGTTTCAGAGAAGAAGATTTTTTAAGTTTTCGGTGAAAAAATCTATTTTTGTCTCCTGTGACCTATATGTGCAATGGGCCGGTGTCATATAATATTTTGACCCACCTAAAAAGTGACCCGCGGGTCATAATATTATGACCCGCGGGTCAATATATTATTATAATATTTTGACCCCCCCTATAATATTTTGACCCCCCTCCCTAACTTCACAAAAGATACAATTAAATGACCAAATATGGTGAGGTAACTGTTAAGCAGTAAAACTATGACAATTGTGGTGGTTTTTCCTGCTGATTTTTACACTTGGGCAGTGTCTGAGGGCTGGGGTGGGATAGTTCTAGATCTGAAAATCTACAGCAAGAATAATGACTATAATATATAAGAAAGGGCAATCATGTTTAAAGGGAAATGGCTAAAAAGCAGCAAAAAAAGATAAAAAATAACAGGAAAAAAACAAGATGTGTTTGTGAAACACTGA
>CAUZLF010000440.1:0-17000 GCA_963580285.1 Lucinisca nassula | reverse complement strand
GCACATTATACCCGTGCCAGGTTTACCTTACAAAAGTGGAGTTTAAGATGGACATTATTATATAGCAGTTTTTTCATGATAATTTTGCAAATGCAATGTATACATCATAAAAACACGTCTATATAATTTTGAACCCCTTGAGCTCCACGTTTGTATAGTAAAACTGGGCTTACAGGGGTAAACCTTATTTTTCTTATTTCTGCTCTAACATATACATTGTGGATACTCGTTAGAACCGCCTCGACGAGGGGGTTCTAACGAGTACCCGCAATCTATATTTTGAGCAGAAATAAGAAAACTATCACTATTTTTCATATTAAAAACTTTCATTTTTTTCTGCGATAAAGGTTACAATGTATTTGTATAGGCGTGTTTTCGTAATTTATTAATAACCACAGTGCTGAAAATTGTATAAAAAATGAAAGTGTTTCTGAAATCATGGATAATATAAAAGTCCCTTTCAGTTAGAATTGATTGTCAAAAGTAATTTCGCAAAATCTTATGCAAAGTATAAGCGACAAGTACATGTGCCGGATTTACCTGTACAAAAACCAATTGTATATGAATGTACTTAAGATCCACAAAGTTCGATTCATCACGAAAACCGCCTATATAATTCGCCTATATAATTCTTACCCCCTTGAACCCTACTTTTATAAAGTAAAACTGGGGTTTACAGGGGTAAACCTTATTATCCCCTCGCAAATCATAGTTGTGACGGGGGAAGTAGCATTTGTCCCGTACGTACGTACTTTGAGAAGCCTCCGTGGTGTAGTGGTTACGCTACTCGCCTTGTAAACCAGGGGTCGCAGGATCGATCCCGGGCTTCTCCAGACTTTCGGATGAGTCTTTAAACCGAGGTCCCGTCTCCGTATGACCCTAGCTGTTGGTGGGACGTAAAACTCAAAACACTCACTCACTCACGTACGTACTTTTGTCATCGCTCTAGCGCCTACATTTCTTGACCGATTTTAATATAACTTCACACAAATGTTTCTTATGGCAATATCTCGAGCGCGTTCGACTTTCAAGGTCATGGCCTTAAGGTTAAGGTCACTGTGGCTTTTTTGAGAAAAAACATTGTCATCTCTCTAGCACCTTCATTTCTTCACTGATTTCAATATAACTTCACACAAATGTTCCTTATGACAATATCTCGAGCGAGTTCGACTTTCAAGGTCATGACCTCAAGGTCAAGGTCACTTAGGCTATTTTTAGAAAAACTTTGTCATCGCACTAGCGCCTACATTTCTCCACCAATTTCAATATAACTTCAAACAAATGTTCCTTACAAAAATATCTCCACCATTTCTCCACCAATTTCAATATAACTTCAAACAAATGTTCCTTATAAAAATATCTCGAGCGAGTTCGACTTTCAAGGTCCTGGCCTCAAGGTCAAAGTCACTGGCTTTTTTTAGAAAAACTTTGTCATCGCTCTAGCGCCTATATTTCTTCACTGACTTCAATATAACTTCACACAAATGATCCTTATGACAATATCTGGATTGAGTTCGACTTTCAAGGTCATGACCTCAAGATCAAGGTCACTGTGGCTATTTTTAAAAAAAAACTTTGTCATCGCTCTAGCGGCTATATTTCTTCACCTTCTTCAACATAACTTAAAACAAATGTTCCTTATTAAAATATCTCGAGCGAGTTCGACTTTTAAGGTCATGGCCTCAAGGTCAAGGTCACTGTGGCTATTCTTAGAAAAACATTGTCATCGTTCTAGCGCCTACATTTCTTCACTGAATTCCCGCCCCCGCCCATAGGGGCTTGAAGAAATATATGGGCTGCATGATGCTTCCACGCAGAGCTGAATCCGGCCCGCACACTAGTATTGGTAAACCGCTTAGAGGACCTTAGCCTGTCCAGGAACCGCGGTGCGAGGCGGACCGTCCATGCTAATAAACCCAATTGGTTTCATTGGGCGACAGGGCTTGAGATGTCATTTCATCTCAATGTCGGGTAAAAGTCCCACAAAATTGGAAGCAACGTCTCCAAAATGACCTTTAAAGTGTTGACGGGGACGTTAAACCTCAAATCAATCAATCAATCAGTTCTTCACTGATTTCAATATAACTTCACACAAATGCTCCATATAACTTCACAAAAATTTTCCTTATGATAATATATCGAGCGAGTTCGACTTTCAAGGTCATGAGCTCAAGGTCAAGGTCACTGTGGCTATTTTTATACAAAACTTTACATTGCTCTAGTGCCTACATTTCTCCACCAATTTCAATAGAACTTCATACAAATGTTCCTTATAAAAATATCTCGAGCGTGTTCGACTTTCAAGGTCATGGCCTCAAGGTCAAGGTCACTATGACTATTTTTAGAAAAACTTTATCATCGCTCTAGCGCCTTCATTTCTTCACTGATTTCAATAAAACTTCACACAAATATTCCTTATGACCATACCTCGAACAAGTTCGACTTTCAAGGTAAAGGTCACTGTTGCTATTTTTAGAAAAACTTTGTCATTGCTCTGGCGCTTACATTTTTAACCAATTTCAATATAATTTCACACAAATGTTCCTTATGACAATATCTCTAGCGAGTTCCACTTTCAAGGTCAAGGTCACTGAGGCTATTTTTAGAAAAACTTTTTAATGGCTCAACGCACTTAAATTTTTTCACCGATTTCAATATAACTTCACACAAATGTTCCTTATGACATTATCTCGAGCGATTTTTCGACTTTCAAAATCAAGGTATTTTTAGAAAAACATTGATAAACTCTAGCGACTACATTTCTTCACTGATTTCAATATAACTTCACACAAATGATCCTTATGACAATACCTCGAGTGAGTTTGACTTTCAAGGTAAAGGTCACTAATTACAGAAGCTATTTTTAGAAAAACTTTGTCATTGCTCTAGCGCTTACATTTTTTCACCAATTTCAATATAACTTCACACAAATGTTCCTTATGACAATATCTCGAGCTATTTCGACTTTCAAGGTCAAGGTCACTGTGGCTATTTTTAGAAAAACTTTGTCATCGCTCTAGCGCCTACATTTATTGGTGGATTTTAATAGAACTTCACAAAAATGTTTCTTATGATAATATCTCGAGTTGCTTTGACATTCATGGTCATGACCTCAAGATCAAGGTCACTGTGGCTATTTTTAGAAAAACTTTGTCATCGCTCTGTGTGAAGTTATATTGAAATTGGTGAAGAAATGTAGGCGCTAGAGCGATGACAAAGTTTTTTTCTAAAAATAGCCACAGTGACCTTGATCTTGAGGGGTGTGTGTGTGTCGGGATGGACCCAATGTCTGTATCAGTCAATGCATCTTTTCATAAGGAACAATAATATATATAGTTAAGGAATGGGGATATGGATAGTTTCTGAGATAAAAATACTTTAATGAAGCAAAAGGGGCGGGGCATGGCCCAGCGGTGACCGTAGAGACCCAAAGTCTGTGTCGTGGAATGTGTCATGTCATAAGGAACAATAATATATATGGTTTAGGTGTTCGAATCTGATTACTTTTCGAGATAATTAGACATTTTGACAGTTTTGCATACAAATTCCTATATGTCAATTTTGACCTGTTACGCAATTGGGCCCAGGCCCCTGGGCCTATCCAGGGGCATGACCCTGGGTCAACTTGAACATGAACTGATAGGTCTTGGTCTGAATTAATGTCATACCAAATTTCAACTTTGTAGCACAACAGGTAAAAAAATTATGAGCTCCAATGCGAGCCCGAGGTTTGAGCCCGACATTTCAGCATATAACAATTTTGACCTGTTACGCAATCTGACCCCTGGGCCAACCCAGGGGCACGACCCTGGGTCAACTTGAACATGAACTAATAGATCTTGGTCTGAGTAAATGTCATACCAAATTTCAACTTTGTAGCAGAACAGGTAAAAAAAATATGAGCTCCAATGCGAGACCGAGGTTTGAGCTCGACATTTCAGGTGTGACATACAAACGTACGCACGAAACATCACGGCGAAACTGTATATGCCCCACTCCTGCCAAAGCAGGCGGGAGCATAAAAAAGATAAGGTTAACCCCTGTAAACTCACGTTTTACTATATAAAAGCGGGGTTCAAGGGGGTCAATATTATATAGGCGTGTTTTCGTGATGTCATTTAGAATTGAGTGTCAAAAGTAAACATTATGAGGCGTGTTATATTTTATGAGACGTGCTATTTTTGGTGTAAATGTTTTTTTTTTTTTTTTTTTTTTTTTTTTTGCAGTTTAAAGTGTCGGTCAGGAAACAGATAAAATGCCCCTTATTCAGGAAGGCCATGTAACATTAAAAATACCAAGTCGGTTATTTAGATAGATGCGCGTTTCACTGTTAGATAGCCGGCACAGGTGACAAACATAGGCTAAGCATTTGTCCACTTCATTCTGAGTACAATTATTAGGGTTTCGTTGGAGCCCCATTTGTTTTACCGATAAGCAGAAATATACGAGGCTACAAATGACACAACTATTGTTGAATAAGAACCAAACATATCAGAAAAGATGTGCAAGTGATATGCATTATAAAATTTCTTGAAACTTTCTTTTCGACAAGATTATACAACACAGTACACTGTTTATTCATGTTGACTTTCCACGCAGAAAGGCTCTTTTTGGCATTCCGCTATTGATGTTTCCATTAGTGTCTGGTTGTTTCATGTTTGTGTTTCTTTCCCTTTTGGTGTCTCTGATGGGATATGTGGGTTAATTGTATCGATTCCTGATCATTGCCTTCACGCCTAGTTTTTAAACATCAAAATCCATTTTACAACAGAAATATGGAATATCAAACGTTTACAGCAAATAAATATAAGACGTTAAAGTTCAACTGCAACGCTATTTTTTCTATGACTTATCATTGAATACATATAAAATACATCTCGAATAAGCTATTCGCCGTACTTCTTGTTACGGAATTATGTATTTATTAACAATTTACATTCGGTTCACCTGTGGGCAATTGCGAACCGGAAGTGTGATCCGAGTCACGTGACTCTGAACCCTGTGACGTCAATTGTAGAACGGAAGTGGAAATAGCGTGTATTTTACATTGACTGTTCGAGAAAATTGTGATAAAAAACATCTTGTTATCTGAAATAAATTCCAAAAATGCCGACGCGATGTGTTGCACCGGGTTGTGGCAATACCCCTGCACCTGGTCGCGGTTTGTTTACGTTCCCGGAGGACCCGGTATTAAATAAAGAGTGGAGAGTGAATATGGGTCGCGCGAAAAGTGCAAATGAGCCTTTCAAACTATGGGAAAACTCAAAAACTTCGAGATTGTGTGATTCTCATTTCACGGAGGAGTGTTTTATTGTGAGCCCAAGACTAGCGGCGGATCTGGGATTCAAACCAGGCAAGTTTCAGCTCAAGACAGGTGCTGTTCCAACGATCTTTGCCAGACCAAACCACCCCTGGAACACTCCAAAACAGACCAAAGTTGGCGGGGCATACAGGAAACGGCAGAGACAAGAGGTAATGTAGATTATCAGAATGCTGATTATAAATAACATTTGTTTTCAGAGCTTTTTGGTGCAATGGTCCTGAATGGCAGCATTTCATTTTATCAGATTTGTGATCGAGAGGTGGGTTCCGTCCTCATGCTGACCAAAGTGTTGTGTCCCTGATCATAGACAGTTCATCCATGTCTGTCTCAATGGACAGTCTCAATTAGCCAATTTCTCATTGCCAAAACATGCCTATCCAAATCCGCCCCCGCCCTTTGGGGCTTGGAGAAATAGATTGGGCTGCATGATGCTTCCATGCAGAGATGATACCGACTGCACATTAGTACTGGTTATCTGCTTGGGGCTAAACCCTAGGAAAACTGCTGCGACTCTGTCCGTCCATGCTCATAATAGATTGGGCTGCATGATGCTTCCATGCAGAGATGATACCGACTGCACATTAGTACTGGTTATCTGCTTGGGGCTAAACCCTAGGAAAACTGCTGCGGCTCTGTCCGTCCATGCTCATAATGCCTCTGTGCAGAGCTGTAGACAACCTCAGGAGTTCTGGAAAACCACTATAAAAGCAGATCTAAGCCTGCCCAAGAGAAGTGGTTCAAGTATGTGACTGCCCATGTGTACAAACTGTTGGTTTCTTTTCATTAGGCAGCAGGGCTGGAGATGTCATTTCATCTCACTGAAGGTTATAAGTCCCACAAATTGGGAACTATGTCTCCACAATGACCTTTACAGTGTTAACAGGGGCATTGAGCCTCAAATCAAACAAATTGTAGACTAGATACAGCTGAATAAATCTCTGGCCTTGATGCCGTAATAGGTAAGAGCTCAAGACTTCTTTTATTAGGTCACCTGTGTTTTTAACCTTTAACCTGCTGAATAGTCAATTAAGCCACACCCACTTATGACTTTGAACCAATTAGATTACTTGATGCAGTTTATATCTACGTATGCAACATGGCGATACATTCTGGAAGTAGATACTTTTATAAATTGAAAGTGGTTAACAACCACAGTCTGCTAGTAACCCTACAGTTTATTTCTACATATTCATAAACTGAATGTCAAACAGTGTAGATACTGATCAGATGGCTTATTCAGAAGCCATCTGATCTGGATCTACACTGTTTGCAAAGATAGGGCTTGTCGCCAACAGCAGGGTAGAGGTTAATGAACTTGGCTCCTGTCACCTGAGATGCCAAGTTCTGCAATCTGCCTAATATTAGTGAAAAAATCTTGAAAGGGCTGTAAAAACGAAACATAATAAGACAAAACAGAAGGAACACTGTCATTTGTTAAAGATCTGTTTAATACAACTGACTGAAATCAGAGCACTGACAACACTGTTGGGTTGTTTGCCTTTGAGTGTATGATAACTAGATGTAACCTTGATCCTGAAGCAGAACAGTCACTTAGACTGTGAACAGTTCATGAAAAAACCTACAAGAAGCTTGGGTGGCCAGCAAAGACTGAGATCAGCCTGCGCCTTAGCAGTCTGATCAGAGTCTTTGCTGGTCACATGTAAAGTTTTTCTATATACTACAGTCTATGTAAACCAAAATGAGCAAAAGGTCTTGTCTTAGTGGATGGGTGAGTGGGTTGATTTTAGTCTGCTGGCTGCATGGTCACATTGTAGGCTTTGTCTTGAATTGGGGGAAGGGGAAGAATGACTATATGTAGAAAAACTGTTATCCTCTTTGCACTAATAGTCTCTTTGATATTTGAAACCACAGTATTGCTCTGATGGCCAGCTCTGACGTATCTTGTTCACAGCACAAGCTGGTATCACCTTCCGCATTCCTCTTCCAAGTCTGTGCCACACCCATCTCGTAAAACGTCTGTATGCAACATGGTGGTACATTCTGGAAGTAAATAATTTCATAAATTAAAAGTGGTTAACAACCACAGTCTGCTAGTAACCCTGATCTTGCTGAATATTTTAACCACACCCATTTCTGACTTTGAATAAATCAGATTACTCGATGAAATTAATAATTTATAAGCTGAATGTCAAACAGTGTGGATCCTGATCAGATGACTTCTGATCTGGATCTATAACTTTTCCAACGAATGAGGTTGTCGAGAACAGCAAGATAAGGGTTAAACCTTAATGGCCTTGTTCTGTCTAAAATGTAAACCTCCAAACAGACATAACCTGTGAACAAAGACCACTCTTGGCCATTCCTTTGTGCCATCTTTGTAGACAGGCTGGATTGTTCCTATAGATGTATGTATATATTATATGTAGATATGCTATTTTTGATAGCAAACATGTACAGTAAAACAGGTCTTAGCAGCCACCTCTATTAAGCAAGCAGCCTGTCATAAGCAAGCAAGCATTGGTTACCTGAAAAGTAGAATGCATAAATTTTACCTGTATAAAGCTAGAACCTGTCATTAGAAAGCAAATTTCGAATATGTTTTGAGGCGCTTGCTAATACAGGTTGGACTGTATACATTTGGTAAATCAACCTTATCATCCATCCACAGTGACAAGACCTTTTGCTCATATCCTGGCATAGATCATAGAATATAGTAGGTACATGCGATCAGTGAAGACTGATCAGCCTGCAAAAATGTACAGGCTGGAGTCTTTGCTGGTCACTCAAGCCTTCTTGTAAATTTTGTCATGCGCTGGCTCTTAGTATAACGAAGGATACCAATGAACTACCCAGGCCTACCCAATGGGGAAAGGGCATGTCTGTAAATACCAAGAATAAAAATAAAAAAAAAAAAATATTTGTACATATAATGCTGTTATTTTTCTTGCCCCTGTCCTTGATCTTATATAGTTGGAGTACCAGAATGCCATCTTTCTCAGACTCAGCTACAGTATGACATCAATGCAGGTCTATAGAATACATTCTGTTTGTGCTCAGTTTCACCAGCTGCTTACCAAAACCAATTGGTTGGATTTTGCTTGTTTCCGGGTTGTAGCCGAAACTACGTAGTATGACCCATCTTCTTTCTTATGAATGTTTTCATTGCTCTTAAAGGAACTCATTTTTGATTTTTATTTAATACCCAGTCAACACTATTTAGGGCATTTTTTAACCGTCAGTTTACCTAGCCACCCTTTCATGGACAGGCTTACACATCAGCGGTTAACCAGAACTATGCACCTTTTTTGACGGAAACTAACAACTATCCTTGAATCAGCATAAGAGAGAGAGAATGATTATTGAAATCATTTCATGATCAACCTCCACAAAAGAATGTTGCTGACCACACAGGTATCAAATCGATGTCCTCCTGATCTTCAGTCATAAACAAATCCGACTGAGCTACTGAGACCGGCTTACAGTTTCTAGGAGAGTTGATGAGTAAAACACCGTCACCTAGCTGGTAAACACATTCAATGGCTCATACTTACTCATGAATTGGCTCATCATCATCAACATGGCCATAGTTGTCCAAGAATTCATAGAAGGATGTCTCTATAACATACTGGTTCAGACAATTTCCTTCATAGCCAGGATGCTGTGTGATGCACTGAAGGTCTTGATCTTCTACTAAGTTGTCAATGAGACCAATCTCCCTGCAGCATGTGCTCTCATCTACAGATGGCATGGGAATACAAAATCCACATTCGCACCTGAAAAATAAAATGGCATACAAATTTAGGGTCAGACGCCAATGTTACATGCTAACTTGAGGTTGTTTTTTTTTTCTCTGTGCACTCTGCTTTTGGCCTACTACCCTCATGTATTGGGGCTTGGAGAAATAGATTAGGTGCATATTACTTCCACGCAGATCTGAACCAATCGCACATGAGTACTACTGGGAGGTTCTTAGCCTGCCACGGAAAAGTGGTGCAAGTCTTGCTTCGAACCCGAAAGGGTTTACCCTGTCCTTGTGTGGATCAGTTCTGTGTAGAAGCAACATGCAACCCAATCTATGTCTTCAAGCCCTGTGGGCAAGGACCATTAGCATGTGTTGCCAGAAATTACAATTTAATTTATTACACAAGTCATCTTTGCAAACAGTGTAGATCCAGATCAGATGGCTTCTGAAGAAGACATCTGATCAGGATCTACACTGACATTCAGTTTATGAATTTGTAGGTATAAATTTATCCAAGTAGCCTGATTGGCTCAAAGTAAAAAATGAGTGTAAAATGGGTGTGGCTACACTGAATATTCAGCAGGACATGGGTTAATCCCGGAGTTTTTTTGCTGAATCTAGCACATAAATATTTACCTTTTGTTTTTTTTTTATTTTTAGTTTAATGACTCAACCAACACTATTTAGGTTATGTGGAGCATGTCAATGAACTATCCATGCTTTTCCTGGACAGGCTAATTTATTGCACTTTTTGGCCAAAAATTGACAACTACCCTGGTTGAATCAGCAGAAGGGAGAGAATGTTTTTAAAGTAATTTCATGATCAATCTCCACGAAAAGTTATGCTGACACTCACAGGTCTCGAATCTTGGTCCTCTGTACACAAGTCGAATGCGCGCCTGACTGAACTGCAGAGGCCGGCCGGTTACTTGTTGCAGTAATGATTAAAATACACCCGGGTATCACCCCACGTTGGGTTCAACACACACTTGTCGCCAGGGATGACAGAAGAAGATAAGTCCAATGTTTTGCTGTTACATTGTAGGTTATCTGTGGCATTTTTGGTGTGTAAATATCTATATATATTTCTTTCCCTTTGGTGTCTTTTATGGGTGGAGTAAGTTAATTGTATCAATTCCTGATCTTTGTTTTACTTCTACTTATAATAACAAAAGCAAGCCAATAATTTCACACTTCAACAAGGGGTGGGGGTGCAAATTTTTCCACTTTTCATAAACAATGAATGAGCAGGAATTATCTTGGCTTTCTGGCTCATTCTATTGAAAGTATTTGGCCCTATTGCGGGTTGTAAAGATGACAAAACAGTTGTCAGCCCCCACTGTCTCAACCAGTGCCCCCCCGCCCCCCCCCCCCGATTTTTTTATTTACTTCCTCCTTTCCTTACGTTATTTTCGGCTATCAAAATACGAAACGGAACCTTACTAATATTGGGCTAATGAGTAGTAAAGTGGACGAACTTATTTTTTCCTCGTCATGCATTTTTTTTTTTGTTTATTATTCTCGCTAACTTACCAGTCTGTGTTGCCGAGCCTATCGCTCAGCTGGCCCTCCAAATCTGACTCGCTAGATGTGTCCGATTCGGAATCTTCCGAGTAATCGGGCGCAGATTCTCTTCTTGGTTCAAACTGATACGGCTGTACCGGCCTGATTGACCCAGCTAAAACAGAATCACCGTCATTCTCCTCTAACTCTCTAAGATTTGCACTGTCCGCCATAGCTGTCACTTCGAAATGTGTCTACAAATGACGTCACGCGCAAGTGCGCATGCGTGAAAATCTAAATTTGGACAGGTGCGAAAGAACGGTAAATCACGTAACTTTATTGGCTTATAACTTCCCCTATATAACCTTTTGAATTCTCGCCACTTTTTGTAATTGCTTATTTTTATCTGTGCTACATGGATAATTAATAAAGATATGGTGGTAAAATTACCGTTGAACTTTAATAGGCAAAACTGACAATATTTCATGAAACTAAATATGTAAAACATATATGCATGTACATGTATATAACGCTTTCATCATAATAAACACTCGCTTTAGCTTAATGGTGAATATTTAAACAACCATTTGATTTCGTTAAATTTTCCTATATTTACCAGTAATTATTTCCCTTAGCACTTTCACGCCCAGCAAACAATATGATATTCAGTTTATAATGAGCATCAGATGGGTTGGAAGGCGTGGCCTAGATAAAAGCAGAAAATACAGGTCACCCAAAGCCAGCTGACATAAGGTGTGTAAAAATAATAGTAATATGAAAGCTAGCATACCGACACAGGCAGTGGCGTAGCATAAGCTTCATACAATATATTACATTTTTGTTTTTAGCTCGCCTCACAAAAGTAAGGGAGAGCTATTGCCATACCTCCGGCGTCAGCGCCAGCGTCGGCGTCTTCGGTGTCAGCGTCGGCGTCAGCAGTTGGTTTAAATTTACCTGTAAACTCTTATTTGTGATATCACTTATCATTTTAAATCAAATCATTGATTTCATTTTGGATTTTTGAAATATTTGAGGGTCACTGATGAGGCCTAATTGGCCGAAACTAGCTTGTCTGGCCCAGAAAACATGCACACTCCATATTTTCTGTTCTCTGGTGTATTCTTTGCTTCCAAAGGATAACCCTTTTATATAACATATTTGACGTCACTACAGCTGGTGTCTGGGAATGTGTGGCGGCCGTAAAAACGTCCCCCTGCCCTACATCATAGTGTAGTTTATATTTTCTTGTCGTTTGGGATCATTGATTCCATTGTTGAATTTTGAAATATTTGAGGGTCACTGATGAGGCCTAATTGCAAGCTCTGTGGTACAGTGGATATAGTGTTCAAATCTGAACCAAAGGACTGTGAGTTCAAATCACGATGGAGGATTTTTTTCTTCATTAACAGTTGTTATCAATTACAGGTTTATAGATTTTTGTCAGATATAAATTTCTATTTTTAAAAGATCTGATCATTTGTTCATACGGATACATTTTGTTCTCTTTAAAATGATGCAAATTTTTAAGGGTCCTGGGCTAAAGGTCGAGGTCACTGTTGCTATTTTAGAAAACATTGTCGTCGCCTTTGCGATTACAATTATTTACGGATTTTAATATAAGTTGACACAATTGTTGGATATGATAATGTTTTGAGCTAAATCGATTTTCGAGATCCTTGGCTCATTGTTATTGTCCTACATTTATTTATGGATTTCAGTGTAACTTTTCACTTATGTCGGGCATGATAATACCTTGAGAAAGTTTGACTTAAGTGTATTGAGCTTAAGGTCATCGTAACTGTGGCAATGTTTAGAAAAAAAAAACACTTTGTCATGGCTACAGAGCCTATACGTATTCACACACATGTTGTGTATGGTATAAGCTTGTGCACGGTCAACGCAGGGTCCTTGACGCAAATTCACGGACACTGTATCAATTTTTAGAAAAATTTCGTCATCACTTTAGGGCCTTAATTTATCACTTACTCAATGGATATTAATTTCACTTCACACGACTATTGGGTATAATAATATATGTAGCATGTTCGACTTTCGCCTGCTCCGTGTTTGCCGATACCATGTAGTCTTGAGCGCGGGAGATTTGTATCACCTGTGATGCCTTGCTGATAACTTGTCCTCATCGACATTAAGCTCCTGTAGGCGAGCTGTACTGTCTTCTGACAACTCTTGTTTTTTGTGTTTGTTTTGTGTTTTGCTTTTATGCAAACGCGGGGTGAATAAAAAATATTTATCAGTTACCCCCTTTATATATTGCATTGTAACTTATTGACCTGATAAAGATATGATATCTCAGGACAAGTGAGCTTTATCACGACAACGTGACATTGCACTTTTATGAATGAAGCGGACTACCGGCAAAAATGGCTCAAAAGTTATAATTGGAAAAATTACATTTAAAATGATTAAAAATAAATATATAAAAAAATAACGGTCAGCTGATAGTAAATATACTGACCCATTATATATCCCGCGCCGGAATGTTGGGACGCAATGACTGATCGTAAATTGCCGATTTAAAGAGTTTACAAGGGGATAAACTGATAAATAGAATACCAGATTAGTGTCTTTTGATATCAAGTTTATCAGGCTCCGCTTCGAGAACGCATGCAGAATCGCTCGGCAAGCCTCGCGATTCTACAAGCGTTCTCGAAGCCTTGCCTGATAAACTTGATATCAAAAGACACGAACCTGGTATTATCTATATTCCACACCAACATATCTCATGTGGAGTTAAGGTGTCTTGTATTTCGAAGACAAACATTACGATAGCACACCCGTGTGATATAGTCCATTTTTCAAACCGTGTTTTTCTGTCTTTTGTCTCCTCTATCGGTATTTTTTCTGATGACAATTTGTGATATTTTTCTATTTATACTCCAAACATAGGTTTTGGGTGCTCGTTAGAACCGCCTCATCGAGGCGGTTCTAACAAGTACCCACAACCTATGTCTTGGAGCAGAAATAAGGAAAATAATGTGAACCCCCGTAAACCCCAGTTTTCTCTATATAAAATGGGGTTTAGGGGGGTCTTTATTTCACGGACTTGTTCACGTGATGAAACTGACCATCTTCCAACAGTTTGTGTATATCTGCCCTGACATATAGTTTGTAATAAAGTAACATTGAAGCGTTCTTGCCCCCGCCTAGCGCTGCTTAGAGAAATAGACGGGGCTGCATGGTACTTCAACATAGAGAACACGTGTACTGGTAAACAGCTTATAAGAGCCCCGCCAAGCGAATTTGTGTCTTCGAGCATTCCGTCATGACCAATTTTAACTGCGCATGCCCAGCCAGTCAGAGGGGCCAGGGATATGGCTTTCTGTCTGAAGGTTCCTCTTGATTCACTGCTTGTATGAGCGAGCAGCGAAGGTTCTGGCGAGACTGCGCGGATGCGCAGGCTCGCCTGAACCTTCGCTGCTCGCATAGGCGATAAGTACCAAAATCGCTTGACATTTTTGCTCAAAAAACAGCTTGTGTGTACTTTTGTGGGACATTTACCCGACATTGAGTTAAATATGACATCTCAATCCATACCTCTCAAACTATCTCCTAGGAGGGTCAGAATCGCACCACTTTGTCTGGACAGGCTTAGACCTTATTGGCCCCGTCAAGCGATTTTGGTACTTATCGCTGCGGCCCGGGATCGAACCCGTGACCCCCGTTCCCCGGAGCGGACACTCTACCAACTGAGCTATCGGGGCCGGTTCACATCGTTTTACTAAAGTGTCAGTTAGACTTTTCTCGGCTCTGAATCTTTGTTTTTTTACCACTCTGTACTATATACATCCGAATCAGAATCCGAATCAGAATTGTTACTGGTGACACGTCAAATGACATTCATATTGCCACCAGGACTTGTGATGTGGGAAGTTAGTCCATAGCTCTAACCAAAGAGGTAAATTTAGCTACACAATCATCAGCACCTTCAGCTGTAGAAATAATCGAATCGGGAAGGTTCGGGGGAAGAAAACTCTTTAAAATGTCAGTTCTTGCAGTAAGGGTCTGAAACGCCAACGAATGGAGATTTCTACAGTGTCTAGCTGGGGGAACAAGGTCATATGTAGGAATACTGGCAGCACCATTTAGACCTATGTATAAAAGGATTAGCCTTTTGTCTTTTCTCCTATTCTTGAGAGACTCCCATTTTAATTCTCCTAGAATTCCAGTCATGCTCCCAGTTTCAAAGCAGTAATTGCCTGTTACAAATCTAGCAGCTCTATTCTGAATGTCCCCAATTTTATTGTTGAGGACCACTCCACTGGGGTCCCAGATACAACTACCATATTCCAAGATTGGGCGAACAAGACCTTTATATGCTGCCTCTTTTACATCTTGAGGGCACTGATGAAGATTTCGCCTCAGGAAACCAAGCGTTCTATTTGCCTTAGTGCACATGTTGCTAATATGAGTATTCCATCTCAAGTTGTGTGAGATTGTCACAGCAAGGTATTTAATGGAGTCAACATTCTCGAGGATCGTTCCCTCTAAGGTGTAAGAAGCCTTAACTTTATTAGATCTCTTCCTAGTTATCTGCATAATATTGCATTTAAATGGCTGAAATCTCATGCCCCATTTTCGGGCCAAACGTCCTAAACGATCTATGTCAGCCTGACGTTTCAATGAGTCATCTGTATCTCTAATTTCCCGGTAACAAACACAGTCATCTGCGAATATGCATGACATTATCCAGGTCTCTGAAGTTTTGCGAACTTTACAATGAAGTAGTTCGATCAGTGGTTAACCAAAGTGTGATCGAACTCAGTCTGGTAGCGGTCAGGTAGCATGGCGGGAAAGTAGGACGTCACTCTGGTCGAACCACACTAAAGCGTGGGTTACTCTGGTAGATACGTCACACCATACGTAACAAAGATGGCGGCGAAAGGGCGAACACTAATGTCCGGGAATTGTCCCGGAAATGGCCGAAAATTATCCGGGAAATGGGACGGGGGGGGGGGGGGTAGTGGTGCGTTATCGCTAATATCTCCACTTCGGGTGGTCAAAAATGAATAAAGTTAGTATCAAATAAAATTTTAAGCTCCATGCTAAAATATTATTAAAAAAAATATTTTTCTTCTTAACATTTTAAGGGTCCATTTCTGAAGTTAATTTGTCCGGGAATATTTTTTTTTATCTTTTAGAATGGAGCTTAAAATTTCATTTGATACAAATTTTATTAATTTTATTAATTTCTGACCACCCGAATTGGAGTAATTAGGGATACCGCACCACTAACCCCATTTCCCGGAAAATTTCCGGATATTAGTGTAAACCCCATGGTTTGTCTACTAGACTGCTACACAGACTTCTATTTAAGAAATAAATGGTCTTTGTACCAGTCAACCAAACATCTACCAGACATCGTTCGATCAAACCGGTAAAAGAACATGGAAATCATGGGAAGAACGTGCACATTTTGACTTCCGCTACCATGGTCTGGTAGATGATCGATCTCCCTCAATATCATGACTGGTGTACAACGTACAAATAGAAGTGAAGACAATGATAAGGAATCGATACAATTAACCCACATTCCCATCAGAGACATCAAAGGCAAAATAAACACACACATATAAAAAAAATACACCCTCGTGAAAAGTCGCCCCCGCCCATCGTGGCTTGAAGAAATATATGGGCTGCATGATGCTTCCACGCAGAGCTGAATCCGGCCCGCACACTAGTATTGGTAAACCGCTTAGAGGATCTAAGCCTGCCCAGGCAAAGCGGTGCGAGTCGGCCCGTCCACGCCTATATACCCTATTGGTTTCATTGGGCGACAGGGCTTGAGATGTCATTTCATCTCAATGTCGGGTAAAAGTCCCACAGAATTGGAAGCAACGTCTCCAAAATTACCTTTACAGTGTTGACGGGGACGTTAAACATCAAACTAAACAAATAAACAAACTTGCGCTCAATTATGAGTATAGTCGGAACTCCTTTGTTTTTATCTCGCTTAATCATTCTTATCACTGATACATGTATATGTTTGAGGTCATCCTGAATTTGTGTTAATGGAAACTTACACCTGTCTGTCTTAGTAGTTTGTCTTCATTGAGAGAATACCGGGTAATTATTATAATTGTACAGCCAGATGAGGCCTAATTGGCCGAAATTGGCCGAATGGCTGATGGGGCCTATTTGGCCGAAACTAGCTCTGGCCCAGAAAACATGTACGTACACTCCATATTTTCCAGTTCTGAGGTGTATTCCTTGCTAAAAAAGGATTACCCTTTTATAGAACATACTTCATGACTGGGACACCTTTGGAACGGTTACCAAGAAAATCTGTTCGAGACAGGGTTAGTTCGAGCTATTGTGGGTAATTCATAGAGTTTTGTCGGGAGACATAACGCTTATATGAAATAAAGGTTAACTGTGTGCACTCATTAGAATCGCCTTTTCAGGCGATTCCAATGAGTACACACAATAAACCTTTTCAGGCGATTATAATGT
>CAUZLF010000439.1:0-83012 GCA_963580285.1 Lucinisca nassula | reverse complement strand
TGGCAGATGACAAAGCAGAGGCATTTTATGGTTAAGGAAAACCTGCTAACAAACTTACCTTATAATCTTGTTCTGTATGCTCATAAATAACAAACTCCCCCTTATAAAAGTTACCATAAAAGCTGTAAAAAAAGATGAGTTTCAATTGGATTAATATTTTCCCTTTGGAAAAAAATAAAAAAAAAATAAAAAAGATATCCTCTGTTATGAAGGCAACTTATGAGAAATACATGTATTATGTTTAACAATGTATTATTGAAATTGATATTACATACTCATTTGAAAATCATTCAATTGTATATATAGATTTTTCATACTATTGCTTATAAGAAGAACTAAATAAGCTTTTAGCTTCCGTTCTAATCCTTTATTTGTCATGACTTTGTTTGCAATGTTTATGTGTTTGAGATAAAAATAAAATACATTTAAACTAAATACTGATGATATAGACACTTGCAGGCTTATAGGTTATGATCCTCGAAAAGGAGGTTGTGGACCCAGCTTTTAGCCATGTATGAGACAATAGTCACATTTGATTGGATATAATTATGAAACTGATGAGAAATACTTAGCTGTTATTTTTTTTCTTGCAGGGTATTATATGTGCATTAAACACATAAAGGAAACAAAGTGAACTGTCTCCTGAATTTTCTGTTGTGATAATAATTGTACATGTGGTATCTCTGAATTTCCAAGACTGAATTTTCACTTTGAGGCAGGGTTACCTCCCTTAGACAGTTAGAATGCTTGAAATTGCCACATGACACCCTTGTTTTTTGGTATAATTTTGTAGTTGGCAGTTTGTTTACCATGTTTTGGGGTAAGAAAATCCATTTGAAATGCAGATTTATCAGGTACAGGGTCAAATATCAACATGTAAGCTTATGGAAATGTAAATAGAAGACCATAACCTAAACCGAAAGTAGAAAAAATCATCACCTCTGTCCTGTTTTTGGTCATTACATAATATTTTTACAAATGTGTAGGTTCTATCTAATTCTGTGTCATAAATTGGATCTTCCTGACATGTATTTTGCTTCAAAAACTGTAAAATTTGTAACTTAAGTGCTAATTTAGGTCTAACTGGGCCATTTGATCTATTTTGTGATTCTGATCCAGGTAAATGTGTGTGTGTGTGTGTGTGGGGGGGGGGGGGGGTGTTAGGGGTTGGGGATGCTCGCTCTTAAGCCATGTAAATCAGTGTTGTCATTGATATGTTTGAGAAAGAGTCTTGCAGTAGGTGTATGAACATAAACATATGAAAAAGAATCTACTCCATCTGGAATATATGGCATCAGGCTTGGTCCAAAGCAAAATTTCAAAATTATCTCTCCGAACAGCCCGCTGCAATATCACGACAAGTTTTCTCATCCATTATAAGTTCTAATTGGTTAGATTCATGTTACTGGATCTGAACAGATATTTTCAGCTGATTCTCATGGCATGAAGGCATTTATGATCATTTTCATCAAAGTTTTGTCTTCAAAATTTCCTCAAAATGCCTTTTTTTACTTAAAATAGGGGGTATAGGTGTAGGAACAGCCATAACTTCTACTTAGGAAAGCTATTTAGGCATAATTTAGTGCATTTTAGGACTGAAGTATTCCAAAGACACATGAGAAGAACCACTGATGCAAGCCGGTTTCTGGGTTCCAGTCCAGAAGGAGGTAAACTTTGCGCTTTTTCACAAAATATGGTTTGTTCGGCTTTCATCATAAAATCTGAAGGCGATAACTTTTTTGCAAACTTGAAAGATTCTTTGTCACTGAACATTTAGTATGCATGACTACATTATAAGATATGATCTAAATTTCTATTTGGCAATTCTTTTGATGGATTATGAAGAAAATAAGGTTTGGTTTAAGGTTATGATCCTGGAAAAGGAGGTTGTGGACCAAGCTTTTAGCCATGTATGAGACAATAGTCACATTTGATTGGATATAATTATGAAACTGATGAGAAATACTTAGCTGTTATTTTTTTTCTTGCAGGGTTTTATATGTGCATTAAACAAATAAAGGAAACAAAGTGAACTGTCTCCTGAATTTTCTGTTGTGATAATAATTGTACATGTGGTATCTCTGAATTTCCAAGACTGAATTTTCACTTTGAGGCAGGGTTACCTCCCTTAGACAGTTAGAATGCTTGAAATTGCCACATGACACCCTTGTTTTTTGGTATAATTTTGTAGTTGGCAGTTTGTTTACCATGTTTTGGGGTAAGAAAATCCATTTGAAATGCAGATTTATCAGGTACAGGGTCAAATATTAACATGTAAGCTTATGGAAATGTAAATAGAAGACCATAACCTAAAGGTTATGATCCTGGAAAAGGAGGTTGTGGACCCAGCTTTTAGCCATGTATGAGACAATAGTCACATTTGATTGGATATAATTATGAAACTGATGAGAAATACTTAGCTGTTATTTTTTTCTTGCAGGGTATTATATGTGCATTAAACAAATAAAGGAAACAAAGTGAACTGTCTCCTGAATTTTCTGTTGTGATAATAATTGTACATGTGGTATCTCTGAATTTCCAAGACTGAATTTTCACTTTGAGGCAGGGTTACCTCCCTTAGACAGTTAGAATGCTTGAAATTGCCACATGACACCCTTGTTTTTTGGTATAATTTTGTAGTTGGCAGTTTGTTTACCATGTTTTGGGGTAAGAAAATCCATTTGAAATGCAGATTTATCAGGTACAGGGTCAAATATTAACATGTAAGCTTATGGAAATGTAAATAGAAGACCATAACCTATATCAGCAAAGAATAACATCTTTTGATCAGTCTCTTTACCCCAAGTCAACATTTGTTCAAATCACTTGACTTCAGCTCTGCATGGAAGCATCATGCAGCCCATCTATTTCTTCAAGCCCCGATGGGCAGGGGCCAATTAATGGACTGATAACATCAGTGGGACAGAGCATTCGCATTTACAAAAGTTACTCTCATTTTTTCAGCACAAATATTAGTATACTTGCCATATTAAATGATCAGGGCATAACAAGCTGGTTAACCCATTTTGTACCGGAAACACCAAAAGGGTAAGTGTCAAACAGTGCAGGCCCAGATCAGACGCTGCAGAATGCGGCGTGTGATCAGGGCCTACACTGTTTGCAAAATGTTCAGCCATTTCCCAAATAAATTTTGAAGAAAACACAATCTGACACCCCTAAATATAGAAATGGACTCCTGCTATATATAAGGAGGAAGATTCCATTTAGTACAAAAAGGGTTAATGGCTAAAATGTTAACTGATCTAGTAAGAACAATATTCAATACACTTGTATTTTTGCTGAAAACAATGTGAGTAGCTTTTGCATTTTCAGCAAAAACAGTATAGCAAAAACAATATGAGTAGGTTTTGCATTTGCAAAAGCTACTCATATATTTGAAACAGTCAATCATCAAAGTTTTAACTATATGCTAACTAACAATGTCATTAGTTTTGAACGCCTGGGTCCAGTTTTTTTAACTATGTTAACCCATTGTATACTAGTGGACTCTTCCATTGCTATAAGTTGGACAAGTCCATTTGTCATATAAGGGGTGCCAGGCCTATTTTTTCCTTTTTATTCTATTTTTTATGGAAATTTCTGTTAGCAAATAGTGCAGGCCCTAATCAGATGCCACATTCTGTGGTGTCTGATCTGGGCCTTCACTGTTTACCAAGGTACCCCTTTAGGGGTTTCCCCCATGCAATGGGTTAAATAATGATATTTTGCACAACTGGGCCCTCAGCTGCAATAATAAATATACTTACAAGCCATCAAATGTAGTCATATAAACACCCTTTCCAAAGCAGACACCAGATGTATCTACATCAACAAGAGTAATTGGAACCTCAGCAACTGTTTCCATAGCAACTGCAAAACCATCCTCCCACAACCTAGCAATGACCTTGACCTGAGTGTCAGAGTGAATGTCAACTTTGTGGTCTAGTGTAGCCATGAGTGGAATAGACAGCTGTCTGGTTTCAGTAGAAAATATGTAAGAGCAGGATGTGGTGACAAACTGAGGGCTGTAATCCCCATTCAAACAGCTGAAAAAAAATGAGATGATACAGTTTATGAATACTTTGTGTGATGTCAAACCATACTAAAGGCTTCAAACTGGCAACTTACAATTAGATAAAGGCATTTGTTGATAAGATAAATGTACTTTACCTTGGCAACAGGCTGTTATTATTGGAAATAAAGATTTCCAGCTCACAATGGTTTCCATGGCAACTATCACTGACATCAGAGGTCAAGGTCACATTGATGTAATGAGCTGACCCTCCTTCTTCTAAATATATCATATCTGCAGACACCACCTGTGTAAAAAATACATAACAACTCAGTAACCATCAAACATGTCAGTGTTGACCCTTAACCCTTGAACTGCTATATAAATTCGTGGAGCAGACGACAATCTGGGGCCAGTTGTTCAAAACTAACGATGTCGTTAGTTAACGTATCGTTAAAACTTTGATCATTAAATATGGCAAATATGCTGATTTTTTTTGCTGAAAAAATGTGAGCAGCTTTTGCGGATGCCACATTTTTTCAGCAAAAATACCAAAATTTATTATATTGTACTTGCTAGAAGAGTTAACAATATGACCACTAACGAGCTCGTTAAGCTAACGATGCTTTGAACAACTGGGCCCTGATTTTTTAAAAACAATTTCATAGCAAACAAGGCTTGACATTTCATATGAATTGTCTGCTTAGCAGACAATTCAGATGTAATGGCATGCCTTATTTACACTGAAAAATAAGAAAAATACACTTCTAAAAGGCTGTCCACTAGTCGTGATTAGCAGTGGAAGGGTTGAGAACTGCGATTCAAAAGAAAGAAAATGTTAGTTGATTTACTCATTCATAAATGGGCCCCGTCCAGCGATTTTGGTACTTATCGCCTATGCGGGCAGCGAAGGTTCAGGCGAGCCTGCGCATCCGCGCAGTCTTGCCGGAACCTTTGCTGCTCGCTCATACAAGCATTGAATCAAGAGGAACCTTCAGACAGAAAGCCATATCCCTGGCCCCTCTGAATGGCTGGGCATGCGCAGTTAAAATTTGTCATGACGGAATGCTCGAAGACACAAATTCGCTTGGCGGGGCTCAAATGACAATGAACTGAAAGATCAGAACCAAGTTCATTGACTTTGTGATTGACGTTGTGATTGCAATGCTTCAAAATGGAAATGAAATTAAAAATGATAACTTGTTTCTCGGCAGCCTCGATAGCTCAGTGGTTAGCGCATTCAACTCATGATCAAAGGTTGTGGGTTCAAATGGTGGTGTGTACTTGGGCAAGACATGTTATGCCACTGCCCCACTCCACCCAGGTGTAAATGGGTGGCAGTGATGTAAAAGTCGTTGCCTGTCTCTCGCGCTCGTGATAACATCCAGAATGAGTGTTCGAGAGCAATTCAAATAAGCTTCAAGCTTTCATCGCAATTGAACTAAAATAAATTAGTATAAACTAAACAATAACTTGAATATCAATGACTCATCTATTTGAATTTATCAAGGCATAACTATACCAAGTTTAGTGACACAGAGGGTTTTCTGATATTTAATCTTCATCAGTGAGTCTCAACCCCAAAGTTCTGAAACCGAAACGGATGATGAACAAGACCAGGCAAACACAGCACATCCCCCTCCGAGCACACACCGACTGACGTAACTCTTGAGACAGGTCAACCGGAGGCATCAAGCAAGAGACGCCTACTCTAGGACTTATAGGCACCCCCCACTGAGCCAACATCAGCAAACATGGCTCACACTCCACAGATGTACCGGGCATACCATTCTTCCCATAGCTCCAGATAAGAAAGAATTAATAATAATAATAATAATAATAGTCTTTATTTTCAGAGGGTAACACATTTAGCAGAAATACAAGCTTATCTTCCATGAGGCCCTCAATTAGAGATAATCCAGGGACATTTTAAAATTTTATCATAGCCATGTATGTTGTATGTACTCATTAGAATCACCTCACAACATACCCTTTCAGAACATAAAAAGCAAATTTCTAAACATTTGTTAAGTGAAGCTATGGGAAGAATTTCCTAGGGACACAAAACCGGCATTATGAAAACACAACTATACAAATACATTGTAAATTTACTGCTGAAAAAATTAAAATTTTAAGATCAACATTTGTAATATTTTTCTTATTTCTGCTCAAAATATAGATTTTGGGTACATGTTAGAACCGCCTCGATGAGGCCGTTCTAATGAGTACCCACAATCTATATTGTACAGCAGAAATAAGGAAAATAAGGTTTACCCCTGTAAATTCCAGTTTTACTACACAAAAGTGGGGTTCAAGGGGGTCAGAATTATATAGGCATGTTTTCGTGATGGGAGTTCTGAATTACAATGGCAAACAAGCCATCAGTGTTCGAACCATTGGAGTTTTACTTTGTTTGAATGACCTAAATAGTGTTGACTGGACCGTTTAACTCCAATAAAATGAAGTTTAGTGTGTAAATAACAGAAGCAGTGTATTTGCACACCTTCTCTCCTTACCACTTCTAAAATTTGAGCAATGTACAAATTATTGCCAGATGTTTTGTTTAAAAATAGCTGGATGAGTGGCAAATGGTGAAGACCCTCATGAGATGTTGCAATTTGTGGCATCTTTTCTGGGTCAACACTATTTGCTGAGGCCTGTCAGTCTGAATACTTATAATAAATATGGCAAGTTTTTAGTTTCTCCTTGGGTTTATTTTGTGTTTGTTTTTGTTTATGTCGCTTTCCAGATTATGTCTCTTATAATGAGCCAATCGTTAATGTTAAGCATATGTGGGCAAAGATTTCAGTACCTGGTGAAAATCCTACTGACTTTCTGTTGCAAACTTGGCTTCTTTCACACCAGATAAGGAAATCTGTGGTTTTAGCCAGGGATAGAAATTCTGTTCTTGCCCTGGTATTTGTACCCAGGCAAACTACGTAAGTATTGTCCTCGAAAAATAAAATTTTAAACAAAGTAAACTGAAAGAAAAAGAATCTAATATGGAATTCTGTTGTAGATGGGCATTTCCAACCCTTAGGATGAACCTCTTTGTAGCCTTGGTTCAGCTCAGCAAGGTCATCACTTGGGTTTGAAATGCCCATCTGCAACAGAACCCCATATCAGATTCTTTTTAAATCTCACATGTGACCCAAGCAAGGCTCAAACACACAGCAGTGAATTTCTAGGGTTTTAACATTATGGAAACACCTGACATACATTACCCTTTCAGGTGCCTAACTTGGAGAAAATAATTTGTATGCAAACCAAAGAAAGTACTAGAAATAATAATCCCGCCTCCTGTTTACCAAATGGAGACCACTCTTACCTTTAGGGAGTAAATTATTTCTTGTAAGTGTGGTCCTCGAGGCAAAGAAAGAAACTAAGTTAGCTAATAATTATTATTGTGTATATCCAAGACACATAGAGATTTTGCTATTTCTTCTTCTTATTTCTTCTTCTTCTTTTTCTTTTTCCTCCTTTTTTTCTTTGTCTTCTTCTTCGTTGTCTAATTATTTACATTTTATATGTAATGTGTAGGCAATTGAGTATCTGCATAATGGATGCTACCTACTCCCCTGCCTTTTTTTACTTTTCACAAGGTTAACAACTTGTATGATTTTCGGTTTGGTCTTCTATTTACAGATCCCTCCAGATGTCTACTCAATGAGGGAAGAATTGCTCTTGGAGAAGCAGGGAAAAGTTTTTATTGAGTTGTCTCCCCTTAACACTTATCCTGCTGAATAAGTTTATTTTGCCGCACCCATTTATAATTATCAACCAATCAAGTTATTTGGAATAAAGTATTTCCTTTAAAACTCACAAAACTGTATGACTGTGTAGATACTGATCAGAGGGCTTTTTCAGAAGTCATATGATCTGGATCTACACTGTTTGCAAAGTCAGGGCTTATCATGTTCAGCAGGATAAGGGTCAAAAGGTATCCATTCTCTAGAAAATGATAATTACATGAAACTTATAGGCATAAATAAGTGTTACTTACAGACACAACTGGCATGACATAGCAGACAACATTAGTGCCAGTGAAGATAACTTCAGCCTGTCTGAAATATTCCCTCATCACTCCATCTGAGCAACTAGTCACACTTGTGTTCAGGCAATTTTGAACTTCATCATATAACCTACAGACATCCTCATTTGACACAAGCTCCGACTGGTTCAGGAACCTTTGTAAACATTCATCAGCCCTGGACTGGTTACAAGGCATCATGCAGTACTTCATGTACAGGTCCTCAACAAACTGGGTATAGAACATATTCCAGGTATTGGCATCCTGGCCATCTGGACAAACTTCTGATACAATATGGTACCAGTCTGTCCTGTTTAGAGGCTCACTGTAAGAAACAATTAGTTTGCTGTTTGAAGTTGAAGAAATTATATGTCTAATTTGCGATTTATTTTCAACAATGATCATGCATATTAATTTTTTTACAGAGATATTAGCATAGCTCCAGATAAGGAGTATTGAGAACTTTTTTCGGGATAATTTTTCTTATCTTATGTTGTGGGTACCTGATAGAATCACCTAAATGAGGTGATTCTAACAGATGCCCACAACATACGTTTCTAACAAGAAATAAGAACAACTAGAGCTGTCAGTGAAACTGACTAGGGCCCCGGCAGCGCTATCAGAGGAGTAGGAAAAAAATTGTGGACGGACAGACAGACAGACAGACGGACAGACAGTGATTACTATAGGGCACCCACACTTTCAGTGCGGGGCCCTAATAAGAAAGTTATGGAGGATAAAAAATTTGTGGACGGACAGACAGACAGACAGACAGACGGACGGACAGAGTGATTACTATAGGGCACCCACACTTTCAGTGCGGGGCCACATTATGGTTAACATTTCTGCCAAGTAATATTTAAATCCATCCAGGATTAATAACAAAATTATTAATTGGACACAGGAAAGACCCTTTTTTGACCTTTAACCTCTAAGTATGACCTTGACCTTTGAGGTACGGACCTGAGTCTTGCGCGCAACACTCCATCACATTATGGTTAACATTTCTGCCATCCAGGAATAATAATAACAAAGTTATTAATTGGACACAGGAAAGACCCTTTTTTGACCTTTAACCTCTAAGTATGACCTTGACCTTTGAGGTACGGACCTGAGTCTTGCGCGCAACACTCCATCACATTATGGTTAACATTTCTGCCAAGTAATTTTTAAATCCATCCAGGAATAAAAAAGTTATGGAGGATAAAAAATTTGTGGACGGACAGACAGACAGACAGACAGACAGACGGACGGACAGAGTGATTACTATAGGGCACCCACACTTTCAGTGCGGGGCCCTAATTATCCCCAAAAGCTATGTATTAGAATAGCCTAAAGTAAACCTTTTGGATGAACCCAAATATGCACAGTATTTCCTAGAAGTATTTGTCTCCCTTTCTGAAAGTGGCAACTCCTAAATGAAAGAATCTGGGTGATCATCTCAGAGAAAATACAGATTTAAGATGTTCTATAAAAAGGTAATCCTTTGGAAGCAAGGAATGCACCACGGAACTGAAAATAACCAAGTCCTTGAAATATTCTGGGACAGATAAGCTACTTTTTGGTCAGTTTGGCCTTAGCAGTAACCCTCAAACATTTTTAAAATTTCACAATGGAATCAATGATCCCAAAGGACTAGACAATATAATCTATGGTAATGATCTAAAGTACTGGGACAGACAGGCCTAAGCAAACATTGCAGACCCAGATGAGACTGCTCATTCAGTAGCAGTCTGATCAGAATCTACACTGTTTGTTCTGTCTCCACTTTTTGGCCTGCTAGCTTGATAAAATTTTAGGAGAACTACAGCAAGTCCTCAACATGTCTGAATTTTTAGGATTTTTAAAGTTCAATGTGATGAAAGGCAAGGAAACTTTTTACAGTCACCATGCCTGTGCATATGAAATGAGCCCCGCCAAGCGAATTTGTGTTTTTGAGCATTCCGTGATGACAAATTTTAACTGCGCATGCCCAGCCATTCAGAGGGGCCAGGAACATGGCTTTCTGTCTGAAGGTTCCTTTTGATTCACTGCTTGTATTAGCGAGCAGCGAAGGTTCTGGCGAGACTGCACGAATGCGCAGGCTCGCCTGAACCTTCGCTGCTCGCATAGGCGATAAGTACCACAATCGCTTGACGGGGCCCAAATGATACAATGGTTCAACCATAGAAACCCAGATCATCTTCACTTTTCTCTCAGTGGATGGACACCCTTCTCGGACTTGCAAGAGTTCTGATCAGACTGCAGATGTACAGACTGATCTGAGTCTTTGCTGGATGCATATGCAAAGTCACATCTTTTCAAGAGCATAGGCTCAGATATACAAAATAAATCTAGTTATTGGCTTAGAATGACATGACTAGTAACTGTACATATATATTTAGATACATGTATTTACTTAGAATTGAATAGCCCAGGCAATGCTAACCTGGTTAGTTATAAATTAGTTAGAAACATTTTTTGTAAGCAATCTGAATGAAAGAGTGTTGCCCATCCTTGTGGGTATCAGTAGACCTTGTGGGTATCAATAGCATTTACAACTGAGCATCCACCTATTGAATACCTGCAGAATGTGAGATTAAGATCATCTCTGCCACGGTTTAAGAAGGACAGTAACGGTGGAAGATAGTAGTCTACCGAGTCAGCATAGCAGTTCAGACAACCGGGACTGGTGCATGACACACATGACTGCAGAGAAAACACATCTGAAAAATATACACAAGCCTTTTTATAATATGTTCTAGAAAGGGTTATCTTTGAAGCAAGGAATACACTACAAAAGGAGCAAATTTTTTTCTTTAAGAGTCGACCCCTACTGAAAAGGGACACAAAAATATGTTTGAAAAAGTTGCCAACCTTGAAGTTATGTTCATTCCCCATAAACTCTATTTTTGGATTTAACATACAGTCCAACCTGTATTAAGCAAGCACCTAAGGGATATTCAAAAAGTGCTTGCTTAAGGCAGGTGCTTGTTTAACACAGGTGAATTTTAATGTATTTTCCTTGTATGGTAACTGAATACCTGCTTGCTTAAGACAGGTTGCTTACTTAAAAGAGGTGGCCACTAAGACAGGTTTTACTGTAATTTAAACATGGACCTGAACTGTTTTTATCCAACAATGTACGAGTATATTATTTATTATTGCCCCCCCCCCCTCCCCCCATTGGGGCTTGAAGAAATATATGGGCTGCATGATGCTTTCACAAAGAGCTGAAACCGACCCGCAAATGCGTATTGGGTGGAAGGGCTTGAAATGTCATTTCATCTCAATGTCTGGTAAAAGTTCCACAAAATAGGAAGCAACGTCTCCAAAATGACCTTCACAGTGTTGACGGGGACGTTAAACCTCAAATCAAACAAAACAACGAGTATATTATATAGAAAATGACCTTCAATGATCACTTTTCAACATAATCTTTATTTTTGTAAGAATATTATACAACTGTCCTAGTTAAGATGCATTTTGCTTTGGATTGTGGTGTAGCAGAATATAAAGACAATCAGAACACATATACTATAGAAAATTTTTGCAACTTTTATCTGTATGAAGGACATGAGGAATACGCTTTTCTAAAATACTTGGTTGTACTGACCAAAGGTTTCTAGTAAAAATACCAACTATGAAATGTGCCATTCATGAGCCTTTGACAGCCAATGAGCTGCATCAGAAGCAAGTTCACCCAAACCTTTTTTATAACACTTGTCATTATAACATGGTTTTGAAATTTGAATATAACAATTTAAAGATAGATCCTAAAATTGTACAGATTATGTAAAAAAATGATTATAAATGGTCATTTTTATATATGATCTATACATTTTTGTTTATATATAACAGGGTTGCTTACCATAATATTACTAAGTATTGGGACAGATAGGCCTAAGCAAACAGTGAAGACCCAGATCAGACTGCTCCTGAAGGAGCAGTCTGATCAGCATCTACACTGTTTGCCATTCCGTCTGCACCTTTTGGTCTCCTTGCTGGATCGTGAAACAAATTTGTTAAAATTTTAGGAGAACTGCACCAAGTCCTCATGGTGTCCGAATTTTTAGGATTTTTACCACTAATATGGTGTCTGCTTTAGATGGCAACAGTTGTGTGGTAAAGAGGTTGTGGTGTATTTATGAACCTTTCATGTAAGTATTGCTAGCACTTCAGTCACTCGTATAGTAGTCACAGATAAGATTGACTAGGCGGAGCTATTCAAAGGTTGTCAGTATATGTCAAATTCGCCGAGTCCACCAGAAGATTTGGTATAGTGCTTTTCTCATGCTTTCTGCAAGCAAACCAAATAGCCATATACGCCACATCGTGTTGTTTGTGTTACAGTTGAATTCACATAATTGTGAGACTTGGTTTACCCTTTTTGTTAGCAGAACATTCCAAAGACAGGTGCAAAATATAGCTCGGACTAGTCAATCTTATCTGCGACTACTATACTGTCATGTCACTTACTATAATTACAAAAGAAATACAGAGGACCCTTGTTATAACGACAGTATTTGTTCCCTAATATTGTACCATTATAATGAATCTGCTGTTATAAAGAATCCCAGTCAGGAGTATGACAGGTAATAAAAGGCTTTTTCCCCATCATTACTCCAAGAAACAAATGTGTTAGAATCGCCTCACAAGATTACAAGTATCTTTCATGACTATGGACTGGATTTGTGCATTTCCAACCCGAGGGAAGCCAATGCCTCTAGGAAGCGAGGCTAGGCCTTTAGCTAAGAAGTCATATCATTGAAATTGCCATTATAATGAGTCTTGCCATTATAACGAATGCCGGTATAAAGAGGGTTGACTGCATATACAGTCAAACTTGAATATCTCAAACCCCTTTGGGACCATGAAAATTTGTTTTCAGCCACTGAGGGTTGCTCATAGCAGCAGCTCAGGAGGCAGACTGGGAACAATGGCATATATTTTTGATGTTCTATATAAAAAAGGTATGTTGTGTGTAATCATTAGAATCACCTCATCGAGGCAATTCAAATGATCACACACAACAAACATTTTCATGATAAAAGAGGATCACCCAAAATTATTCCTCACTATTTCTTATCTGGGGCTGTGGGCAGAACTCCCTGAGGGCTTAAGAATGGGTTCAAATGATCCATCAGTATTGGAGTCTATGAAGTTTCACTGTATTATTTAGATAGTGTGACTGCGTATATACCTCCACATGCAAAAGAAAACAGATTTTCCATCTGGGCCAATGTCCTGTTGGTAACCAAGGCAACGTCATCTGGAAGGTTATGTGTATAATTCCTTAAAACAGCCAGTGAAGAATGTTGTCTCTCGCATAAATATTCTATTTCTGTTTCTTTCACTTTATCTACTGTCATCCCTGGTAATCCATCTCCTGGTATCATTTCTATCTGATGTGTCAGCACTGCCTTCAGTTGTTGCGTGTAGCTCCACCCGAAACTTGCAGCAGTATTGCAATCTACACCAGACAGACGCTTGTCAGTGTTGAGTTTCATCAATAAGCTTCTGGCATACAGTGATGTTACTTTGGGACAGTCTGATGTGTACAAATCTATACAGGTGGATGCTGTTTGGAGTGTACTGGGAAAATGAAAAATTAAGATAAATATACCACACGACCTCTTCATGGCACTGTTGTTGGGGCCAAAAGCAGAACCATTTTAGTTTAGTTAAACAACCGCATTATATGCGAACAAAATGTATAGGTTTTATAGAAAATGACCTTTCATGGTAATTATTCTACATAATCTATACATTTTTGGGATACTTCTCCAGCAATGTCAAAAAGAATTTAAGTGTAGCAAATATAAATGTTAATACAGAAAGATCCTTTTACAATGTTACAAGTGGAATCTGGTGCAGAAGTATGATATCTTCCAGGAACAACCAGTCACATTGTCAAAAAAATCATCTTTTTTTTTTTGCTTCAAGCTCTTAAGCAATTAGAATGCTTGGAAGGTTCTGCATTTCCAGCGAAGTCAATTGTGCTTCACCATTTCTTGTGAACTTGAAAATAGCTAAAATTTGATTGGACCATGTGCCAGGCTGTTACAAGAAGATATCAAATCCCTGAAACAAAATTTCAAGGACATTTCACAATATTTTACCAGTGGAATATGGCTGTTGTGCACTCTGATGGGAAGAACTCCCTGAGGGCTTAAGAATGGGTTCAAATGATCATTTTGCGACACAGAATGGCAAAATATACATTTAACCCTTTCACCAGAGTTTAGGAGGGTTTATTCAGAATTATGGCAAAGAGTATGTTCCCGATCATTACGATAACACATATGTGTGATATAGTGCATTTTTCAAACCTCAAAAAAGGTATTTTTTCTGATGAAAATTTGTGATATTTTCCTTATTTCTGCTCCAAACATAGGTTTTGAGTGCTCGTTAGAACCGCCTCATTGAGGCGGTTCTAACGAGTACCCACAACCTATGTCTTGGGGCAGAAATAAGGAAAATAATGTTTACCCCCGTAAACCCCAGTTTTCGCTATATAAACTGAGGTTTAGGGGGGTCTTTATTTCACAGACTTGTTCTCGTGATGTGAAATGGCTCATTATGAGCTGTCTCATCTGGATCTACAATGCTTGCATAGGTATCTGTCCTCAACTCCTGTCAACAAAGTTGACAGTGTTAAGCAAATGATATGTCTGATCAGGGTCTTCAATTACAGTAGAACTTCGATGGCTCGAACACCGATGGCTCGTTTACCATTGATGGGTCGAACCCGTTCTTGAGCCCCTAGCGAAATCCTCTACAGAAGAAATAGTGGGGGATAATTAAGGAGATTTTTGTCTTTTATCTTGCAAATGTATGCTGTGTGTACTCATTAGAATCGCCTCGATGAGGCGATTCTAATGAGTGCACACAACATACATATTCATTATAGAACACCGAAAAGATGTCTAAAAGTATCTCGTTATGCCTCCTGACAGTAACCTCAGTGGCTCGAACTACCCGTCTCGAACAGATTTTCGGGGTCCCAAAGGTGTTCGAGCCATTGAAGTTCGACTGTATTCTTAATTACCTGCAAAAGAATGCAGTATCCTGAAACATGTCAGGATAAAATAAATACTGTATCAAATTTAAGCAATGTTGGAAGTTGAGCTGAACACCGATACACCACAACCCCTTTATAATACTGTTCATTATAACACAGTTTTGGATATAACACGGTTTAAAGATGAATCCCAAAATGAACACAGGAAGAAGCCATCTGATCAGGATCTATACTGTTTGACATTCAGTTTGTGAATTTGTATGAATAAATTACATCAAGTAATTTGATTGATTCAAAGTCAGAAATGGGTGTGGCTGATTTAGCTATTCAGAGGGATAAGGGCTAACACTTTGCATGAAACTCAACTTTATACTGAGGAAAGTGGTGCTTACAATGTATGAGGAACCCCGTTTTTGTCATTTGAGAACCACAAAGATGCAGATCAGCCTGTGCATTAACACAGTCTCATCAGTAAAGTTATGTTTCCTGCTTGGATAGCACAATATCTAATTTTTATATGTAAAATTTCAAGAGTTGCTAGCCTGTGTAGCTGAGTAGTTGAGCAGGACAGTTTGTGTCTTACCTGATCGCACATCATCTGATCTGGATCTACACTGTTTCAACTTAGGGGATAACTGTATTGAAAATTGTCATTAGGGGAGGTAAATCGGAGGTTTTACGGTCGGAAATTTCGTTTTACGGCGACGCGTTAGCGGAGCCGTAAAACGTAATTTGCGACCGTAAAACCGACGATTTACCTCCCCAAATGACAATTTTCAATACAGTTATCCCCATTCTAATGCACTTTTTCGGTTGTTAAGCTAAAATTTGTACTATTTTGCACAAGGTGGCAAGCGCAGTGAACTGCGTAAAACCAAATGCCAGCCAATGAAAAGCGACGTTACGTGGTGACGTCGGATTTCCGACAGTATATCGTGGAATATACTGTCGCAAATTTTTGACGTTATCCAATCAGACGTCGCGTTACATACGTAAGTGCATTAGAATAAAAATTCTAGTTCTACATCCATGAAAGGCACTGACATATTAACTGTACTTTTTCAGAGAGATAGGCCTGAGCAAACAGTGTAAACCCTGATGAGATGCTGAGGAACATTTGCCACTCATCCAGCTTCATCTGGTAGAAAATTGTACTTGTTGAAATTTTAGATCAAGTATGGTAAGGAGTTGAGGTGTCTGAATATTTAGGATAGTAAGGTAACGTTAAAAGTCGCATGTGAGATGTCCTGTATTTTCATTAAAGAAATCCTTACTTTAATTATTAGTTTTTTAGGTATAATAAAATAAATATTGCATTCCTGAGAGGGTGATAGTGAAAAATGTCTCCCTTAGGAATATGATTATCAAACTTGGCTGAGCCTCGGTTGATATTCATATTTCTCAGGGTGATATTTTTCACTATCACCCTCTCAGGAATGTAATATTTATATATTATTACCCAACCTACTATATAAGAAGTTATTAAGCATTTTCGACTATCTAACACCTTTTCGCATGAAATCGGATTGAACCGGTTTTCAGAGAACTATCACACGGAGCACTGAACTATTGCCCGGTGCAGATAGTTTTAACTATCTCATGGTCACGTGATCACCTAGCAACTTGTTGAACGACCCTTCTTTCACGCGATTGTATAGGTTACCTCCCTTGACTCGCTGGTCTTCATCATGTGAAGCGCTATATTTAAAAGTTGTTGGCAAAGCGGTAACCAGGCATTGACAAGTAGTAATTGCTTATTGTGATCAAAATAACTCTTTATACGAGTTGGGTAATAAAACAACTATTTCAAACCTTTTTGGGCCTCGGGCGATAGTTCATCAGGTGCTCCATAGCACCTCGGGGCTGATAGTTTTGACTGTCGCCCAAAAAGGTATGAAATAGTTGTATAATATCACATGCTTGTGCTATCGTAATGAAGTGACATTTCATGTGAAATGTCATCCTTAGGAATATGAATATCAACCTTGGCTGCGCCTGGGTTGATATTCATATTCCTCAGGGTGACATTTTTCACTATCACCCTCTCAGGAATGTAATATTTATATATCACATGCTTGTGCTATCGTAATGAAGTGACATTTCATGTGAAATATCACCCTTAGGGATATTCCTCAGGGTGATATTTTTCACTATCACCCTCTCAGGAATGTAATGTTTATATAATACCACATGCTTGTGCTATCGTAATGAAGTGACATTTCATGTGAAATGTCACCCTTAGGAATATGAATATCAACCTCGGCTGCACCTCGGTTGATATTCATATTCCTCAGGGTGATATTTTTCACTATCACCCTCTCAGGGATGTAATATTTATATAATATCACATGCTTGTGTTATCGTAATGAAGTGTGATCACAACGCATACTCACTAGCAAACCTCTTCATATCTAGGCCTTTTCTTCTGTATTATTAATTTTCTGACATTCAACATACAATCCTCCACCTGACCAAGATCACATCTAGGGGACATCTGCTCCAGGCCACAGGATGTTGTGATTTTGACACTGCACATATAACCACCAGTCCGTGTCATATTCAGCAGGAACTGGTGAGCCAGTAACACTGGAACACTGGTATCACAGCCCTGGAGGCTTGTAAAATAACACTGCAGAGCTCTGCTGTATGACCTGGAGAATGTTGAAAATGAAAATTAAACATTTTAAGCACAACAGAAAATCTTTGAGCATATTGTAATCTAATTTGTTTATCATTTTTCAGAGAAAATAAGGCTTGACATTTCATGTGAATTCTCTGCCCATTCACATGTAATGCCAGGCCTTATTTTCTCTGAAAACTAAGACAAATGCATTGAAAATGCCATCTGCTAGTATTAATTAGCATCTGCTAGTACTGGAGCCAGTTGTTCAAAGCATCGTTAGCTTAACGAGCTCGTTAATGGTCATATTGTTAACTCCTCTAGCAAGTACAATATCGTAAATTTTGGTATTTTTGCTGAAAAAAAATGTGAGCAGCTTTTGCATCCGCAAAAGCTGCTCACATTTTTTCAGCAGAAATTTCAGCATATTTACCATATTTAATGATCAAAGTTTTAACGATACGTTAACTAACGACGTCATTAGTTTTGAACAACTGGCTCCTGATTGTTAACTTTGTGATGCACATATACCCAGGTTGCCCAGAAATATGACATGTCTTTAACCTAGCAAGACAAAAGAGGTTATATATAATGTTTGTTTGCTCTCACCAACAACTAAGGTCATATGGAGACCAGATCTAAGTTTAAGCATTAATTCTTCTGAAAGTCATGAATTTCAGGAGGCGTGGTTTAGTTTGAAAATCAGTCGCCATCTTGTTTTCATTTCAATGCAAAAGTCATCCTGTGCTTGAAGTACAGATGCAACAATGTCAATAAAGTAGAACTGTTTTATCAAGAAAATCCTAATTTATCTTTGTGTTGCAGGTCTTTCCTCAAAAACATCAAATGACATGGAAATTGAAGTCTGATTTCAATGATTTCATCAGATTTTCCGCCAAACGTCAAATATTGTTACTGTTGTTACAAACGACGTCAGCAATGTTGCCTAGCAATTATGACGTCAATTCGAAATTAAAAAATTCTCTTGGGTGAATCACAAATTATAAATCACTGTGAAATCTCAGTAAATCACTATTGAAAATGTAATAATAATACATATTTCCCTTATTTCTCGTCCTAAGAATATGTTGTGGGTACTTGTTAGAATCCCCTCATTGAGGCAATTCTAACAACTACCCACAATATATATTAGAATCACCTCAATTGAGGAGATTCCTAAAATTACCCACAAGATGGGTTTTAAGGGGGAAATAAGACAATTTCTTGCACACCAGACAAGGAAATCCGTGATTTTACCCTGGGATAGAAATTTATGTTCTGACCCCGGTGTTCCGACCCCAAATTGAATATAAGCGCTTGTTTGATAAATGCACTGGTTGATTACAACCTCATGCGTGGCGTTGTCATGCGTGATGTCACTAAACATTCCTGTTGTGTCATCACAAAATGGCGGACGTCGGTAACCGAAGTGACAGCAGCATTAAAAATTTGCAATAGAAATGGAAGGTATGCAAGAAAAAGAATCCTATATGGGTGTGAGGGGTGGATAGAAAAATCCGTTCCTCAGGATCACTGTCCGGCATCACTCGGCAAACCTCGTGATGCCGGACAGTGACCCTCGGGACGGATTTTTCAATCCGCCCCTCACACCCATATAAGATTCTTATATTATCTCAAAATTATCCCCAGTTCTCCTATTTAAATACAAACAAATCAGGCAATTTTCCTGCTCAGATCAGCACAGAATGTCATTTATCCTGCTCATAAATTTTAAAATGCCAACTTTTGTTGGCATTTTAAAATTTATGAGCTGGATAAATTTCATGCTCAAGTGAGTTGAGCATGAAAAAGGTTTTATAACCTCGAGGCCAGGCAGCAAACACTTACTGACAAACTTCTTCCCTCTGTCTGTCTGGGTCCATGAAATCCCCAAAGAAATCTTGTATACAGTGCAGTGCTCTCCCTGGATCACAGGTTGTCTGCTGTTTCACAGCACCAGGATTGACACAAGAAGGAGGTGTTGCCATAGGAACAACTATCTCCTCTACTCCCATCGGACAAAGACTATAAGCTTTGCATCTGATCTGTTCAAACATCTTGAAAAGGCTCTCTTTTGTTTTGCTATCACATCTAAGGATGGTCTGTTTGACACACACTTCTGCTTTATCTATTTCTCTGAAATACAAGATACATCCCAACCTCTTTATAACACAATTGGTTGAAACTGTGTTACGTTAGTTAAATCATTTTTCCATATAAGCTATACATTTTTGGGGTCCATCTTTCCAAAACCATGTTTTATGAAGTGTTAAAAGATTCGAAAGTTGTTATGAAGAGTTTGTGGTGTAATAGCACAGCAACTAACACACATTTATAGGCTAAAGCATCTTACATTTCATGGGGAATAAATACACCTTCAGGGTAGGTGACTCTTTCAAAAATAGTTCTGTCTCCTTTGTCAAAAGAGATGGGGTAAAGTGTGTAGAAAAGCAAACAGGAAGTCCAAAAAGTTGTCTCCCTTGTAAAAGTGGTGGACCATTACCCTAATGTAACCACTCCCTTTAATCAAAGGATAAACCTACATAGGATAGTACTTTATGTTTCTTATTTTGTTATTTTTATGCATTTTGATTTTGAGAAAAAAGCTCCTGACCTTTTGTTGCAGAACTTCGCTTCTCACATGTGACCTGAGCCAGGCTCAAACCACAGCAGTGAGAGGCCTAATGATCAAGAGTCATCGCTCTTATCCACTAGGCCACGGAGACCCATCTCATTTCAATTTTTATGTCCCGCAAACAACTAAGGTCATATGGTGGCTAGACCGCTGTTTAAAGACTCATTCGAAAAGCTGGAGAAGCCCGGAATCGAACCCACTTCACCACAGAGGCTTCTGTGATACTCTTTTTGACCTGTCAGTCACCAAGGTCATGTGGAGCTGGTGTGTAATCTAATTACACAGTTATGTTTTGTTATAAAAATACAAGTCAAGATGTTTTGAAAATAGTAATAACTCAAGAATAATATAAATAAAGCAGTGTCATATCAGAAAACATTTCACTCATACTTAGCCTGGATATGTTTTCTGGGAAAAAAACACACAAGAATACTGTCAAAAGCTATGTCACCCTGTATGGACTTGAATGTTTGAGTGAACGCTGGTGTTGTCACTAATGTTGACAGCTTGACACATTTATGGACGAATGGACAAAATGGACAGAAAACTTGACTCCTATATCACACCTTGCTTAAAGAAGGCATGACAAAAATTACAAAATATCAAGACATAACATGTAACTGATACACTTTCAATAAATTCATTTACATGAATTTGGTGTCCTTGTCAACAGTGTAGTTAACACAGAAAGACTTTGCTGCAAAAGAGACAATTCTTTCCTTTCTTTTCAGAGTAGATTTCTTTTTAGAACTATTGTTTGTCCATCAACCCAAAGGTTGATTGCATGTCAATCTACCCAAATGTACTGAGTGTAATTGCTTTACACTGCTGATGTTGATGTGATTGTCATTGTACAATTGCCAGGTAACGCTTATTCATAGCCCCACTATTCTTGTTTGTTTGTTTGATTTGAGGTTTAATGTCCCTGTCAACACTTTAAAGGTCATTTTGGAGACATTGCTTCCAATTTTGTGGGACTTTTACCAGACATTGAAATGAAATGACATCTCAAGCCCTACCACCCAATGAAACCAATAGGGTTTTAAAGCATGGCCGGTCCGACTCTCACCGCTTTGCCTGGGCAGGCATAGATCCTCTAAGCAGTTTACCAGTACTGATTTGCGTGTTGGTTTCAGCTCTGCATGGAATCATCATGCAGCATGTCTATTTCTTCAAGCCCCGATGGGCGGGGGCCATGCTATTCTTATCGTGAGGTCGGAGTGTTTAGTAAAGAAAGTCTGGACTAGACTAAAAGTACTGGGTTTGGCAAAAAGTTTAGTCCCAGATCAGATGCCACAGAATGCAATGTCTGAGTCTGATCAAGGTCTACAATGTCTGCTCAAAGAACAAGAATTTAAGGGTGAAACAAAAAAAAAAAAAAACATTTTCTGAGCTTACACTCAAGAGACAATAGAATTACCAGTACTGTCAGTACTTTGACTTACGCAAGAGATTTTATCAAGATCAATCTGATCCTGTTTAACCCTTTTTGTACCAAATGGAGTCTTCCTCCTTATATATATGACACGAATCCATTGGCCAGCACTGTTTGCCAGGGTACCTGTTTTACGGGTTTCCGGTACAAAATGAGTTAATATGTTCCAGATAAAATAAATCCAATTTAACCCTACTCCTGCTGAGCTGGTTAAGCCCTCACTTTGCAAACAGTGTAGATCAAGATCAGAGCTGATCAGGATCTACACTGTTTGTCATTCAGTTTGTGAATTTGAACGAACACATATCAGAACACTTTAATGGCTGATACTTGCCGGGTGGGATTTAGAACTTCTGGAAGCAGAAGATCACGTGACAGAAGGCGTGATACCATGTGACAGAAGATGTGCAGAAGATGGAAGATAATTCAAACACACCGAAAAAATGGAAGTGGGAATATCAAAGGAAGCTATCCCAATAGGAGGAAACAGTAATGGCCGCCCCCATGAACGTTGCATTCCATCCTTCTGCACATAAACATCTGTCTTTGCGTGGATAAATATACACCAGCAATTCAATTTTTCTCACTTAAATAGATAAAATTGAATAGCTGTAGAGGGTAACATTTATTTGAATGTCACTTAAATAGATTCAAATACACGTTACTCTCAGTTTTGGCTGTTTTCACAATTTCATTCATTTGTCATCGCCAAGTAGGTGGCCATTGTTGTTAGGGTGAGTGATCACGTGACCATCTTCTAGTGACCATTTTCTATCTTCCAGCTTCTGCTCGCAAAATTCGGAATATGCAGAAGAGCTTCTGAAAGCCGAAGTGAGCCATTCGATTTGACGGAAGCAGAAGAATTTTTCAACTTCTGTTTTCAGAAGCCGTAAATCGAACAGAAAAAACAAGCTTCTCCTTCTGGAAGGCATCTTATGTCTCAAATCTCATCCAGCATCTAAGAAATGTTGAGGCAAAATTAATTGATTCAGTAGGATAAGGGTTGACTTGGTCTCTAGTGTGAACAGAATTTTACGTAGATCAAGCTGACCTGGTTATAATCAGTATTTACCTGCACACACTGTCACTGGTACCATAGTGAACTCTGTTATTCATAACCTGTTCTAACTGAGACATACAGTCTATGGCCATATCCGGTGAACAGTGGGTTGGGTGGGGCCAACAGACTCCAGACAGCTGACCCATCATCTTCACAAAATTGATCAAGGTTTTCATGGTTTGGGATGTAGGCTCTGAACATCCTGACAGGGCATTCTCAAGACAATCAACACCAGTGTTCAAACTGCAATAAAAGAACAAGATTTCATCCAGAAAATGTTAATGTTTCTAATAAGTACATTGTGTAATTATAACTGTTGTAGTAAGCACAGTATCTAATAAACTGTTATTTGTGCTGAAAAAATGTTTGTAGCTTTTGCCGTGCCGTGCAAAAGCTACTCCATATTTTTCAACAAAAATTCTGCATTTTCCATGCTGCATTATTATCAGTTTTGTTTGTTTGCATTGGAGTTTAATGGCCCATTCAACACTATTTCGGTCATTTTGAGCCGGTCAATTTACCTATCCACACTTTTCCTGGGCAGGCTTATATGTAAGCGGCTAACCAGTACAATGCACATTCTTTCGCCAGAAACTGACAACTGCCCTTCTTGATTCAGCAGAAGGGACAGAATGACTGTAGAAGTGTTGGACTTCACAAAAGAACGTTGCCAATCATGGCAGATATCGAACCCACATCCTCCTGATCCCCAGTCACACGGACATCCAACTGCATGATTATCAGTGTATTGACCATATAGCACAATTGTAATTTTATTTGACATAGTTTTAATGTAACATCATAATCGTTAACTCACAACAACATTAGCTTTAAACAACTAGCTATAGGTACAGTGTTTACTTACTAGGAACAGAGCCAATGTTTGTCCTTGTTTGTAAGGGTTGGAGCCATCAGAACACTCACAGAGTAGGTGTTAAGACAGAACTTAGCCTGGTCAAGGTCACAGGATTCATCCTCTTCTTTCTGACCAACCATCAGCTGATCATCTGCAAATAGACAAACAAAAAATAGTTCATGACAAGCAGGGTCCTGTTGTTCAAAATTAACGATGTTGTTAGTTAACTATTAAAATTATGATCATTTAACCCGTTGAATGCTAGTGGATGCTTCCATTGCTAAACCTTGGACAAGTCCATTTAACATATAAGGGGTGTCAGGCCTAATTTTTCTTTTTTATTCTAAATTTGATGGAAAATTCTGTCAGCAAATAGTGCAGGCTCTAATCAGACTCCAAATTTTGCAGCATCTGATCTGGGTCTGCAATGTTTGCCAAGGCACCCCTTTAGGGGTTTCCTGCATACAAAGGGTTACTAGAACAGTGTTTTAGGAGGAAAACATATGTCCCCCCACCAGTTTGAAGTCCAGAGCATCTTGACATTTCTTTTGTAAATGTCTAAGTCCCTTGGTGACCTTGAAAATTAGGTCAAGGTCACCAAAATCTAATCAGTTCTAGAGACTACCCCACTTCTCTTATGTACCAAATTTAAACCAAATCCATCCATTCGTTCAGGAGAAAGAGCACAGGCAAGCTTATTTTTAACAGCCTAAGACCCGTGGTGACCTTGAAAATTGGATCAAGGTCACCAAAATCTAATCAGTCCTTGAGACCATCCCATTTATCTTATGTACTAAGTCTGAACCAAATCCATCCATTGGTTCAGGAGAAAGAGTGCAGACAAGCTTATTTTTAACAATCTAAGTCCCGTGGTGACCTTGAAAATTAGGTCAAGGTCACCAAAATCTCATCAATTCTAGAGACTGTCCCACTTACCTTATGTACCAAGTTTGAACCAAATCCATCCATCGGGTCAGGAGATAGAGCGCAGACAAGTTTATTTTTAACAGTCTAAGTCCCGTGGTGACCTTGAAAATTAGGTCAAGGTCACCAAAATCTAATCAGTTCTAGAGACTATCCCACTTACTTTATGTACCAAGTTTGAACCAACTCCATCCATTGGTTCAGGAGATAGAGTGCAGACAAGCTTATTTTTAACAGTCTTAGTCCCGTGGTGACCTTGAAAATTAGGTCAAGGTCACCAAAATCTAATCAGTTCTTGAGACCATCCCAATTTTACTATGTACCAAGTTTGAACAAAATCCATCCATTGGTTCAGGAGATAGAGTGCATACAAGCTTATTTTTAACAGTCTTAGTCCCGTGGTGACCTTGAAAATTAGGTCAAGGTCACCAAAATCTAATCAGTTCTTGAGACCATCCCAATTATACTATGTACCAAGTTTGAACAAAATCCATCCATTGGTTCAGGAGATAGAGTGCAGACAAGCTTTTTTTGGCCTAAAATTCGACAATGTTTTGAGCACTGTGACCTTGAAAATTAGACCAAGGTCACCAAAATCTAATCAGTACTTTTCCCCCTCCCAATGGTGTATCTGTGTAAGTTTAATCAAAATCCATCCATCCATTCAGGAGATTGAGTGCAGACAAGAGGCAACGCCAATGCCGACACCGACAGGATCTGCACCAAAACCAATATGTCCCCCTCCCCAAAAACCAGGTGAGGAGATAGAGCGCAGACAAGTTTATTTTTAACAGTCTAAGTCCCGTGGTGACCTTGAAAATTAGGTCAAGGTCACCAAAATCTAATCAGTTCTAGAGACTATCCCATTTACTTTATGTACCAAGTTTGAACCAAATCCATCCATTGGTTCAGGAGATAGAGTGCAGACAAGCTTATTTTTAACAGTCTTAGTCCCGTGGTGACCTTGAAAATTAGGTCAAGGTCACCAAAATCTAATCTGTTCTTGAGATCATCCCAATTATACTATGTACCAAGTTTGAACAAAATCCATCCATTGGTTCAGGAGATAGAGTGCAGACAAGCTTATTTTTAACAGTCTTAGTCCCGTGGTGACCTTGAAAATTAGGTCAAGGTCACCAAAATCTAATCAGTTCTTGAGACCATCCCAATTTTACTATGTACCAAGTTTGAACAAAATCCATCCATTGGTTCAGGAGATAGAGTGCAGACAAGCTTATTTTTAACAGTCTTAGTCCCGTGGTGACCTTGAAAATTAGGTCAAGGTCACCAAAATCTAATCAGTTCTTGAGACCATCCCAATTATACTATGTACCAAGTTTGAACAAAATCCATCCATTGGTTCAGGAGATAGTGTGCAGACAAGCTTTTTTGGCCTAAAATTCAACAATGTTTTGAGCACTGTGACCTTGAAAATTAGACCAAGGTCACCAAAATCTAATCAGTACTTTTCCCCCTCCCAATGGTGTATCTGTGTAAGTTTAATCAAAATCCATCCATCCATTCAGGAGATAGAGTGCAGACAAGAGGCAACGCAAACGCCGACGCCGACAGGATCCGCACCAAAACCAATATGTCCCCCTCCCTTTTGGGTGGGGGGACATAAATATGGCTAATGTGCTAATATTTTTGCTGACAAAATGGGAGTAGCTTTTGCATTTGCAAAAAACTACTCACATTTTGTCAGCAAATATACCATAAAATTCAATGCTTTACTTCCTAAAACAGATAATGTTTTCACTAACAAGCTTGATAGTTAAGCTAACCACGCTTTGGACAACTGGCCCAAATAGGTTTACTGCTGCTATACCCACCAACTATAATAAAATCATCTTGTGTTATTTTTTCCACCAATGTTTTGCCATGGGAAAGTAAGGGCTTGGGAATTTTTCAACCTTTCTGTCTGATTTCCAACTTACAAGGCTAAAACTGGAGCAGCCATTTAATTCAAAACATGAGAATATGTCAGCCATAACCTCATTCTAATGACTAGAATTTCGCCGAAGGCTATGTCACGCCTGTGGGGGTGCAAACTCACCGAACAATGACATCTAGGCCAAGGTCAAACATAGAAGCTTGCTTAAAAGTTGCCATTCTTAAATGCAAGCTTGTGCAAAGTATCATTAATGAAGCTCTAATAAGTCTTGAGAAATGAACTTAACCGTTTGGATGAACGCTAGGGTAATTGCAATATTTTACAAAGTGAGTGAACCATAAAATGTAGGTCAAGGTCAAAAATGGATGCTTGCATTTAAATTTCTATCTCCAGATACAAGTTTGTACCAAGTATCATTAATAAAGCTCTTATAGTTCTTTTGAAATGAACTTGACCATTTGGGTGAACGCTAGGGTAGTCGGAATGTTTTACAAAGTCAGTGAACCATAAAATGTAGGTCAAGATCAAATATGGATGCTTGCATTTAACTTGCCACCCCCAGACACAAATTTACACCAAGTAATATTAATGAAGCTCTTATAGTTGTTGAGAAATTAAACTGATCATTTGGGTGAACGGTAGGGTGGTGGCAATATTTTACAAAGTCAGTGAACCATGGAATGTAGGTCATGCAAGCAAGCAAGGTCAAATATGGATGCTAGCTTTTATGTTGCCATCCCGAGATTCAAGTTTGTACCAAATATCATTAATGAAGCTCTTATAACTCTTGAGAAATTGACTTGACATAAGGGTGAACGCTAGGGTGGTCGCAATATTTTACAAAGTTAGTGAACCATAAAATGTAGGTCAAGGTCAAATACGGATGCTTGCATTTAAGTTGCCATCCCGAGATTCAAGGTTGTACCAAATATCATTAATGAAGCTCTTAAAATTCTTGAGAAATTAACTTGACCATTAGGGTGAACGCTAGGGTGGTCGCAATATTTTACAAAGTCAGTGAACCATGAAATTTAGATTAAGGTCAAATATGGATGCTTGCCCCTTAATGGGTAGTTGGCAAACAGTGCAGGCCCAGATCAGATGCCGCAGAATGTGGCGTCTGATCAGGGCCTACACAGTTCGCAAAATTTTCAGCCAATTTCCAAATAGTTTTTGATAAAAAAACAGCCTGACACCCCTAAATTTTGAAATGGACTCCAGCTATATATAAGGTGGAAGATTTCATTTGGTACAAAAAGGGTTAATATCAAACATCAAAGTCCTGGGTTACTTTTTGAATTATCTCCCTTGGAATGCTTGCATTTAAGTTGCCATCCCGAGATTCAAGGTTGTACCAAATATCATTAATGAAGCTCTTAAAATTCTTGAGAAATTAACTTGACCATTAGGGTGAACGCTAGGGTGGTCGCAATATTTTACAAAGTCAGTGAACCATGAAATTTAGATTAAGGTCAAATATGGATGCTTGCAGTTAAGTTGCCATCCCCAAATTCAAGTTTGTACCAAATATCATTAATGAAGCCCTTATAGCTCTTGAGAAATAAACTTGACCATTAGGGTGAACACTAGGGTGGTCGCAATATTTTACCAAGTCAGTGAACCATGAAATTTAGGTCAAGGTCATCGGATATTTACTTGCATTTAAGTTGCCATCCCCAGATACAAGTTTGTACCAAGTATCATTAATGAAGCTCTTATAGTTCTTGAGAAATAAACTTGAAACTGTGGGTGAACGCTAGGGTGGTTGCAAATGTTGACGCCTTGACAAACGGACAAACGAACAGACGAAAGAACGGACTGACGAAAAACCGGGCGCCTATATCACGCCATGCTAATAGCAGGTGCAACAAAAAGTGCAGTTAAATAACCCTGAATGGGCAACCTTTATTCTTGTCTCCAACCCTCAGGTATTTTCCTTTATATTTACCTCTGCCAACAGGTCACCTGCATCTTCCCATGGGCATAATAATTAATAATTTCCTGGCCAAATTCCCTCTGTAAAGTGCTCTTATCCACTAGGCTACATTGGCCCATGTTTGAATAGGTACCTGAATTGATCTAAAGGACTGAAAGGATTAAGTGTCATGATTAGCACAGCAATAACAGCATGTTAAAAAATTACAGTAGAACTTCGTTGGCTCGAACACAGATGACTCGTTTACTATGGCTGAGTCGAACCCGTTCTTGAGCCCCCAGGAAAATCCTCTACATGAGAAACAGTTGGGGATAATTAAGGAGACTTTAGTCTTTTACCTTGCAAATGTATGCTGTGTGTACTCATTAGAATCGCCTCAATGAGGCAATTCTAATGAGTACAAACAGCATACATGTTCATTATAGAACACCGAAAAGATGTCTAAAAGTATCTCGTTATGCCTCCTGACAGTAACCCTCAGTGGCTCGAACTACCCCTGTCTGGAACAGATTTTCGAGGTCCCGAAGGTGTTCGAGCAACTGAAGTTCGACTGTACCTGTATTCTGACAAACAGCTGTCAGTGAAGGTGCCATCACTAATGTCAGGTGACTCATGGAATATCTCAATGTAGAAGGAACATCAGAGGACCTTGAAGCTTCCGTCACGCATGTCATATATGACTGCAGCAATTCACATACTCCAAACTGATTGGCTGAAATACAAATAAATACCATATTTACATTAAGTATTCAGACAAACAGGACTGACTTAACAGAGTAGGCATTAATGAGACGTTACAGAAAAGATGCTGAATTCTGCAGTGTCTCATCAGGGTCTACACTGTTTGCCACTCATCCAGCTATTTTAACACACAACTTCAGTTAGAAAATTGTACTTTTTTCAAATTTTAGAACAAGAATGGAAAGGCATTAATGTGTCAAATAGTTCGGGTGTACGAAAAACTACAAGACTACAAGAGCTGTTGCAGATTGGATTAGCTTGCTATTTTCATCCCATCTTTGAAGGTATAGTTGGTGCAATTTGACATGAGTCTGACCTTGAGCTTATTGCAAAGAATAAATTAGTCAATATTATCCCCTAATAGGTCGGTTTTGGTAAACTTCTCATGAATTTTCGGCATCTTGTGAATGGCGTCCCATTTACTGACCTCTATGTATTGAACAACAATATCGTCCTCTTCAGAAAACAGTGAATATAAATATATGCATTCAGTCAGGTGTGAAATTAGGTAATAGGGGTCGCCAGTCTCATGTCGAACTGCATCAGCTATATGAGATGAAACATCTGAAAAGAGTCCTAAGCATTCTCCATCTGTGTTCTTCAAATATGCCTGTGTGGATAACTTATAGGACTAGAGTCAAGACATCTTGCATGAAGCTGTTTCATAAGGTGAATTTTGATTTAATAGTAAAGTGGCTGCTGGATGGAGGAGAGAGATGGCTGCTCAGTATATGTTAAGGGGAATGGGAACACCTGGGAGATTTTTCAACCATTTTTCAATGGGAGACAACTTTCGGAACTTGCTGTTCGCTTTTCTGTAAGCCCTGTCCCACTGAAAAAGGGGTCTACTCTTAAAGGAAAGAATTTGCTCCTCAGGAGCAAATTCTTTCCTTTAAGAGTTGACCCCTCTTGACATGGGAGACTAAAGTACTTTTGCAGGAGTTGTCTCCCCTGAAGGTGTTCCCATTCCCCTTAAATATAAAGAGAACAGCTTTTGGGGAATGATTGTTGCTGCTGAAGAGAGGTGGATGCTAAACAGATGACCATAAGTAGAGGTTTAACTCTACAGGTATCATGCTGTGTATGGAAGCTGAACTACTCGTGTAAATCTATAAAGGCTGCCCTTGGAAACAAGGAGCAGGTAATGGATAAAAAATAAGTCCAACCAGAGAAAGCTGTTTTTTTTGTGTGTGTGTGTGTGTGAGTGTGTGCGTGTGTGTGTGTGTGTGTATGTGTTTTACTTTTTTTTTTACTTTTCACCTTGACCTGAATTTCACTGCAGATGAATTCCGCCAAGACAATTTCTAGGATATGAACATGATTACCTACTTAAAGAAAGCAGTAGAACTTCAATGGCCCTATCACCAAGGCCTTTTTCACCATTGCTGATTTGAATCTGTCCTTCTGTCCCAAGGGAATTCTTCCAATATCTCAAGACAACAAACATTAGGAAGATTTTTCTTAACCCATTGTATGCTAGTGGACTCTTCCATTGCTATATGTTGGACAAGTGCATTTGTCATATAAGGGGTGTCAGACCTGTTTTTTCGTTCTTATACCATTTTTGACCGGAAAATTCTGTTAGAAAACAGTGCGGGCCCTGATCAGACGCTATTGATAATGGGGCAGGAATTGTTTTGGAAGAGTTGTCTCTCCTTAACCTATTTCATACGAGAAAATCCTCAGTTGGTACCTTGGCAAACAGTGCAGGCCCACATCAGATGCCACAGAATGTGGCATCTGATCAGGGTCTGCACTGTTTGCGAACAGAATTTTGTCAAAAATAGAATAAAAAAAAAAAAATAGGCCTGACACCACTTAAATGAACCAGAGGACCAGTGGTCCTGTAAACGCTCACCTGACACCTGGTCCTGGTGTACATTTGACATAGCCATAAAATAGGTCAAGGCCATCCCAGGGTCACCATTTTTACAAACCATGATGGGCTCAAGTACCAGATGCTACAAGCCAACTTTCAAGGTCATTGGCTTCATGGTTCTGGAGAAGAAGATTTTTGAAAGCTTTTTACCATATATGGGCATGGCTGCCATCTTGGTCATGTGACCCAAACCCCGCGAACAAACTTTCGTTCCCCCATCATACTGAAGCTCCACATGAAATTTGGCTTTGATTGGCCTCCCTGTTTTGGAGGAGAAGATCTTTGAAAATGGTGGACGGACGGACAACGGATGGACGGACGACAGACCATGGCTATACTATAAGCTCACCTATGAGCCTTAAGGCTCAGGTGAGCTAAAAATCAATTATTTTCACTTTTTCCCAAGCAAAAGCCTAAGTCCGCAAATTTGACATCGCCGTAAAATAGGTAAAGGTCAACCCAGGGTCACCATTTGAACAAATTATGATAGGCCCGTGTACCAGATGCTTCCTGCCAAGTTTCAAGGTCATTTGCCTTATGGTTCTGGAGAAGAAGAATTTCGAAGTGTTTTTACCATTTTTGAGGATGGCCACCATCTTGGTCATGTGACCTGGACCATATGAGCAAATTTTCATTTGTTCATCATATAAAGGATCCATATCAAATTTCACTTGAATTGGGCCAGCGGTTTCTGAGAAAAAACTGTTTGAAATATGGAACCTGGTTAATCTTGGTCCCAGGTCACTGAATGATGACTTTTCTTACCCATGAATCTTCATGTATTCATTTACTTTACCTGATCTTCCAATTTGGTGACATTGTCTTCAATGGTTTCCTAAAAATCCATTATTTTCACTTTTTCCCATGCAAAAGCCTAAGTTGACAAATTTGACACTGCCATAAAATAGGTCAAGGTCAACCCAGGGTCAGCATTTGTAAAAACTATGACGAGCCCGAGTACCATATGATATATGCCAAGTTTCAAAGCCATTGGCCTTACGGTTCAAGAGAAGAAAATTTTTGAAGGCTTTTAACCATATATGGGCGTGGCGGCCATCTTGGTCATGTGATCTAGACCGTACTGGCAACTTTTCATTTGTTCAACTCACAAAAGCTCCATATTGAATTTCACTTAAATTGGCTAAGTAGTTTCTGAGAAAAAATGTTTTTTTTTAAATATGAAATCGGAGTGACCTTGGTCTAAGGTCAATGAATGACCTTGACCTTTCTTACCCATAGATCTTCATGTATTCAGTTACTTTACCTAATCTACAAATTTTGGTGACACTGTCTTCAATGGTTTCCCTAAATATCCATTATTTTCACTTTTTCCTATGCAAAAGCCTAAGTCAGCAAATTTGACATTACTGTAAAATAGGTCAAGATCAACCCAGGGTCACCATTTGGACAAATTATGATAGGCCCGAGTACCATATGCTACATGCCAAGTTTCAAGGCCATTGGCCTTACGGTTCTTGAGAAGAAGAATTTCAAAGTTTCTTTACCATATATGGGCGTGGTGGCCATCTTGGTCATGTGATCTAGACCATGTTGGCAGCTTTTCATTTGTTCAACTCCCAAAGGCTCCATATTGAATTTCACTTCAATTGGCTCAGTAGTTTCTGAGAAAAAATGTTTGAAATATGGAACCTGCGTGACCTTGGTCTAAGGTCAATTAATGACCTTGACCTTTCTTACACATAGATCTTCATGTATTCAGCTACTTTACCTTATCTACTAATTTTGGTGACACTGTCTTCAATGGTTTCCTAAAAATTCATTATTTTCACTTTTTCCTATGCAAAAGCCTAAGTCGGCAAATTTGACATTGCTGTAAAATAGGTCAAGGTCAACTCGGGGTCACCATTTGTACAAACTATGATGGGCCTGAGTACCATATGCTACATGCCAAGTTTCAAGGCCATTGGCCTTACGGTTCTGGAGAAGAAGAGTTTTTAAGGCTTTTTACCATATATATAGGCGTGACGGCCATCTTGGTCATGTGATCTAGACCGTATTGGCATTTTTTCATTTGTTCAACTCACAAAGGCTCCATATTAAATTTCACTTAAATTGGCTCAGCAGTTTTGGAGAAAAAAATGTTTGAAATATGGATCCTGAATGACCTTGGTCTAAGGCCAATGAATGACCTTGACCTTTCTGACCCATAGATCTTCATGTATTCAGTTACTTTACCTGATCTACAAATTTTGGTGACACTGTCTTCAATGGTTTTCCTATAAATCCATTATTTTCACTTTGCCCCATGCAAAAGCCTACTTCGGCAAATTTGACATTGCTGTAAAATAGGTCAAGGTCAACCCGGGGTCACCATTTGTACAAACCATGATGGGCCCGAGTTCCATATGCTACATGCCAAGTTTCAAGGCCACTGGCCTTATGGTTCTGGAGAAGAAGATTTTTGAAGGCTTTTTACCATATATGGGCATGGTAGCCATCTTGGTCATGTGATCCAGACCCCGCGAACAAACTTTCGTTCCCCCATCCCACTGAGGCTCCATATGAAATTTGGCTTTGATTGGCCCTGCAGTATAGGAGAAGAAGATCTTTAAAAATGGTGGACGGACGGACAGAGGACGACGGACGGATGGACGACGGACCATGGCTATACTATAAGCTCACCTATGAGCCTAAAGGCTCAGGTGAGCTAAAAATGGACTTGTCCAGCATATAGCTATGGAAGGGTCTACCAGAATACAATGGATTAAAAATAAAACGTTTTCTTCTATGATTCCACCAATCTCTTACCTTCGTTGGCATCAACTATCTCCACTACAATCTCAATAAAACTGTCCACACAACCAATATACCCAAGGAAATATGATATATCTATATACATGTTACTCTCTAAACATGTACTGCGTATCCCCATGTTCAATGCGTGGCTAAGAAATACTGTCTGTACTGGGTATTTCTGGTAGACACTGCAACCTTCAGTAGACTCTTGGATACAATGAACAACCTCCTGGGTGTTTCTGAAACACAATGTTAGGAACATTACAAACAAGAGGGCCATGATGGCCCTGGATCGCTCACCTGATCCATAGAGTCACAAGTGGGCCCCGGGGAGGGCCATTATTGTCCCCAGGGTTATAATGTGCATAATGTTGAGGGAGGTCTAAAAAGGTGAAGCTTCAAACCAAATATCAACAAAGGCTATAATTTGAACAATCTGGGCAAAGGTCCACTAGATGCACCAAATATCAAAGACCTGGGCCTTACGGTTTCAAAGAAGAAGATTTTTTTTTTTAAGATATTCCCTACATAAGCCTGTGTAAAACCAAATGGCCCCAGGGCGGGGGCATTTTTGGACTCAGGGCTATAATTTAAACAATCTTGACGGAGGTCCACTAGACACCAAATATCAAAGACCTGGGCCTTGCTATTTCAGAGAAGAAGATTTTCAAAGAGTATCTCTATAGAAGTCTATGTAAAACCAAAGGGGCCCCGGAGCGGGGGCATTTGTGGCCCGAGGTTTATAATTTGATCAATCTTGGTAGAGGTCCACTAGATGAAGCGCCATACCAAATATCAAAGACAAGGGCCTTGCAGTTTCAGAGAAGAAGATTTTTAAAGATTTCCCTATATAAGTCTATGTAAATCCAAAGGGTCTCGGGGCGGGGGCATTCTTGGCCCCAGGGCTATAATTTGAATAATCTTGATAGAGGCCCCCTAGATGAAATTTCACACCAAATATCAAAGACCTAGGCCTTGTGGTTTCATACAGAAGATTTATAAAGATTTTTCCCTATATAAGTCTATGTAAATGCAAAGGGCCACAAGGTGGGGGCATTTTTGGTCTCAGGGCAATAATTTGAACAATCTTGGTAGAGGTCCACTAGCTGAAGCTTCATACCTAATATTAAAGACCTAGGCTTTGTGGTTTCAGAGAAGAAGAATTTTTCAAGATTTTCCCTACCCTATATAAGTCTATGTAAAACCAAAGGGCCCCGGGGCAGGGGCATTTTTGGCCCAAGCACTATAATTTGAACAATCTTGGTAGGGGTCCACTAGATGAAGCTTCATACCAAATAGCAAAGATCTGGGCCTTGCGGTTTCAGAAAAGAAGATTTTTAAAGATTTTCCCTATATAAGCCCATGTAAAACCAAAGGGCCTTGGGGTGGGGGCATTTTTGGCCCCAGCACTATAATTTGAACAATCTTGGTAGGGGTCCACTAGATAAAGCTTCATACCAAATATCAAAAACCTGGGCCTAGCGGTTTCAGAGAAGAAGAATTTTAAAGATTTTCCCTATATAAGCCCATGTAAAACCAAAGGGCCCCGGGCCGGGGGCATTTTTGGCCCCAGCACTATAATTTGAACAATCTTGGTAGGGGTCCACTAGATGAAGCTTCATACCAAATATCAAAGACCAGGGCCTTGCGATTTCAGAGAAGAAGATTTTTTAAGTTTTCGGTGAAAAAAATCTATTTTTGGCTCCTGTGACCTATATGTGCAACGGACCGGAACCATTTGAACAACTTTGAAAGGGGACCACCTAAGGATCATTCCTGTGAAGTTTGGTCAAAATCCGATCAGTGGTTTAGGAGGAGATGTTGTTTAAAGAAAAAGTTTACGCACGCACACACGCACACACGCACGACGGACGACGGACAAAAAGTGATCACAAAAGCTCACCTTGTCACTTCGTGACAGGTGAGCTAATAAAAAACAACAAAAAATATTGACAAGTATCAGAGGCATAGCATTCTTTACGCAAAAATGCAACTTCAGACATGTTACAAAGGAAGACGATGACAATGCAAAAGAAGATGAAGGCAAAGAAGGAGAAAAATTAAAAGAAGTCACAAAATATGCATGTGTATATAAGAAACACAAATCTAACACATTACCCATAAGTGACAGATCATCTAACATTTTTTTCTCCTTCGTAACAGGGATCACTCTTACAAGAAAGAATTTGTTCCCCTTAGGGACAAATTCTTTCCTGTAAGTTTGTTTGTTTTGAGGTTTTACATCCCACCAACACTATTTTGGTCATTTTGGAGATATTGCTTCAATTTTTATGGGACATTTACCCGTCATTGAGATGAAATTACATCTCAAGGCCAACTGATCAAAGAAACCGCTAGGGTTAACTTTATATATAGGTTTATATGCAGATCACTTTTGTATTATAATTCTTGGACTTGAACAACTTCTTATAATGCTGACAATACTCACCCACATGACGTAGCATTCCCATGCAAGTTGTCTAAACACTGCAAAGCTCTTGTAAATGAGCAACTAGGAACAATACACTGCTGGGTACCAGCAGCAGGAACCAGTCGAGAAGTCAGATCTGTCCCACACTGCATTTCTGCATCTCTGAACATGCTGCTGTAGTAATTCTGTATGAAAGTGATATTTCCTGCTGAACAATTCTTTACTTTTTCTCTTACACAAACAGATAATTTGTCGATGGAAGCTGCTATGCCACTGTAAAATAACCAAAGCAATAACTGCACTGATGTGTCATATATTTGAGTGTACAGTGAAATTCTGCTGTTAAGTCCACTAAAATTAAGACTAATTCTCATTTAGAAAGCATATTTAAAAGGTTTTAGTCATTCTTCCAGTGTGTTTTCTGCACTGAGTGTCTTCTAGAAAGAGACCACCTTTAAAAGTGTTCAAAAGTGATCTTAAAGACCACTTTTGAACAGCCCCAAAAGGTGGTCTTATTATAGGAATTTTACTGTTTATGCTGGGATAATAAACGCTGCCTCACACTGTTTTGTTTAACATTCAAGTCCCTGTTTTTAAAGCAAACAGTCTAGACCCTGATCAGATGCTGCATTCTGCTGCATCTGATCTAGGTCTTTATTGTTTGCCAGTGTCCCAGCATATGAGCCCAGTCCATGTTTTACAGAAAACCCACTTCTAAAACATACTCTAAAATTCTAAGAAACCCAAGCATTAAAGCAGTTGAAAAATGAAATTTAAATTTTTAATTCATACTTTATTTTTAGCTCATTTTGAGCATAAGTTTTAGAAATCTAGGGACATTTGTTCAAAACTAACCACATTATTAGTTTATATATTGTTAAAACTATCATTTAATATGCCAAATATACTCATATGAGATTACCTTTTTCTAATCACAATACCATTGAATTAGATATTGTAATTATTAAAAAAAGTTAATGTTTTGATAAAGTAAAGAGCTTGTTCAGCTAACAATTCTTTGAACAACAGGGCCCCAACAAGGGGAAGTACCTGATGCAAATTCATATGCAGCCAAAATATTGAATACCGGCCACCATGACATGATGTCAATGGAACATAACATTGACCAATCAAGATACTTATCTCTGACATTGCTTAATGACAAGGTTGTTTGATCAAGTGTCCTTCATTGGTGTGTGAAGACAGTTGGTCTAAAATGGTTAATGTAATGAAAGTCTGAGACAAGTGTAAATACAGTCCAACAACATATGAACCCATATGATGCCAGTCACAACAATCGTCATCTACTTTGTCATCTGCTGGAAACTTTAAAAGTCATTATTGCAAACAGTGTGGACCCAGATCAGACTCCTCCTCTAGGAGGATCTGGGTTCACATTGTTGAGGAGCAGTCTGATCTGGGCTCACACTGTTTGCCTGTATGCAAAAATATATTTAAAAAGATTGTAAGAAGATTCAGCAGACAGCATAAACAGACAATATTTTCAGCTGCAGCTTTATGGTTATTTATCCTAATTGCTCTTTCTTATAAGGAACTTTGTGCTAATTTTTACCTGCAGAAGTCATCAGATTCTGGACTAGGAAATGTCACTGTGTACAAACACCACTGGGCCTCTGCTATGTTACAACTGCTGCTGTTAATGGATGTTCCTAAAAGAAATAAAAAATCAAACTCGAGCTGTTGAAGGATCTGAATATAGCCCTGCCACAGTGCTATCAGAGGAGAAAGACCCATAGTGTTGAAATACAGTAAAATTCCTCTATTAATCCTTATCTTGCTGTTCACGACAACCCATATCTTTGGAAACAGTGCAGATCCAGATCAGATGGCTTCTGAAGAAGCCATCTGATCAGGATCTACACTGTTTGGCATTTAGTTTATGAATTTGTAGCAATAAATTACATCAAGTCATTTGATTGGTTGATAGACAGAAATGAGTGTGGCTTAAACGAATATTCAGCAAGAGAAGGGTTAAGACCACCACTTGGACTGTTCAAAAATGGTCTTTAAGACCATTTTTGAACAGTCTCAAAGGTGGTTTCAGTCTGGAGAACAATGTATACAGAAGACACCAAGAAGAATAACTGTAGCTTACTAAATCAGCATTTTAAAGCAGAATTTCTCTGAATTTTAGGTGGTCTTAATTGAGGAATTTCACTGTATTTTGAATTCATGCTTACCAGATAACATTATATTGTAGGACAAGGTAATATGGCAACATAAAAACCTACCAAGGGATATCCTATTCTAGTGTACACAATACATCAGCCCACTATCCATGTGTGTTCCTGGTTTCAACTATGTACCCCTCACTGTTCTTCAGAAAAATGCGCCGAAAATTTTCATTAATTGCAAATTATAAAACTTATCAAAGGTTTTAACTCCAAGCGTAAAAGGCCCTTGGCCCCCGATTCTAGTGTACATGATACATAAGCCCACTATCCATGTGTGTACCAACTTTCAACTTTACAGCTTCCAAAGATACTGAGAAATCTTTAACAAAATGTTTTGGTAACTTGTAAAACCTGTCAAGTGATGATAATCCAAGAGATATGGGCACATGCACTGATTCTGGAATACACGATACATCGACCCACTGTCCAAGTGTGTACCAAATACCAACTTTATTACCCCAAAAGTTGTTGAGAAAAAAGTAACAAAAGTTTTTTATTAACCCTTTTTGTACTAAATGAAATCTTCCACCTTATATACAGTAGGAATCCATTTCAAAATTTAGGGGTGTCAGGTTGTGTTTTCATCAAAATCCATTTGGAAAATGACTGAACTTTTAGCAAACAGTGGAGGCCCTGATCAGACGCCGCATTTTGCGGCATCTGATCTGGGCCTGCACTGTTTGCCAAGGTACCCCTTTAGGGGTTTCTGGTACTGAATGGGTTAATGGCAAATTGTAAAACCTATAAAGGGAGGGTTATAACTCCAAAAGATATATGTCATTGGCCCTAATTCTGTTATACACAATACATCAGCCCACTGTCCATGTGTGTACCAAGTTCCAGCTTTTCAGCTTTCATAGTTCCTGATTTATTTGTGTTTAGGTTTAATGTCAATGTCAACACTATTTACGTAGGTCATTTTGGAGACATTGCTTCCGATTTTGTGGGACTCTTACCCAACACTGAGATGAAATTACGACCCAAAGAAACTGCTAAGGTTTTTCATTAATGGTAAATTATAAAACCTATCAAAGAATGTAACTCTTAAAGTTATTGGTCCTTTGCCCTGATTCCAGTTCACATGATACATCAACCCACTACCCATAAGTGTGTGTGTGTGTGCATGTGTGTGTGTGCATGTGTGTGTGTGCGTGTGTGCCGGCCTTGGTGGCTCAGTCGGATGTGTCTGCCTGGTGATCGGGAGGTGATCAGTTCGCAGGTTTAATACCTGCCGGGTCGGCAACATTCTTTCTTTGAGACTGATCACAAAATCTTTTCTACAGTCGTTCTCTCCCTTCTGCTGATTCAAGAAGGGCAGTTGTCAATTTCTGGTGAAAGAATGTGCACTGTTCTGGTTAACCGCGTACATATAAGCCTGCCAACATAAACTGACTGGCTATAAATACATGCAAAATTGTTTGTATCTCAGTAGAATGAAGCTCATTTAAATAACATTCTCATATGTTGTCTAAGAAATATATTAGCTCTAGTTTGTGGTTTGTTGAGTAATAAATCACAGTTTGTCAGTCAGTTGCAAAGTAGACAAATCACGTGCGCATAGCGCGCATGATTTGTCTACTTACAACAGACTGACAAACTGTGATTTATTACTCAACAAATCACAAACTAGGGATGATCTATTTCGATTATAACAGGCTGAAAATAGGCAATAATGCTGTTGTTTCCTTCACAATCTCACAACTTTACCCCATTGTTAGAAGAAATCCTGCTAAAATTACACGTGCATTTATATCCTTTTGTAACGTTTTCGATGTGAGGATATGACGTTACACCATCTAACGTCAAGGAAATCAACTAGTGACGTCATAAATTGGCAGTTTTTAATGATGTCACTCGTCACACTCTTCCTTGCCGCGATTTGTTGTAGAATAAAACACAGTTATTTTCCATTGCCTATATAGGCATGCTGTGTTAGAATATACGATACTTCATGGTTCTAAAAAAAAGGAACAGAGTCCATCACAAATGTGTCTATGAACTTCATTATCACATGCGGCAAAATGACAATCACCTATCCAGGTGAAGGCTTCTCCAATTGCTTTAGTTTCTGTCATTATGATAAAATTAAACAAATACATTATTTCTTTATATACTTTAAGAGTTACTGTGCCATTAAGGGGTTGAGTTAGTGGTACTTTTAGTTTGATTACCAACAGGCCAACACAAACCTGACCAACAGCCTGAAAGAACCGTCTGTAGCACATCCTTGACAGCAATGCCCAATAGCAAAATGGTTCAAAGCACTGTTAGCTTAACCAACTTGTTAAGTGATAATAATGTCCATTTTCTGGCAAAGTACAGTATCTTATGCAGTGGAACCAGCACTTGAACTTTTGCTGTAAAATTAGAACAATTTTCTTTTCAGCAAAAAAAGTGCTAGTGTATTTGCATACTGCATGATGAATATTTTAAGGATATTCTAAGGCCTGTGATAGCTTTGAACAACTGGATGCAGGGACTGGCTGTTCAAAGCTAACAATGCCATTAGTTATCAAACTGCTAAAAAATTGATCATCTGATATGGCAAATATGCTAATATAAATATTTTTGCTGAAAAATGTGAGCAGCTTTTGCATCTGCAAAAGCTGCTCACATCCTTTTAGCAAAAATACCTCTGTATCAAATATTGTACTTATCAGAACAGTTAACAATTTGACCACTAATGAGCTTGCTAAGCAAAAATGCTTAAACAACATGCCCTAGATATCTACCTGCTGGAGATGTATGAGGTAAAGGTGATTCAGTAGGCTGAGGTACTCTAACTGTTGTGAACAGATTTGGTGGTAAGTTTGAGCCAGGAGGCTGTCCTCCAGTAGGAGGCCTACCACTTCTGTTTGAAGAACGCCCCGGGGCTAGGACTGTGGCAGGGGGCAATGTTGTTGGTGGAGCTACCAGTGTCGCAGGTGTCAATGCAGGAATAGGTGAAAGGGTGGTTGCATTAGAAGCTCCTGGCTCATTAAAATATCCCTGTAGCCCAGCATCACAGTATAATATCTCTGTAGAGTCAGGGCACCGGTCATATACAATATGGCGTATATACAGCAACTCCTCTCTGACTGCTTGTATATCTGTTGAATTACATTCATGCAGATAGCAGCCTAGGGATTTCAAAAGATGATGGATTTTCCTGAAAAAAAAAATGATGCATGTTGACAAGGTACAAAACTGCCATTAAATTCTTAACCCCTAAGATGCCTATCACAACAACTGTCATCTGCTTTGTCATCTGCTGGTTACTTTAAAACTCACTGTTGTAGTCATCACAAAAACATGCCTATATACTTTTGACCCCTTTGAACACCACTTTTATATAGTAAAACTGGGGTTTACAGGGGTAAACCTTATTTTTCTTATTTCTGCTCTAAAATATAGATTGTCGGTACTTCTTAGAACCGCCTCAATGAGGCTGTTCTAACGAGTACCCACAATGTATATTTTGAGCAGATATGAGAAAAAATATCACAATTTTTCATCTTAAATTTTGTGTTTCATTTTTTTTTTGGGGTGGTAAAGTTTGCAAATCATTTGTATAGGTGTATTTTCATAATGTTGGGCTCAGATCGAGGAGCAGTCTGCTCAGGGTCACCACTTTTGTCTGTATGCAAAAATATTTTTTATAAAGTTTGCAAGAATCAGCAGATGACATAAACACATTTTTCAAATGCAGCTTTTCTTGACAGCTTAAGGGTTAAGTTCATTTTTGAAAAATAAAGTTATAAAACTAAACAAGAATTCTGCCAAAGCCTATATTCCCTGTGGTGCAAAGTCAGTGAATCATGAAATTGTCAAGGTCAAATATGGGTGCTTGCATTAAAATTGCCATCCATAGATGTAAGTTTTGTTACCTCCCTTCCATTATCTACCTTGGTAGATCATATGCATAGCTTCTAGGTTTATAAACACTCTCTGACAACTGGGTTTTTTCAGGCTATGCATCTTTCCTTTGTTACGGCTTTCAGGTCGTAAGAGTTTGTACCAAGTATCATTAATGAAACTCTTATAGCTCTTGAGAAATGGACTTGACCATTGGATTGGATGGACGGAAAATCTAACACCTAATATTGGGCCATGCTAATAGCAAAAATGACTATTTTTCTATACAATCTATTCATTTTTGGGATCAATCTTGAAACTGTTTTATATCCATATCTGTGTTATAATGAACAGTGTTATAATGAGGTTGTGGTGTACTTACGTTTGAAGCACAAATCAGACTATACTTAGGACCCATTGTTCATTTGTCAGCTTGTCTGTAGGTGAAGTTAAAAAAAAAAACTACTATTAACCATTCTCTTCATTTAAGCCACACCCATTTCTGTCTATCAACCAATCAAATTACTTGATGTAATTTATTGCTACAAATTCATAAACTGAATGCCAAACAGTGTAGATCCCGATCAGATGGCTTCTTCAGAAGCCATCTAATCTGGATCTTCACTGTTTGCAAAGATGGGGGTTGTCGTGAACAGCAAGATAAGGGTTAATAATTAAGTTAATGACTCATTAAAGAGCATGAAAAGGATTTTTAGTCCTCAATTTTAAAATGCAATTCTGTGCTTACCCACAAAAGACAGCATCTGTATAATATGTTGCAAGGAAGTAGTGAGACATTTTATTTATGAACTCAGTTGCCATGGTAACATCACAGGTTGGCTGAATACACAAGTCCTTGATAACATGACTGCTACATAGCTGTTTCATTTCTTCAACACCCCAGGCCTGGACCCCAGGGTGGTTCCCTGTGCACTCTGTTGATGAATTAGTGGGAACATGATCCACAGTTGATTCCTGTGACCACTGGAAGTTCCTGGAAAAACAAAAAATGAAACAAGCATTTACAAGGGTGAGTCAAAAAAACACTAGCCTAACTTATTTTTCAATGTTAATTGTCCTCTAGAATGATACACTTGGACCAAAGCTGTTTCAGTGCCATCAGCCAAGAACTGAAGAAGCCAGGGCCCTTGTCTCCAACCCACTCCTCAACTGCCACCACGACTTCTTCGTTGGACTGGATATGACATACACGGATATCCTTTTTCAAGTTTGGGAACAGGAAATAGTCACTAGGAGCTAAGTTGGAGCAGAATGCCTTTGGAGAGTTTACTTCAGCATTTTTCAGGGATCGCAGTTCTCAGTTGGTCAAGCAAATTTGCATAATGTTATACACCTGTTATTGTACTATTCTTTGCTAGAAAGTAAAACATAATACTGCTGGAGGTGTGTGGCTGACGACTCGGATTGGTCGCGCCATGGTCTTGCTCATTGTGACTCATAGCGAATAATTCCTAACTAGTTTCTGCCTAATAGTAGGCTTTCATCAGAGGATGTGTGCGCTGGTCACAGATTTGTGACGAGTTGTGCGATTTTCGCTCTTTATATACCCTCTGGGTCACCCATGGTTACCCATCATTATGTATGTAGACCGGCCCTTTTGGGGGCTGGTGGGCGATTTTTGCCTTTGTGAAGACTGTCACCGGCCCTTTGGGGGCCGGTTGACGTTATTTCCATTTAGTTGTTATGGAGAGAACGTCGTCACCGGCCCCTGGGGGCCGGTGACGTTATAATCCATTGTTGTTAATGGGCACAAGACGTTCACCGGCCCCTATGGGGCCGGGCGACGTTTTCCTTTACTATTGTGGTTAGGATTGTGGCGTAAGTTGGTCCGTTTGGGGCCGCTTTGTATTATCGGTAGCCTAAATACATGTATTTATATGTATCGTATGTATTTTATTGTCGGCACCGGTACCGATTTTTGGACAGTCTTTGAAAGGGAATACATTTTCACTGTTTATTTACAGGCTGTGTGGGGTTACTGAAGTGAGGCTCATTTGCAATTTATTGCTAATTCATGTTAATTGACGGGTGGGATGGGGGAGAGAATGTTTGTATAACATGTATAAGATGACTGTTTGCATGCAAAGGTATGCAATTGTTTATAATAAACGGTCAAAATGAAACTTATTTGTTTTCATTTACATACCTATATTTCGAAGTTGGCCATTGTGAATAAATCATCACCTAAGGAGAGTTCTGTATTGAATTTCTCTTCTAGGATAGGTCCTAGAATTCTATCTAATTTTTCTATTGTGAAGTCCCGTATGTTCGGGTCCTTGGCACTTCGACTTTCCCCTGTGATTCCTTCGTGTTTGTTACGAATATGCTCGCACATAGAATCTTTTCTAGTGAATAATAGCCCACAATGCTGGCATAAGATACGGAGTCCTTTATGTGCCGTTTCCAGGTGTCTCCACAGGCTTTTTGGGTGTTTGTATGTCTTGTTACATTCCAAACATGGATGCATTTCCGTAGTTTGTTATTAGTGCGACAATCGTGCGACGTTATGACGTCCTCTTTATGCCAGTTTTGGGGCGTCTTTGCCCCGTAATTGCAAACGTATTTGAGCTAACTAATAGGTTGCGTGTTCGGGATAGAGAGAGGAGTAAGGGGACATAAATGTGAAAGGTGCATGGCTGAAATTTCCTGTCTCTATCCCTGAACATTAGTCCCGACCGGTCGGAGAGTGTGTAGCTGATAGATCCAGTACAATTCCTTTTTTCGGGGGTTTGTACTCCTATGGGCATCAGGATCTGATGGTAAGATTTCAATAATTTGAAATATCATTTGTTCGAGGGCATGGTCAAGGAGGTTGAAATGGTTTGCCACCGGCGTATCCCGTTTTTTCGGGTGTCGCGCTGGTGTTCCGTTATTCGAACCTTCTTGATAAGCCTCTAGGATTCTTCTGGCTTCTTTATAGGCCGGTTGGATCTATGCCGGTAACTTTAGCGTCTTCCTTCTTAGACGGCCTCCTCTTCCGAAGTGTTCTCCCTGGTCCTCTTCTTGGAACTCTTCTCTTTGGGAACAACCGTAATTCGCGACGAACTGGCTGACGCAGACGTCAGGGTCAGATTGCGCAGGCTTGAGCTAGCTGACATGTCGCTGTTGGTCTGTGTTCAGGGATAGAGACAGGAAATTTCAGCCATGCACCTTTCACATTTATGTCCCCTTACTCCTCTCTCTATCCCGAACACGCAACCTATTAGTTAGCTCAAATACGTTTGCAATTACGGGGCAAAGACGCCCCAAAACTGGCATAAAGAGGACGTCATAACGTCGCACGATTGTCGCACTAATAACAAACTACGGAAATGCATCCATGTTTGGAATGTAACAAGACATACAAACACCCAAAAAGCCTGCGGAGACACCTGGAAACGGCACATAAAGGACTCCGTATCTTATGCCAGCATTGTGGGCTATTATTCACTAGAAAAGATTCTATGTGCGAGCATATTCGTAACAAACACGAAGGAATCACAGGGGAAAGTCGAAGTGCCAAGGACCCGAACATACGGGACTTCACAATAGAAAAATTAGATAGAATTCTAGGACCTATCCTAGAAGAGAAATTCAATACAGAACTCTCCTTAGGTGATGATTTATTCACAATGGCCAACTTCGAAATATAGGTATGTAAATGAAAACAAATAAGTTTCATTTTGACCGTTTATTATAAACAATTGCATACCTTTGCATGCAAACAGTCATCTTATACATGTTATACAAACATTCTCTCCCCCATCCCACCCGTCAATTAACATGAATTAGCAATAAATTGCAAATGAGCCTCACTTCAGTAACCCCACACAGCCTGTAAATAAACAGTGAAAATGTATTCCCTTTCAAAGACTGTCCAAAAATCGGTACCGGTGCCGACAATAAAATACATACGATACATATAAATACATGTATTTAGGCTACCGATAATACAAAGCGGCCCCAAACGGACCAACTTACGCCACAATCCTAACCACAATAGTAAAGGAAAACGTCGCCCGGCCCCATAGGGGCCGGTGAACGTCTTGTGCCCATTAACAACAATGGATTATAACGTCACCGGCCCCCAGGGGCCGGTGACGACGTTCTCTCCATAACAACTAAATGGAAATAACGTCAACCGGCCCCCAAAGGGCCGGTGACAGTCTTCACAAAGGCAAAAATCGCCCACCAGCCCCCAAAAGGGCCGGTCTACATACATAATGATGGGTAACCATGGGTGACCCAGAGGGTATATAAAGAGCGAAAATCGCACAACTCGTCACAAATCTGTGACCAGCGCACACATCCTCTGATGAAAGCCTACTATTAGGCAGAAACTAGTTAGGAATTATTCGCTATGAGTCACAATGAGCAAGACCATGGCGCGACCAATCCGAGTCGTCAGCCACACACCTCCAGCTTTAATGCACCCCTTCTTCGCTCGGAGACGGATGCGCCGGGTCAGCGTTCCATGGGAGAAGTCCAACACAGACCAACAGCGACATGTCAGCTAGCTCAAGCCTGAGCAATCTGACCCTGACGTCTGCGTCAGCCAGTTCGTCGCGAATTATGGTTGTTCCCAAAGAGAAGAGTTCCAAGAAGAGGACCAGGGAGAACACTTCGGAAGAGGAGGCCGTCTAAGAAGGAAGACGCTAAAGTTACCGGCATAGATCCAACCGGCCTATAAAGAAGCCAGAAGAATCCTAGAGGCTTATCAAGAAGGTTCGAATAACGGAACACCAGCGCGACACCCGAAAAAACGGGATACGCCGGTGGCAAACCATTTCAACCTCCTTGACCATGCCCTCGAACAAATGATATTTCAAATTATTGAAATCTTACCATCAGATCCTGATGCCCATAGGAGTACAAACCCCCGAAAAAAGGAATTGTACTGGATCTATCAGCTACACACTCTCCGACCGGTCGGGACTAATGTTCAGGGATAGAGACAGGAAATTTCAGCCATGCACCTTTCACATTTATGTCCCCTTACTCCTCTCTCTATCCCGAACACGCAACCTATTAGTTAGCTCAAATACGTTTGCAATTACGGGGCAAAGACGCCCCAAAACTGGCATAAAGAGGACGTCATAACGTCGCACGATTGTCGCACTAATAACAAACTACGGAAATGCATCCATGTTTGGAATGTAACAAGACATACAAACACCCAAAAAGCCTGCGGAGACACCTGGAAACGGCACATAAAGGTCTCCGTATCTTATGCCAGCATTGTGGGCTATTATTCACTAGAAAAGATTCTATGTGCGAGCATATTCGTAACAAACACGAAGGAATCACAGGGGAAAGTCGAAGTGCCAAGGACCCGAACATACGGGACTTCACAATAGAAAAATTAGATAGAATTCTAGGACCTATCCTAGAAGAGAAATTCAATACAGAACTCTCCTTAGGTGATGATTTATTCACAATGGCCAACTTCGAAATATAGGTATGTAAATGAAAACAAATAAGTTTCATTTTGACCGTTTATTATAAACAATTGCATACCTTTGCATGCAAACAGTCATCTTATACATGTTATACAAACATTCTCTCCCCCATCCCACCCGTCAATTAACATGAATTAGCAATAAATTGCAAATGAGCCTCACTTCAGTAACCCCACACAGCCTGTAAATAAACAGTGAAAATGTATTCCCTTTCAAAGACTGTCCAAAAATCGGTACCGGTGCCGACAATAAAATACATACGATACATATAAATACATGTATTTAGGCTACCGATAATACAAAGCGGCCCCAAACGGACCAACTTACGCCACAATCCTAACCACAATAGTAAAGGAAAACGTCGCCCGGCCCCATAGGGGCCGGTGAACGTCTTGTGCCCATTAACAACAATGGATTATAACGTCACCGGCCCCCAGGGGCCGGTGACGACGTTCTCTCCATAACAACTAAATGGAAATAACGTCAACCGGCCCCCAAAGGGCCGGTGACAGTCTTCACAAAGGCAAAAATCGCCCACCAGCCCCCAAAAGGGGAAGGTATAATTTGAGGACTTTACCTGGAGGACCAGAGGACTGAGGACCGAGTCCTCTAGAGGACCAGGGGTATAATTTGAGGACCAAATACAGGAGGACCAGTGCTTTAATCAGCCATATAATGGCTATGATAATTGAAGATAATTACTGTTTATTGAAAATGACACCTACTGGCATGGTATTTCACCTCATGGGCATATATACAGAAAAAGGAAAAAAATAAACAAAATAAATAAAAGCAAAAACATGTTATTATGCTCAGGAAATTTTTCACCATATAATTTTATGAAATATATTTTTGGCATCTTGTTACTCTGATAAAAATGTTCAGTTGAAATTAGAATTTCTCTACTTTCTATATACTTGTTATTTTTTTTATTTCACAAAATGCATGATGAACAGTGGAGATCCTGATCAGACGGCTTCTTGCTACTCTTTTAATAATGTTCACTTGAAATTAGAATTTCTCTTCATTAAGGACTTCCTATATACTTAATATAAGCTATCTGTTAAATTCACAAACTGCATGATGAACAGTGAAGATCCTGATCAGATGGCATCTTGTTACTCTTTTAAAAATGTTCACTTAGAATTAGAATTTCTCTACTTTCAATATACATGTACTTAATATAAGCTATCTGTTAAATTCACAAACTGCATGATGAACAGTGAAGATCCTGATCAGATGGCTTATCTGGAGCTAAACTGTTGTTAGAAATAAAAAAAATAATGCATACCCCTGTAAACCCCAATGTTTGCTATATAAAGTGGTGTTTAAGAGGAGTGGTCATTACATGGAGTTGTAAACATGATGACTTTTGGCATCTTGTTACTCTTTTAAATATTGAGTTGAAATTAGAATTTCTCTACTTTCTATTCTACCTGTTAAATTCACAAACTGCAAGATGAACAGTGCAGATCCTGACCAGATGGCTTATATGGAGTTACACTGTTTTATGCCCAGAAATTTTTCACCATAGAATTATATCATCATGCCAACAAGTCCGAGAAATGAACACCCCACTTTATATAGAGAAAACTGGGTTTAGATGGGGTATACATTATTTTCCTTATTTCTGCTCATAGACATAGATTGTAGGTACTCATTAGAACCGCCTCAATGATGCGGTTCTAACGAGTACCCACAATCTATGTTTTGAGTTTAAATAAGAAAAATATCACAAATTTTAATCAGAAAATTGACCGTTTTGAAGATGTAAACAAGAGGGCCATGATGGCCCTGGATCGCTCACCTGATCCATAGGGTAACAAGTGGGCCCCAGGGAGGGCCATTATTGGCCCAAGGGCTTTAATAAGCATAGTGTTGAGGGAGGTCTTAAAGGTGAAGCTTCATACCAAACAAAAACAAAGGCTATAATTTGTACAATCTTGGCAAAGGTCCACTAGATGAAGCTACACACCAAATATCAAAGACCTGGGCCTTGCGGTTTCAGAGAAGAAGATTTTTATAAAGATATTCCCTACATAAGCCTATGCACCAGGGCTATATAAGTCTATGTAAAACCAAAGGGCCCCGGGGTGGCGGTCATTTGTGGCCCCAGGGCTATAATTTGAACAATCTTGGTAGAGGTCTACTAGATGAAGCTCCATACCAAATATCAAAGACCTGGGCCTTGCAGTTTCAGAGAAGAAGATTTTTTAAAAATTTCCCTTTATAAGTCTATGTAAAACCAAAGGGTCTCTAAGCGACGACGTTTTTTGGCCCCAGGGCTATAATTTGAACAATCTTGGTAGAGATCCACTAGATGACGCTTCATTATCATACCAAATATCAAAGACCTGGGCCTTCTGGTTTCAGACGATTTTTAAAGTTTTTCCCTATATAAGCCTATATAAAACCAGTGGGACCTGGTGCGGAGGGCATTTTTTGGCCCCAGGGCTATAATTTGAACAATCTTGGTAGCGGTCCACTTGACGAAGCTACTTACCAAATATCAAAGACATGGGCCTTCTGGTTTCAGACAAGAAGATTTTTAAAGGTTTTCCAAATATAAGCCTATGTAAAACCAGTGGGCCCCGGGGCGGGGCCGGTTTTGGGCCCAGGACTATAATTTGAACAATCTTGGTAGAGGTCCACTAGATGAAGCTTCATACCAAATATCAAAGAGCTGGGCCTTCTGGTTTCAGACAAGAAGATTTTTAAAGGTTTTCCCAATATAAGCCTATGTAAAACCAGTGGGCCCCGGGGCGGGGCCGTTTTTGGCCCCAGGGCTATTAACCCATCCACTGGTTAAGCAGGAGAAGCTCTGGTGGCCATTTTGTTCACCCAAGCTGAACAGTATGAGCAATTTTGGTAGAGGGACACCAAACGAACATTCCTGTGAAATAATTTCAAAATCCATCCACTGGTTAAGGAGAAGAAATGGTTTAAAGGTTTTTCTATTTTTAGCTTTGGTGGCCATTTTGTTCACCCGAGCAGAACGGTACAAGCAATTTTGGTAGAGATTCACCAAAGGAACATTCCTGTGAAATAATTTCAAAATCCATTCACTGGTTAAGGAGAAGAAGTCGTTTAAAGGTTTTTTCTATTTTTAGCTCTGGCGGCCATTTTGTTCATCCGAGCGTAACGGTTTGAGCAATTTTGGTAGAGGGTCACCCAAGGAACATTCCAGAGAAATAATTTCAAAATCCATCCACTGGTTAAGGAGACGAAAACGTTTAAAGGTTTTTACTTTTTAGCTCTGGCGGCCATTTTGTTCACCCGAGCAGAACAGTTTGAGCAATTTTGGTAGAGGGTCACCCAAGGAACATTCCAGTGAAATAATTTCAAAATCCATCCACTGGTTGAGGAGAAAAGGTCATTTAAAGGTTTTTCTATTTTTAGCTTCGGCGGCCATCTTGTTCACCCGAGCGGAACGGTTTGAGCAATTTTGGTAGAGGGTCACCCAAGGAACATTCCAGAGAAATAATTTCAAAATCCATCCACTGGTTGAGGAGAAAAGGTCGTTTAAAGGTTTTTCTATTTTTAGCTCCGGTGGCCATTTTGTTCATCCGAGCGGAACAGTTTGAGCAATTTTGGTAGAAGGTCATCCAAGGAACATTCCTGTGGAATAATTTCAAAATCCATCCACTGGTTCAGAAGGAAATGTCGTTTAAATGTTTTTCTATTTTTAGCTCTGGCGGCCATCTTGTTCACCTGAGCAGAACGGTTTGAGCAATTTTGGTAGAGGGTCACCCAAGGAACATTCCTGTGCAATAATTTCAAAATCCATCCACTGGTTAAGGAGAAGAAGTCCTTTAAAGGTTTTCCTTTTTTTAGCTCTGGCGGCCATTTTGTTCACCTGTGCGGAACGGTTTGAGCAATTTTGGTAGAAGGTCATCCAAGGAACATTCCTGTGAAATAATTTCAAAATCCATCCACTGGTTAAGCAGGAGAAGTCTTTTAAAGGTTTTTCTATTTTTAGCTCTGGCGGCCATCTTGTTCACCCGAGCGGAACAGTTTGAGCATCACCCAAGGAGCATTCCTGTGAAATTAGATCAAAATCTGTCCAGCAGTTTTGGAGAAGAAGTTGTTTAAAGCAAAAGTTGACGACGGACGCACGGACGACAGACGACGGACAAAGACCGATCCCAAAAGCTCACCTTGAGCACTTCGTGCTCAGGTGAGCTAAAAAATGCATTATGAGTTATTTATGGCGCAAGGGTGTGTTATCGTAATGGAAATACATTTTTGACATCTTGTTACTCTTATTAAAAATGTTTAGTTGAAATTAGAATTTCTCTATTTCTACATACTTAATGATATAATCTATCTGTTAAATTCACAAACTGCAAGATGAACTTTCTGATCATCACGGAAACACGCCTATATAATTTTGACCCCCTTGAACCCCACTTTTATATAGTAAAACTGGGGTTTCCAGGGGGTCTCCGGACGTTAGCCCCCCAGGACTTTTGCCCTCCAATGACTTAATCTAAAAATGGACATTTGCCCCCCAGTTGAAAATGCGACCCGGACATTTGCCCCCCAGAGCTTATTTTTGGTATGGACATCTGCCCCCCAGTGCTTATTTTACAGGCGGACAATTGCCCCCCCACTGCTTATTTCAGAAAGGGACATTTGCCCCCCAACCCGGCTAGACAAGGATTTTCATTACACAGACTTGTAGATAGCTACATAATTTACATGATAACATTTTGGTTAAAGTTTTACAGCCCATTCAAGATCATTTCAATTTGTTCAAGAATTAACCATCAGTGTATCCAGTGTAAAAACCATTTAAGTATAGGCGTCTGACACTGGACCCTCAGTGAGGCAGAAACTCAATATATGGTTCTGTTGCTGACTTGCTTAACCCTTATCCTGCTGAATAAATTAAGCTTCTCCAGTTGTTGACTATTAACCATCACATTCTTGGTATATTTGTGTTAACTTAACAAATTGCATGACAAACAGTATAGATCCCCATCAGATATGGCATCTGATCGGGATCCATACTGCTTTCTAATGTAGGGGTTGTCCATAATAGCAGGTTATTATGGGATTCATATTTATATAGATGGAGTAATTTATTGCTTAACATTTTGTATTTCTGATGATAATAAACCAATAAATATATTGTTTTCCTCCTTTGTGTTAGCCCGGATCTATCTGGGGGGGCAAATGTCCCTTTCTGAAATATGCAGTGGGGGGCAAATGTCCACCTGTAAAATAAGCACTGGGGGGCAGATGTCCATACCAAAAATAAGTTCTGGGGGGCAAATGTCCGGGTCGCATTTTCAACTGGGGGGCAATTGTCCATTTTTAGATAAAGTCATTGGGGGGCAAATGTCCTGGGGGGCAAATGTCCTGGAATCTTTCCAGGGGTATACCTTATTTTTCTTATTTCTGCTCTAAAAAATAGATTGTGGGTACCCACAATCTATATTTTAGAGCAGAAATAAGAAAAATATCACAATTTTTCATCCTAAAATTTTAATTTTTTCGGCGATAAAGGTGGCAATGTATTTGTATAGACGTGTTTTCGTAATGACATAAATTGTGTATTATTGTTAGGACCACTTCACTGAGGCACTCTTAACATATTTCCTTAAACTTGCAAATTGTCATAATATGGCTTAGTTTTGATAAAAACCAGCTGGTACTTCACTGAAGTGGGTTTTAAAATAAAACTTTCCTTTCAATTGCATGGATATGGTACCACATTGATGCTGATTATCTCACACAAAATTCAACAAAAGCAGCTCCTGCTGTACTAAAAGGTTCGTGGGGGGTGGGGGGGGAGGGGGGAGGGTATGGCCCTTTCAATATTATTTCACTCATATGGAGCTGATCGTTAATCAGACCTTAGAGAAGTTTTGTTGCAAAAATATGGTTGTATCAATTAATTTAATTACCATGATTGTTGTTAATTATAATGTTCAGCTACACTGATTTTGAAGTTCTATATTCTGATCTTTTAACAAATGCTAAGTTTTATAAAGTTATCATACTATAATGGCTTGCCACACACTGTTGAGGAAGGATTGTGCACATTAACGCATTAATGATTTTTGTATCAGAAATCTCAAAACCGGTTATTAGCAAACAGTGCAGGCCCAGATTAGATGCCAAGTTCTGCAGCATCTGATCAGAGCCCACACTGTTTGCAAAAATTTCAGCCGTTTTCCAAATAAATTTTGAAGAACCCCTAAATTTTGAAAGGGACTCATGCTATATATAAAGTGGAAGATTTCATTCAGTACAAAATGGGTTAAAACATGAATATATTATTTTTACCACTAGTTTCTTAAGTGGATGTAATGAATGCCTTGTAAACCCCACTTATTCCGTGATTTGGGTACTCCTGAGATACACTTGTTAGAACCACCATGGCCTAATGAGCACACACATTATATGCTTGCAGACAAAATGAACGTCACCAATAAAACGGAAAATGTCAGTTTTAAGATTGTGGAAGAAACATTACATTAACACACAAATGCGACACTGTGCACTTTTTTTTTACATCTCCAAAATGGCTACTTTTTTATGAAAATCTTTGATATTTTTATTATTTATACTGCAAATATAGGTTGCTGCCTCATTAAGGTGGTTCTAACTAGTACCCATGACCTACTTCTTAGAGCAGTAATAAGAAAGATAATGTATGCTCCTGTAAACCCTAGTTTTCTCTATAAGGTGTTTTTTAGGGGTGGGGGTGGGTGGTGGTGTTCATTTTATGGACATGTTCACCTGATGATACCTTGTCACTTGGGTGACTAAGATCTTTTTTCCCCAGGTTCATTTTTCCTTCATTATTACTCTAAATAAATAAATAAATAAATAAATAAATAAATAAATAAATAAATAAATAAATAAATAAATAAATAAATAAAAGAAATAAACAATAAAATAAAATAAATAATAAAAATAGCCATTATTGAATAATTAAACAAATGCTTATTTATGGGTCCTGTGTGAGTACTGCAATGGAAGGTCACGTTTTTTTTTTTTTCACTTTTCAGCTCAACTTAAGAAAATTAATAATAAATGAGGCCCTAATTAACAATCAAAATAAATAGAAAAATGATGCTTCTGAAAGATCTAACAACACATTTCAAAAATGAAGACTTTCAATTATTTGCATGTTGTGTACATAACTTCTCTTAATGTAAATCTTCGCGTTTTTATTTTTAATTAGTCTCTCTTAGTCTCTCATAGCTCTGTATAGAGCGTCTCTTAAACCATGTTACATGATATAAACATTTTTTTTTTTTTAAATAGATATCTGTTGTATGTAAAAAAGGTGAGACTTTAATAAAATAATTGTATTGTATTGTATAATTTCAACCTAACCATAGGCTTACAGCCATTGGTTATAATATGTAACTTTGCCACACCTACAATAGGATAAGCCCCACCTACAAATAACCATTTAACTGCCAATCACAACCATTACAATTTCAAGCCTATTTCTTTACTTCTCAAAGAAAATCTTGTTTAGCATTTTACATATATGTGTCCTATGGAAATGTTGTCCTCTGAAAACAAACAAAAGAAAAAATTGTGAATACCATCTGCTATGAGGTAATGCTTGGTGCTTAAGATATAACATTAAAAGTTTTTTTTTTTGTTTTTTTTTTTTCAATATATAGCTCTTAATGTAATACTTGGCAGTCTTAAAAAAAAATAATAAAAAAATGCCTTTACCAGTAAGTAATAAAATGACTGATAGAATAGGAATAGATAAAACCACTATGGCCAAATTGTCTCACAAAAAAAAAAAAAAAATAATAAATAAATAAATAAAATTAATAAATAACTGTTTTGTTTTGTTTCCTAGTAGAGAAATTTCCATTAAAACTGAACACACTTTTTTAAAAAGAGTAATATATATTTCAGTTATTTATATGTGAAGAATATCGCATATTTTCCTTGAATTTATTTATTTTTTTCCACTTATCCCGCTGAACAAGACAGTCCCTACAATTGCAAACAGTTTAGCTCCAGATGAGCCATCTGATCAGGATCTTCACTGTTCATCATGCAGTTTGTGAATTTAACAAATAGCTTATATTAAGTACATGTATATTATGCCCATTTATTGCAGGAGATGATTAGTATAAGCAACCTTGCTTGTTTTCAAATCCTGTTGATCTTCCTGTATGTTACATTCTTGTTATATATCTGTAATTGAAAAGAAGTAAATAAATATTGTTTAAACTAAACTAAGTACATGTATATTGAAAGTAGAGAAATTCTAATTTTACGTGAACATTTTTAAAAGAGTAATAAAATGCCTTCTGATCAGGATCTTCACCGTTCATCATACAGTTTGTGAATTTAACAGATAGCTTATATTAACCCTTATATTACCAAATGGAATCTTCCTCCTTATATATACCAGGAGTCCGCTTCAAAATTTAGGGGGGGTGGGGGTGGGTAGCCTCTATGTGCTTTTGGCGCCCGGTTACCTTACAAAATCTATCAAGTCAAGTCAAAATTTAGGGGTGTCAGGTTGTGTTTTCATCAAAATTTATTTGGAAAATGACTGAACTTTTAGCAAACAGTGGAGGCCCTGATCAGACGCCGCATTCTGCGGCGTCTGATCTGGACCTGCACTGTTTGCCAGGGTACCCTTTTTCCGGTTTCTGGTACTAAATGGGTTAAGTACATGTATATTGAAAGTAGAGAAATTCTAATGTGAAGTGAACATTTTTAAAAGAGTAACAAGATGCCATCTGATCAGGATCTTCACTGTTCATCATGCAGTTTGTGAATTTAACAGATAGCTTATATTAAGTATATAGGAAGTCCTTAATGAAGAGAAATTCTAATTTCAAGTGAACATTATTAAAAGAGTAGCAAGAAGCCGTCTGAACAGGATCTCCACTGTTCATCATGCATTTTGTGAAATAAAAAAAATAACAAGTATATAGAAAGTAGAGAAATTCTAATTTCAACTGAACATTTTCTATCAGAGTAACAAGATGCCAAAAATATAATTCATAAAATTCTGTGGTGAAAAATTTCCTGAGCATAATAACATGTTTTTGCTTTTATTTATTTTATTTTTTTCCCCTTTTTTTCTGTATATATGCCCATGAGGTGATATACCATGCCAGTAGGTATCATTTTCAATAAACAGTAATTATCTTCAATTATCATAGCCATTATATGGCTGACTAAAGCACTGGTCCTCCTGTATTTGGTCCTCAAATTATACCCTTGGTCCTCTAGAGGACTTGGTCCTCAGTCCTCTGGTCCTCCAGTAAAAGTCCTCAAATTATACCTTCCCCCCCAAAAGGGCCGGTCTACATACATAATGATGGGTAACCATGGGTGACCCAGAGGGTATATAAAGAGCGAAAATCGCACAACTCGTCACAAATCTGTGACCAGCGCACACATCCTCTGATGAAAGCCTACTATTAGGCAGAAACTAGTTAGGAATTATTCGCTATGAGTCACAATGAGCAAGACCATGGCGCGACCAATCCGAGTCGTCAGCCACACACCTCCAGCTTTAATGCACCCCTTCTTCGCTCGGAGACGGATGCGCCGGGTCAGCGTTCCATGGGAGAAGTCCAACACAGACCAACAGCGACATGTCAGCTAGCTCAAGCCTGAGCAATCTGACCCTGACGTCTGCGTCAGCCAGTTCGTCGTGAATTACGGTTGTTCCCAAAGAGAAGAGTTCCAAGAAGAGGACCAGGGAGAACACTTCGGAAGAGGAGGCCGTCTAAGAAGGAAGACGCTAAAGTTACCGGCATAGATCCAACCGGCCTATAAAGAAGCCAGAAGAATCCTAGAGGCTTATCAAGAAGGTTCGAATAACGGAACACCAGCGCGACACCCGAAAAAACGGGATACGCCGGTGGCAAACCATTTCAACCTCCTTGACCATGCCCTCGAACAAATGATATTTCAAATTATTGAAATCTTACCATCAGATCCTGATGCCCATAGGAGTACAAACCCCCGAAAAAAGGAATTGTACTGGATCTATCAGCTACACACTCTCCGACCGGTCGGGACTAATGTTCAGGGATAGAGACAGGAAATTTCAGCCATGCACCTTTCACATTTATGTCCCCTTACTCCTCTCTCTATCCCGAACACGCAACCTATTAGTTAGCTCAAATACGTTTGCAATTACGGGGCAAAGACGCCCCAAAACTGGCATAAAGAGGACGTCATAACGTCGCACGATTGTCGCACTAATAACAAACTACGGAAATGCATCCATGTTTGGAATGTAACAAGACATACAAACACCCAAAAAGCCTGCGGAGACACCTGGAAACGGCACATAAAGGACTCCGTATCTTATGCCAGCATTGTGGGCTATTATTCACTAGAAAAGATTCTATGTGCGAGCATATTCGTAACAAACACGAAGGAATCACAGGGGAAAGTCGAAGTGCCAAGGACCCGAACATACGGGACTTCACAATAGAAAAATTAGATAGAATTCTAGGACCTATCCTAGAAGAGAAATTCAATACAGAACTCTCCTTAGGTGATGATTTATTCACAATGGCCAACTTCGAAATATAGGTATGTAAATGAAAACAAATAAGTTTCATTTTGACCGTTTATTATAAACAATTGCATACCTTTGCATGCAAACAGTCATCTTATACATGTTATACAAACATTCTCTCCCCCATCCCACCCGTCAATTAACATGAATTAGCAATAAATTGCAAATGAGCCTCACTTCAGTAACCCCACACAGCCTGTAAATAAACAGTGAAAATGTATTCCCTTTCAAAGACTGTCCAAAAATCGGTACCGGTGCCGACAATAAAATACATACGATACATATAAATACATGTATTTAGGCTACCGATAATACAAAGCGGCCCCAAACGGACCAACTTACGCCACAATCCTAACCACAATAGTAAAGGAAAACGTCGCCCGGCCCCATAGGGGCCGGTGAACGTCTTGTGCCCATTAACAACAATGGATTATAACGTCACCGGCCCCCAGGGGCCGGTGACGACGTTCTCTCCATAACAACTAAATGGAAATAACGTCAACCGGCCCCCAAAGGGCCGGTGACAGTCTTCACAAAGGCAAAAATCGCCCACCAGCCCCCAAAAGGGCCGGTCTACATACATAATGATGGGTAACCATGGGTGACCCAGAGGGTATATAAAGAGCGAAAATCGCACAACTCGTCACAAATCTGTGACCAGCGCACACATCCTCTGATGAAAGCCTACTATTAGGCAGAAACTAGTTAGGAATTATTCGCTATGAGTCACAATGAGCAAGACCATGGCGCGACCAATCCGAGTCGTCAGCCACACACCTCCAGCTTTAATGCACCCCTTCTTCGCTCGGAGACGGATGCGCCGGGTCAGCGTTCCATGGGAGAAGTCCAACACAGACCAACAGCGACATGTCAGCTAGCTCAAGCCTGAGCAATCTGACCCTGACGTCTGCGTCAGCCAGTTCGTCGCGAATTACGGTTGTTCCCAAAGAGAAGAGTTCCAAGAAGAGGACCAGGGAGAACACTTCGGAAGAGGAGGCCGTCTAAGAAGGAAGACGCTAAAGTTACCGGCATAGATCCAACCGGCCTATAAAGAAGCCAGAAGAATCCTAGAGGCTTATCAAGAAGGTTCGAATAACGGAACACCAGCGCGACACCCGAAAAAACGGGATACGCCGGTGGCAAACCATTTCAACCTCCTTGACCATGCCCTCGAACAAATGATATTTCAAATTATTGAAATCTTACCATCAGATCCTGATGCCCATAGGAGTACAAACCCCCGAAAAAAGGAATTGTACTGGATCTATCAGCTACACACTCTCCGACCGGTCGGGACTAATGTTCAGGGATAGAGACAGGAAATTTCAGCCATGCACCTTTCACATTTATGTCCCCTTACTCCTCTCTCTATCCCGAACACGCAACCTATTAGTTAGCTCAAATACGTTTGCAATTACGGGGCAAAGACGCCCCAAAACTGGCATAAAGAGGACGTCATAACGTCGCACGATTGTCGCACTAATAACAAACTACGGAAATGCATCCATGTTTGGAATGTAACAAGACATACAAACACCCAAAAAGCCTGCGGAGACACCTGGGAACGGCACATAAAGGACTCCGTATCTTATGCCAGCATTGTGGGCTATTATTCACTAGAAAAGATTCTATGTGCGAGCATATTCGTAACAAACACGAAGGAATCACAGGGGAAAGTCGAAGTGCCAAGGACCCGAACATACGGGACTTCACAATAGAAAAATTAGATAGAATTCTAGGACCTATCCTAGAAGAGAAATTCAATACAGAACTCTCCTTAGGTGATGATTTATTCACAATGGCCAACTTCGAAATATAGGTATGTAAATGAAAACAAATAAGTTTCATTTTGACCGTTTATTATAAACAATTGCATACCTTTGCATGCAAACAGTCATCTTATACATGTTATACAAACATTCTCTCCCCCATCCCACCCGTCAATTAACATGAATTAGCAATAAATTGCAAATGAGCCTCACTTCAGTAACCCCACACAGCCTGTAAATAAACAGTGAAAATGTATTCCCTTTCAAAGACTGTCCAAAAATCGGTACCGGTGCCGACAATAAAATACATACGATACATATAAATACATGTATTTAGGCTACCGATAATACAAAGCGGCCCCAAACGGACCAACTTACGCCACAATCCTAACCACAATAGTAAAGGAAAACGTCGCCCGGCCCCATAGGGGCCGGTGAACGTCTTGTGCCCATTAACAACAATGGATTATAACGTCACCGGCCCCCAGGGGCCGGTGACGACGTTCTCTCCATAACAACTAAATGGAAATAACGTCAACCGGCCCCCAAAGGGCCGGTGACAGTCTTCACAAAGGCAAAAATCGCCCACCAGCCCCCAAAAGGGCCGGTCTACATACATAATGACGGGTAACCATGGGTGACCCAGAGGGTATATAAAGAGCGAAAATCGCACAACTCGTCACAAATCTGTGACCAGCGCACACATCCTCTGATGAAAGCCTACTATTAGGCAGAAACTAGTTAGGAATTATTCGCTATGAGTCACAATGAGCAAGACCATGGCGCGACCAATCCGAGTCGTCAGCCACACACCTCCAGCTTTAATGCACCCCTTCTTCGCTCGGAGACGGATGCGCCGGGTCAGCGTTCCATGGGAGAAGTCCAACACAGACCAACAGCGACATGTCAGCTAGCTCAAGCCTGAGCAATCTGACCCTGACGTCTGCGTCAGCCAGTTCGTCGCGAATTACGGTTGTTCCCAAAGAGAAGAGTTCCAAGAAGAGGACCAGGGAGAACACTTCGGAAGAGGAGGCCGTCTAAGAAGGAAGACGCTAAAGTTACCGGCATAGATCCAACCGGCCTATAAAGAAGCCAGAAGAATCCTAGAGGCTTATCAAGAAGGTTCGAATAACGGAACACCAGCGCGACACCCGAAAAAACGGGATACGCCGGTGGCAAACCATTTCAACCTCCTTGACCATGCCCTCGAACAAATGATATTTCAAATTATTGAAATCTTACCATCAGATCCTGATGCCCATAGGAGTACAAACCCCCGAAAAAAGGAATTGTACTGGATCTATCAGCTACACACTCTCCGACCGGTCGGGACTAATGTTCAGGGATAGAGACAGGAAATTTCAGCCATGCACCTTTCACATTTATGTCCCCTTACTCCTCTCTCTATCCCGAACACGCAACCTATTAGTTAGCTCAAATACGTTTGCAATTACGGGGCAAAGACGCCCCAAAACTGGCATAAAGAGGACGTCATAACGTCGCACGATTGTCGCACTAATAACAAACTACGGAAATGCATCCATGTTTGGAATGTAACAAGACATACAAACACCCAAAAAGCCTGCGGAGACACCTGGAAACGGCACATAAAGGACTCCGTATCTTATGCCAGCATTGTGGGCTATTATTCACTAGAAAAGATTCTATGTGCGAGCATATTCGTAACAAACACGAAGGAATCACAGGGGAAAGTCGAAGTGCCAAGGACCCGAACATACGGGACTTCACAATAGAAAAATTAGATAGAATTCTAGGACCTATCCTAGAAGAGAAATTCAATACAGAACTCTCCTTAGGTGATGATTTATTCACAATGGCCAACTTCGAAATATAGGTATGTAAATGAAAACAAATAAGTTTCATTTTGACCGTTTATTATAAACAATTGCATACCTTTGCATGCAAACAGTCATCTTATACATGTTATACAAACATTCTCTCCCCCATCCCACCCGTCAATTAACATGAATTAGCAATAAATTGCAAATGAGCCTCACTTCAGTAACCCCACACAGCCTGTAAATAAACAGTGAAAATGTATTCCCTTTCAAAGACTGTCCAAAAATCGGTACCGGTGCCGACAATAAAATACATACGATACATATAAATACATGTATTTAGGCTACCGATAATACAAAGCGGCCCCAAACGGACCAACTTACGCCACAATCCTAACCACAATAGTAAAGGAAAACGTCGCCCGGCCCCATAGGGGCCGGTGAACGTCTTGTGCCCATTAACAACAATGGATTATAACGTCACCGGCCCCCAGGGGCCGGTGACGACGTTCTCTCCATAACAACTAAATGGAAATAACGTCAACCGGCCCCCAAAGGGCCGGTGACAGTCTTCACAAAGGCAAAAATCGCCCACCAGCCCCCAAAAGGGCCGGTCTACATACATAATGATGGGTAACCATGGGTGACCCAGAGGGTATATAAAGAGCGAAAATCGCACAACTCGTCACAAATCTGTGACCAGCGCACACATCCTCTGATGAAAGCCTACTATTAGGCAGAAACTAGTTAGGAATTATTCGCTATGAGTCACAATGAGCAAGACCATGGCGCGACCAATCCGAGTCGTCAGCCACACACCTCCAGCTTTAATGCACCCCTTCTTCGCTCGGAGACGGATGCGCCGGGTCAGCGTTCCATGGGAGAAGTCCAACACAGACCAACAGCGACATGTCAGCTAGCTCAAGCCTGAGCAATCTGACCCTGACGTCTGCGTCAGCCAGTTCGTCGCGAATTACGGTTGTTCCCAAAGAGAAGAGTTCCAAGAAGAGGACCAGGGAGAACACTTCGGAAGAGGAGGCCGTCTAAGAAGGAAGACGCTAAAGTTACCGGCATAGATCCAACCGGCCTATAAAGAAGCCAGAAGAATCCTAGAGGCTTATCAAGAAGGTTCGAATAACGGAACACCAGCGCGACACCCGAAAAAACGGGATACGCCGGTGGCAAACCATTTCAACCTCCTTGACCATGCCCTCGAACAAATGATATTTCAAATTATTGAAATCTTACCATCAGATCCTGATGCCCATAGGAGTACAAACCCCCGAAAAAAGGAATTGTACTGGATCTATCAGCTACACACTCTCCGACCGGTCGGGACTAATGTTCAGGGATAGAGACAGGAAATTTCAGCCATGCACCTTTCACATAAAACATAATACTGCCTTGTGAGTCACAAAATACAGTTGCCATCACCTTGCCAGCAGAGGGTTGCGTTTTGAACTTCTTTGGTCTTGGAGACCCTGGCCCTACCCACTGGAGACTTTGAGTTTTATTCTCTGGCTCATAATAATGGACCCAGGTCTCATCTACAGTCACCAGACACGAAAGAAAATCATCTTCCTTTGACCTAAACCGCTTCAACAATTTGCTGCATACTGAAGGACTGGTTACCATTTCTCACCGCTAAGGGATTTTGGGAACCAATGGGCTGTAAGCTTGTGCATACCCAAGCGATCATGTAAAATTGTTGAAACACTGCCATGTGAAATGTGTTTGTCCACCAACAAGTTATTTAAGCTAACAATGCTTTGAATAATTAGGCCTTAACATGGCCAATACCAGTTCTTGAGCTGTCCTAGTTATAGAGATTCTCACAAGAGTTGCCATCTCATATGAAATTTATGAAACAAGCCTATGACAACTAGAACTGTCAGAGGATCTGACTATAGCCCCGCTATAGCCCTGTCAGAGGAGAAAGACTCATGAATTAAAGGTAAAGACTTGTGAGAGGGTTAAATCCCTAACAAGGTACCTACGCCTTATAGACTTTTCACGTTATTAGATCTGAAAACCAGTCTAAGTTAAAAAATAAGTTTTGGATAATGAAAAAAGCACATGCACATCTTCAGACCTATATGAAAACACCTATTAAGTTTCAAACGGATTGACCTAGAACTGTAAGAGGAGTTGCGATCACAAGGATACATTTTAACATTAGTAGATCTCAAAAATTGTCTAAGTTAAAAAAGGTGAAATAAGTGAAAAAAAATTATTTAAGGATAATGAAAAAAGAATATGCACATCTTCAGACCTATATGAAAACACCTGTAAAGTTTCAAAAGGATTGACCTAGAACTGTAAGAGGAGTTGCGGTAACAAGGTAGCTACTCCCTATACATTTTAACATTAGTAGATCTCAAAAATTGTCTAAAGTTAAACAAGAGGACCAAGCTAGCTTGGTCCTGTATCGCTCACCTGAGCTATTAGATTCAAAGTTTAAGGAAGTGCCAACCTTTACTGAAGACTTTATGGGAGGACATGGTGATGACAGGGTAAGCATTTTCTGAAAATCAAGTAGAATGTAACTCTATGATAAACAGGCTGACTTCACCGGTTTTCAAACTCATTCAAGCTTTTATTCCTGACTTGCTAAGAAGATCCGATCTAAACTGAAGTGGCTATGGTGATGACAAGTTCAAAAACAAGAGTTTTCAAACTCCTCCAAGCTTTCTGCCTGACTGCCTTGTTTGTAAGTTTCATGAAGATCCGTTCAAAACTAAAGGGACAGCAGTGATGACAATGTGGAAAATAGGCATTTTCAGCAATCAAAGGCACGTCACTCTATGATAAATGTGCCGACTTGGCCGGTATTCGAACTCACCTGAGGTTTTATTCCCAGCCACCTTACATGTAAGTTTCAGAAAAATCCGATCAAAACTCAAGGGGCTTCGGTGATTACAAGGTCATAATTTGGCATTTTCAGTAATCAAAGGGATGTTACTCTATGAAAAATGGGCCAACTTGGCTGGTTTTCGAACTCATCCGAGGTTTAATCCCCAGCAACCTTACACATACGTTTTAGAAAGATACAATCAAAACTTAAGGGGCTACGGTGATGACAAGGTCGAAAATTGGCATTTATAGCAATCAAAGGGACGTAACTCTACGATAAATGGGCCGACTTGGCCAGTTTTCGAACTTATCCGAGATTTTATCCCCAGACACCTTACATATAAGTTTCAGAAAGATCTGATCAAAACTGAAGGCGCTACGGTGATGACAATTATTTTCCCATAGTAAGTCTATGGGACCTTGTGGTTGCCATAACAACCAAAGTTTTAGAGCGATTTCAAAAAAAAGTTTATGTCATCAATGCCCCACCAGAGGCATGCTACAGATGAGAAATTATTGAGATCAGCCTGCAGAGATATAGCTGCTCAAAAGTGTGGACGGACGGACGACGGACGACCCACTATACTATAACCTCCCCTGGAGCCTTCAGCCCAGGTGAGCTAAAAACAACAGTACTCTCTGTATAAAGTGGTGTTCATTACATGGACTTGTTACAGTAATGTCTGATAGCTGTTTTGTTTAGAAGAGGGGACCATTTTTAAGATTTTGGCAGAGAGTCACCTGGAAAATAATTTCAGAAGCCATCCACTGGTGAAAGAGATGTCATTTCAGTAAATTGTTAACGGATGCACAAAGGCTGATGCTGTATGCACGATGGGAGATGAACATTGAGTGGTCATAAAAGCTCATCTTTCTTCAGCCTTTGGCTCAGGTGGGCTAAAAAGGTCCTGCCCACTAAAGAATTAGTTTCTGTAAGGCCAACTTGATAGGCCAACTTAATAGCCCAAAATATGCAGACATCCAATGAAAAACACTATGCATGTATCAGATGGCTGTGGTCTGAGATTTTGTCTTTTCCTCGCTAGATCTTTCATATGCCTCGAAAATTCATAACAGTTAGATCATAGTTAACTTAAACTGTCTTATTCTAAGCATTATTTTTGAGAAATAGGCATTAAAGTAAAAATGAACAAATAAAGAAATGAGATATTTTTATTGCAAATTTAAAAAATTCATGTTCGTGACAGGTACAAAACAAATATATTAGCAAGTCTATATGATAAACATCCCTGATAACCCCACTTTGTATGATGAAAACTGGAGTTTACATGAGTATACATATTTTCTTACTTCTGCTTCAAGACGTAGGTTGTGGATACTTGTTAAAATCATCACAATTAGACTGTTCTAACATGCATCCATAACTTATGTTTGGAGTATAAATTAGAACAATAGCACAATTTTCCATCAGAAAAAATAACGATTTTGGAGATATGAAAGAATGCACTATGTCACATGGATGTTTTGAAATGAAGAATGGTTGCAAGGAATGCCACATTTCTAAAATTAGTATTTTATGAAATAACAAAGGATTGATTAGCTTTGCTACTGTAAAGGCTTTTTTGCTCATGAGAAAAGTCAATAATCTTCTTTTTATCACAATTTGTAATAAGCCCGGGCTAGGTTATGGGGTCATGACTTAGGTTGAAAATGTGATTATAGTGGATACATGTATTAGTCATTCTGACTTTTCAAAGAATGATGTAGGGCAAAAAGTACAACAAAGTTAACTCTTATCCTATTGAACTTGACCAATGACAATGCCTACCTTGCAAACAGTGTAGATCAAAGTCAGATGGCTTCTGAAGAAGTCATCTGATCAGGATCTATCATATTTGCCGTTTAGATTGTGTATTGTACAAAGACATTATACCAAATTATTTTGTTGGTAGGTTGTGGCAAAAGAAATTTATTCAGCAGGACCAGAGTTAATTAACTAATATTTCATCTGCATCAGGGGTCTGCAGTTTCGCAGTTAAATGGAAGGATAGTGGGATTTATGGTAAGCATGCTCATGTTGTTTGTTTGATTTGAGGTTTAACGTCCCCATCAACACTGTAAAGGTCATTTTGGAGACATTGCTTCTAATTTTGTGGGACTTTTACCCGACATTGAGATGAAATGACATCTCAAGCCCTGTCGCCCAATGAAACCAATTGGGTTTATTAGCATGGACGGTCCACCTCGCACCGCGGTTCCTGGACAGGCTTAGATCCTCTAAGCTGCTTACCAGTACTAGTGTGCGGGACGGATTCAGCTCTGCGTGGAAGCATCATGCAGCCCATATATTTCTTCAAGCCCCTTTGGGCGGGGCCAATGCTCATATTGTATCTATCAAGCTGTACTGTAAGAGGTTTATGAAACAACAAGATGTGTTTATGAAATACCGATGCCCCCTGACAGCGCATGTGAAATATGAAAGCTGTGTCACTTACCAATCGAAAGTTATGGCCAATGTTAATGTTTTTCAAAAATGTTGAAAAAAGTAGGTCAAAGGTCAAGGTCAAGGTCACGAGATAAAAAATTATGGTACCACTGGAAAGGTGTTGTGATAAGGTATACACATGTGAAATATGAAAGCTCTATCTATTACCATTCAAAAGTTATGTCCAATGTTAAGGTTTTTGTAGACAGACAAACAGACAAACGGACAAACAGACAGACAGACCAAAAACTATATGCCCCCGAATCTCTTAGATTCTGAGGGCATAAAAATTGTCTAAATCGAGTTGTAGACATCTTTTTCTATCGTGTAGCCTGGGCTTTAGCTCTATGAAACTGCCAGGCTAACAAGTCATCATCTGAAGTTATTTGATGACTTTATAGGTCCATTTTCTTCATGACCTGCCATTATGTACAAATTATTATCTCAGTTGGATGCGCGTCTGACTGGTAATCAGGAGGATGCGGGTTCAAGACCTGCCGGGATTGGCAATATTCTTTCGTGGACATTGATCATGAAATCTGTTCTATGGTCATTCTCCCCTTCCTCTGGTTCAAGAAGGGCAGTTGTCAGTTTCTGGTGAAAGAATGTGCACTGTACAAATTAACCGCTTACATATAAGCCCTCCCCTCCCCCCCAAAGGAAAAGTGTGGATAGGTAAACTGACCGGCTCAAAAATGACCTAAATAGCATTGACTGGGCGCTGTTAAACTCTGATACAAACAAACAAATTATTTTATACATGTATTATCATTCAAAATGTCACACATACACACACACACCTTAAACAATAAAAAATTGAATGTTCTATCTTTTGTTGACAACATGGAAATAGATGTACAATTATATATGCAAAACACCACAATCAGGGCCTGACAAATCCAATACCTATTTACCTCAGACAAGTAAAAAATTTGACTCGGCAAGTGAATTTTTATTTCATTTGTCCAGGAAATAGTGTGTATTTGAGTTCTATGTCCCACCAATAACTAAGATCATATGGAGACTGGACCTCATCCAAAGTCTGGAGAAGCCAGGAATCCAACCCATGACTCTTGGTTTGTAAGGTGAGTAACTAAGCCACTATGCCATAGAGCTCTTGAAAATAGTACAGAGTGTATTTCTCAGGCATTTTGATGGTGCAATGAATTGTTGGGCTAGTGCTTGAAAACTGTGCATAAAATATGCATGAGCAAAAGGGTGCAAATATGAATCTGTGTATTCTGATAAAATCATGTCATTATATATGTAAACCTAAGCCTGATCCAAAATTGTAAAGTTAATGCTTTTTAACCAGGTACATGTAGCTGAAGAATCACTTATTCACTGTAGCAGACATAAATATTCATCATATGAACAAGTCTGTTATTATTTTTATGGGGAAAATTAGGGTTTAGAGGGGTGTACATTATGTTTCTTATTTATACCCAAAGATAGGCTACAGGTGCTGGCTAGAACTGCCTCGATGAGGCTGTTCTAATGAGTACAGCAGGTCAGTGACCCTCCCTGCACATAAACCGTATGGGTTTCTTTGGGCAGTGGAGCTTGAAATGTCATTGCATCAAAAATGTTGGGTAAAAGTCCCTAAAAAAAGGGAAGGAACATCTCCAAAATTACCTAAAAAGTGTTGACAGCATCATAAAACCATATTGCAAACAAAACCAACACAGCCATTTTCCCATCAACAGAAACTGATATACACCACAACCTCATTATAACACTGTCTATTATAACATGGTTTTAGATAAATATGATGTCCAGATGATTCCCAAAAATATATAGATTATACAGAAATAAATGGTTATTTTGCTATGTAATCTATACATTTTTGTTTGGATATAACATGGTTGTTTAACAAACATGGTTTCTGCGTTGGACTCCCAACAATAGTGTTATAAAGAGATTGGGCTGTATAAGGTTCACAAGATCTGGAAGTAATTTGATCAAATCCTGATCAGCTAGATTTGGATTTGATCACATAACTTCATGATCTTGCTGATGAAGTACAAGTTGTTCTGAGTTTTTTTGTTGTTTGAAGGGTGATCCAGAAGTTCATGGAATTTATCTATATTATAAGTGCTTTTACAGATAAACAAACATCAGAATTGTCTACTTCTTGTCTATACACAATGCAACCCTGTCAAAATGATATTATTATCAACAATAATACCCTCATCACATACAGAGCAACGCTGTTACATCAGACGACACCATAGATGATTTAACGTTCCTGAGCACAACTGTTCAATACTTTTTCCATTGTAGAAAAGATATAAGCTTAATAAAGCCCTATATCAAATTCAGGGTCTCTGCATCAGTTCTTTTCAATTTTTGTTTCATCCAGTAATCCAATAATGTCAAAACTAACACTCATCATCCAATAATATTCATGGTTCTATAAGTAATGTTAAATTTAGGCCTGGCTTACATGAAGGAGGCATGTGCATATACCATATATGTCTGTATGTATGTTGTTGAAACTTCTAATGAATAAATTTCCCTGTCTGTGAATCTTTTGAACTGCTTGAAAACTGGAGTTTGACTTACTGTTTAAGTGTCATTTCTTTCATTTAACTTCAAGGTTTGTTTGTAAGTATATCCCAAATCAACACAGACTTTGGTCAAGTCACATTGCTCTGTGGCCCTGTGCCACATCACATCATAGGTGAATTGCTCAATAGTTCTTCAATTGTAGGCAATGAAGTTTCTTATGAGCATTATAAAGCTTAAACAAACATCTTCTGACTTAGAATTAAGCTTAATGAAACCCCTATATCAATATAGCCTTTGCATCAGTTCTTTACAAACTTTTGTAATTTTCTTAGTTTGTCCACTATCACAATTAACTCTCACCATGATCAATATTTCGTAGTCATTTAAGAAAAGATAAATTTAGGCCTGACCTACATCCAGTCCTTTGATGAATGTGCATATACTGTATATGTATGTTTGCATGTCCTTGGAATTAAATTTCATGGTCTTTGAATATCCTGGGCTGTTAGAGGACTGAAGCTTGGTTTACATTCTGAGTTTCTTCATTTTCAATCAACTTGAAGATCTGTTTGTATGTCCAAAATCAACATAGATTGTTATGACGTCAAATTGCTTTTTGGTCCTATATGAAGTGAATGCTTTAACAGATTATTATTTTAACAATGTCACTGGATTTTCTTCTGTCATTTCTTGAAGCAAACGAGCATCAATTCGAAATTTTAATGATTTTGCATCATAATATCAAGGTAAATAAATGTTTTTGCTTAACCCTTTTTGTACCAAATGGAATCTTCCTCCTTATATATAGCAGGAGTATATTTCAAAATTATGGGGTGTCAGGTTGTGTTTACTTCAAAATTCATTTGGAAAATGATTGACCTTGAGCAAAGTGTGGAGGCCCTGATAAGACGCCACATTCTGCAGCGTCTGATCTGGGCCTGCACTGTTTGCAAGGGTACTTGTTTTGGGATTTCTGGTACTAAATGGGTTAATTTGCTGACACATTTTAAAGTTGTCATATCTTGAATTTTCATAATCATGAAAATTATGCATCTATGTCAGTTGTCTATGAACTTGATTCTGGATCACCCCTGGTAAATGCCACTTTACAGGAATTCTCATCAGATAGGTCAATTTCATTAATTCAATGACAGTATACTTGATTTCACAAATTTTAAGACAATGGTGGTAACCCCTTCTTCAGCATAAACCACCTAATTGGGAGATTTAATTTGAATAGCTTCTTGGTATCTTTCCTCTACCTGCCATACAAACATAATACATATTCTACCTCCCCCACCCATCTGGACTTGGAGAAATAGTTGGGCTGCATAATGCTTTCATGCAGAGCTGAAATGGACCGCAAATGAGTACTGGTAAACCGCTTGGAGGATCTAAGCTTGCCTAGGCAAGGTGGCTCAAGTCAGATCATCCATGCATATAAATCATATTGGTTTCATTGGGTTGCTTGGCCGGCATGTTAATTTCATCTCCATGTCGGATACAAGTCTGACAAAACTGGAAGCAACATCTTCAAAATGACCTATACATAGTGTTGGTGAGGACGTTAAACCTCAAATCAAACAAACAATAATGCAAATTCTGTGAATCAATAAAAAAATAAGATTTTGTCCATCTGTCTAATTACATCCCTCAGCATAAAGTTTATGCTGGGGATATATTTAGTTTACCAAGATTTGTTTGTTTGATTTGAGGTTTAACCTCCCCGTCAACAATGTAAAGGTCATTTTGGAGATGTTGCTTCCAATTTTATGGGACTTTTACCTGACATTGAGATGAAATAACATCTCAAGCCTTGCCGTCAAATGAAACTAATAGGGTTTATAAGCATGGATGGGCCGGCTCACACCGCTTTGCCTGGGCAGGCTTAGATCCCCTGAGCGGTTTACCAGTACTTGTCTGTGGGTCGGTTTCTGCTCGGTGTCGAAGCATCATGCAGCCATCTTTAGTTTGCCAAGAAGCTGTCAAATCATGATGCAATTAGTTACATTGGCGGGGTTGTTCTTTCTGTGAGATGTATGTACAATTATGTTTCTGTATTAAGTGCACAATATATCAGTCTATGGTCAGTCCAGTAAGCCTCAATAACATCAGTAAAAGCTGGACAATTTGAAAAAATCATATCCAGTAAGGATCCATAATCAGTAGTTGGGCGCTTTATAAGCTGTTCAGATTTGAATGTTCTCATTATGAAGTCTATGGTGTGAGAAGTGCTGTCATTTGCATTGATATTGAAATCGCCAATGATGACTAATCTAGTTTTTAGGTCTACCAATGGCAACAACTGACTCACAATATCATTTCTCAGTAGACTCTGAGAACCTTTGGGATATCTGTAGACACAAGCAACCTGAACAAACCCCTTCTGCTTACTCTGCAAGGCAACAAAGATAAATTCACATGAAGCAGAATGGAATTTTTGTATTCTCTGAATATGAAAATATTCCTTTATATATAAAACAAGCCCATGGTATGGCCTATTTACTGATTCATGGCCATCATCATCTAATCGCACAAGTTTGAATTTATTCAAAACAAAATGACAGTCTGCATCTCTGGTACACAGCCTAGATTCTGCAAAACCAATAACATCTGCTGACAACACATTAGGCTCAAATTCAATGTCCTTAAAGTGTTTATGAAATGATCTGGCATTGTTAAATGCAATCTTCATCTTAAGTGGATCAACTTTATATAGCGGTACATAACAGAGTTCAAGAAGTGCTTCACTTCTAAACCTTTGCATCTCTATTTTCACTTGTTCATCAACAGCCAATGCTTCTTCATTCAAGTTCAATATGTGCAAATTGTCTAATTTTCTTACTCTACTAAGAGCAACATAATGAATATGTGGTTGTTTCCGAATTCTGGTTTGTGACAAATCAACTACAATTTCATCAACTGTGGATCCCTGGGCTTTATGGACTGTCTTTCCTGCTGATGGTTTCAAAGGAAACTGAACTCTCTGGAAATGTTTATGATTGTACACAAATGTTCGTTCAATATCAAATATAGGTGTCCACTCTTTCTTGATATTGGTGTTGTAAAAACCCCTATTGCAATATTTCTCACGTGTTAACTTGCCAATCTGAGGATCTTCAAAGAGAACCCATATGATACTTGGGCGAGTTGTACCTTCTAATTTGTACTCAATGAATTTGACTACACATGTAGACCCGTTTGTTAGGCCATCTTCTACATTAATGTTTACTGTTATGTCATAAATCATTCCTACTGCTACTGTTAATAATGTCTGCATGTTGGCAGTCTTGTTTGAATCTTCAGGAAGCGTCTCAATCAGTTTCTTACATTTTTCTGCAGAAATGTTTGCTGAAACTACAGTATCATGACATGGAACAGCAACTTTTTTCTCTGCCAATCTGTTCAAAACCAGAGTATTGTGTTTATCTACAAACCTGTTCTCTGTGAACAAATGAGGAGCATCTTTTGGGTAATTACTTGAATCAATTGTAACAATATGTTTCTTTAATTCATTTTTATCATCTTCTGTCAATTCATTTAGCCTTAATCGGTTGAGCAGCTGAGCAAAGTCAACATCATCTTTCTGTCTCATTATGTCAACTAGTTCATACAGTCTAAAAAGGTCTTTCCATAAATTACAAGCTAATGCTGATGCACCCTTTGATAGATCATTGAATATCCATTTGTCACAAACTGGCATCAGTTGATATAAATCACCCACAGCAATTATGCTTAACCCTCCAAAATGTGCTTTCGTACCAGTCAATTGTTGCAAACGTGTATTTAAAAAGTTTAGAGTATTTCTTCCAACCATAGATATTTCGTCAATAATAACCACTTTAAGGTGTCTGTATTTTACTCTGAATGTATTTAGTTCATCAGCAGATAAAAGATCATTACCCTGCTTAAATTTCTTCAGGAAAGCTGAAGCGATAGTTACACCATTGATATTATAAGCAGCTTTACCGGTGTAAGCACACAGAAGAATTCTGATGTCATCAGGATTTTCACCATCCTTCAAATTCAGGAGTCTGTATAAACTCTGATAAATTGCTTTAATCAGCACAGACTTTCCAACACCTGCTCCACCTGACAAAAATGCATACATTGGGCGATCCTCACATTTTATCCAATACAGTACATGATTGAAAAACTCTCTTTGTCTCAAGTTCAAACTCCTTACCAAATGTAAGTATTGGTCATCTGGCAACATAACTCCAGCTATTTCTACAGACGGTACTGAGCAGGTGCCCTGTATCTCAATACCAATATCATACTGCCGATGTTCTACTACTCTATCTGGATTGAAATACACAAATTTTGCTGCTTCTTTTTCACCTTCTGCCTCTGCCTCTCTGTTATCTTGTTCAGTGGCTGGTGCAATTTCATCAAATGCATCCTCCTCTACTTCTGCCATCTGCTTCGCAAGCTCAAGTTCTTCAATATGGTGCTCATATTGGCAACGTTTATGTTCCAGTGTTGGTTTAATTGAATTATAATGAGCCTCATATGTCTCATATGAACCAATCAAATCTTTTGCTTCATTTCTCCAAGGCATAAAAAGTAGAAGCTGTTCTCTGAAATAGTTCTCTGAATCTTTGTTTTTGTTGTACCTTACGTATCGAATAATTCTGGCTTTTTTCCTCCGCTTAAACTTAGTTCCATTCTTGGCAGTATGTAACAGATTTGACCCATGGCCATCAATATACTGGTCTTCCTCATCATCGCTGCCTCTATTGCTGTGATCATTTTCATCACTAGAGTCATTGTCATTTAAATTATCCTCATTCTGTTCTCCAGTTAGCTCTGGCAACCTATTCCCTTTGGGATAGACAACATCAACTGTGGAAACATAGTCTGCCAAACAAAACTTCTGCAGCTGTCTCGGCCTTTTTGAATATCTCTGAATCACATTATTTGATTCTATTTCAGTAGATTCAGCAGGCAGTTCATCAAGCACAGATTTAGGTTTCAGCAGAAATACTCGTTCATCCGGAGAGGATGTATTGATAAAAACAACATCCCTAGAACCTTTTGTTAATGGAATCTGCAAGGCAAGGTACACTGCCTCTTGTGCACTTACTTCGACACAATTTGAAAATACATTTCCAATATGTCTTACTTGTTTCTTTAAATCAGAATTCCCTTTGCCGGCCTCTCTTGCTGCTGCATCAAGCTGTGCACTCATTCCTCTCTGGGATTTGCTCATGTAACCAACAACATATGCTGCACAACCATAGGGCTCTAGAACAATTTGAATGTCAAGGTTTGCTTTCCATCCTAAGAGAACTGCTGTATTATACAAATTAATTCTCATTTCATTTGGTTTCCGCTTAAGGAATACTTTGGGTGCATTCAATGAACTTCTTACACATTTAATATATTCTTCAAAGTCCATTTTCGCAATTTTGTCTAAAAACTCAGGAAATTCAACTTCAGCACTGCCCTTGTACTCATTCATTACTGCTTGAAGTTCTGAGTATTTCTTTTTATACTTATCTACATCTTCATCTAATGGCCGCAGTAACATCGTGTTTGGAAAAGGTGGTAAAGGATATCCAAACCTACAAATTGCTTTACCTTTCTTCCTGCAAGTCTTGGAGTGTTTATGTGTTTGAAGTTCAACAAGCGTTTCAGTTTTATCATTTTCAGTGCTGCAGGTAAGATACTGATCAACAAACTGTATTATTTCTTCATCTGAATTTTTTTCAAACTTGGGAGCATTTTCAATCCAAACAAGCATGTGAATATGAGGAGATCCACGCTGTTGAAATTCAACTCGATAGAAGAAATCTGCTACTTTTCCTATCGGACCATACTCACACTTAAGAACTGTGTTCATGAATTCCTGAACTCTATGGTCAAAATACCTTGAACATGTTACAGGATCTTTCTGAACAAGTCTTGTTTTGTCTTGCCAGGTCAAAGCATCTACCTCATCATCTGAATAATCAATACCATCATTCAGTTTAGCTAACATCTTCAAAAGATCATTCCATCTTGTGTCAGCTGCTGACAAAGACATAAACCAAGTTGGTAAAGAAAGCTGCCTTATCATAGCAAAAATGTCTTTTTTCCTGGATTCCAAATAAGCAGGAGAATTTCTGAGCTGGCGAAATATATAATAGCCTTCATCAAGTCTTACAAGTTTGTCCATATAGGCTGGATTTCTAACTTCAGCTGCTGTCATTTTTTTACCTTTGTTTTTACACCTTCTTAATGCTAAATCGACTTTGTCACTAATCTGTTTCATCTGTATCTTTTTATGTTTAAAAAAAAGGTTAGGAACAGACTGTGCAGCTCTTCTATCAGCACTTCGTAACTCCCATTTAACAATGTCACTGTAATGAACGGCAGTTATTCTTTCACTTGCATCAGGACGTCTCTGACCACAAAATATGGTAGGAAAGCATAAATATTCAGCATCTTTATCTTGGTATAAACTAAGAGGATGCTGTCCTTCTCCAGGCGCAAATGTTAAAATCTGATTAACCTTATTTTCAACAGCTGCATCATCTACCATGGTATCAACATTTCCAATATGCTCTGTGCAATCTATCTCACTGAAACCATCAGACTCATATCCATCAGTAGCTTCATCTTTTGACAATGAGCATACACTATCTACTTGAAGCTGTGAAATATTTAGGTTATCTCTATCCTCTGACTGCTCTGTCTGTGCTTCCAAAAATGCTTTAACATTATCCTTTGTGCTCTTGGTAACTTCCTCCAACCATTTCTCATCAGTAATTATTCCTGATTTCTTATACAAGTCACTGTTATTAATAAGCCAGTGCAATGCTGTCAAAACCCTCACTGGTCTTACATTTTCTTTGAAATCTACTTTTTTATATGACAATTTCTTTTTCAGCTGTACAGCAATTGTAAAGTTTTCATCCATAGGTCTTGGAAGAGAGTTCACAGTGGGCTGAATATCAACTGGTACATTAATAACATTTCCTTTAAGTGAGTATTGGCCACCAAGAGGAAGTTCTCTGATTTGCATGAACGGGATACGTAATGCAATTAACCTTTCTTCAAGCTGGTGCAAATCCAACTCAGTTGGTTTATCAGGCCATTTCATTCCATTGGCTACTGAAAGTTTAGGAATTCTGCACTGTTTTAATGCTGACAGGCATGTGTGGCAAATCCACTCTTCATTATTTACAGACTTTAATTTTGTACAATAAAGTTGTACACATCTAGCTGACACATGGCTGGTTTTTAATGCTGACACACTTTTTTCAAACCATGTTTGGTGACAACATGTACATATATATACAGGCCCTGTAGAAATAGTTTTGTGAAACCTTTTTATACACTCATCAACGCTTTCATAATTTTTTTGTACAGATATATTATACATATCTTGCACTTTTAAGTTTTCATCTTTTCTACCCCTTTTGAATCCTTTATCAACTAGAGGTCTGTCCTCTGCTAGCTTTCTCTTTTTCTGTCTTTTCTCTTGTTGTTTTATTCTTTCACAGTCAAGTACAAAAGGTTTCTTTCTGGCAGACTGCTTACTTGTAAGTTGATACACTAGTTCTTTTCTTTTAAAGGCTGGTTCTTGTCTTTTAATAGCTTTTACAGCACTTTCCTTTGCCAGTACACCTGTTTTTTTTCTTGCAGACTGCTTACTAGCAAGCTGATACACATGTTCTTTCTCTCGAAAGGCTGTTTCTTGTCTTTTCACCTCTTTATCAGCTCGTTCTTTTGCTAGTACACCTGGTTTCTTTCTTGCATACTGCTAACTAGCAAGCTGATACACACGCTCTTTCTCTCGAAAGGCTGTTTCTTGTCTTTTCACTTCTTTTTCAGCACGTTCTTTTGCTAGTACACCTGGTTTCTTTCTTGCATACTGCTTACTAGCAAGCTGATACACATGCTCTTTCTCTCGAAAGGCTGTTTCTTGTCTTTTCACTTCTTTTTCAGCACGTTCTTTTGCTAGTACACCTGGTTTCTTTCTTGCAGACTGCTTACTAGCAAGCTGATACTTAAGCTCTTTTTCTTGAAAGGCTGGTTTCTTTCTTGCTGACTGCTTACTAGCAAGCTGATACATAAGCTCTTTCTCTTGAAAAGCTGGCTCTTGTCTTTTAGTCTTTTTTACAGCACGTTCCCTAGCCAGTACACCGGGTTTCTTTCTTGCAGACTGCTTAGACTCTAGTTGATATTTTTTCTCTTTCTGTTGGAAATCTGTGTCTTTTCTTTGTTGCCTTTTGATAAATGCATAGTACTCAGTACGTTTCTTTTTTTTCCTGATTCCAATTGTTTTCTTTGATGCAACTGTTGCTGCAATATTCATGTCAGCAAATTTTTGTTGTCGACTTTCTTGATCATGAAAGTAAGATTCAAGAAGACTTTTTGCCCGACCATTATGATTAAATACCTCATGTTTATGAACTGTCAAAGGCAAAAGATCAAATTGTAAACTCATATCCAGCGCCATACTGTCATAAAAAGCATATAAATATGTTACCAAATCTTCAAGAGAAGTAAAAGATATTAAAACTGAACTTCCGTCATTTGATGACAGACCATTTTGACCATGTGAATGAGAATCAAAAAAATAGAACAAGTTGTTTTTTTTAAAAACAGCAGAACATATAGCACCAATTATCAAAAGAGCAGATGAAGTGGTCAAGAAAGCTGACTGAATTGCAGAATGAAGTGTTGGTAAACCATTTAAAGCCACTGTCTCAATTAGAACTCCACTTGTCACAGGTCCCTTTTCAGCTCTAAATTTTCTATGTCCAACTTCATAAGTATCTGGAATTTCTTCCAAGCTCAATAATGGGGCTACAAACTTCCCTTCTGTTTTCAAATGATTTGTAACAGTCTTGTAAAGAGCATCACCATCATAAAGGACCATATCTAGAGTTGAACTACTGAATGCTTCAAAACAGGTTGTGCAGGACAACATACAAAGAGCATTTGCTGTACACTGAAAGCCTCTAGATTCTAAAGAAAACCTTTCATCATTCTGGTGAAAATTTCCTAAGGTTATCTGATATGAACTCCAAGGGGATATCCTTGCTGCCATCTGACTATTCATGTTTGTAATCCCAGTACAATTATCGTCAACAATTGTATTCATATTTTCAAGTGACCTATTAGAAACAGCTTCAAACAAATTTTCTGTCAGTTTTTCAGACCTACATTCACCAGTATTCATAGAACAACCTTCTTCGATTGAGTCTGAACATTTTTTGCCAAAAGCATCAGAAGCACCATCATGATAATTTTCAGCAACAGAAGCACCACAAACAAATCTATCAGCGACACTATCAGAGCTACTTTGAGCAACCATAAGCGAACTAACAGCAAAACCTTCAGCAAAACCTTCAGTGAAACCTTCAGCAATATTCTCAGAAAACTTTCCAACAACTTCAGACTTTTTAGGGAAGTTTAACCCATTTTCAGACTTTTTAGGGAAGTTTAACCCATCTTCAGACTTTTTAGGGAAGTTTAACCCATGTTCAGACTTTTTAGGGAAGTTTAACCCATCTTCAGACTTCTTTTCCAAGTTTAATCCATCCTGAGAATTTTCACACACGTTTAAACCATCCTCAAACTTTTCTTTCCCTTTTCTGTTCTCTCTTTTTCTTTCTTTCTGGTAGATCTTTCGCTGCTCTGCTGATTTCTTTTTCTGTCTTGGCATTCTTCACTCTGAAAATAGGAAATGAGTTATTAAAACTGACAAAGATATAACAAAAATACCCAACTGCAAGTGTGGCATGCAACACTGACTGCTGCATGCAAATCAGTGCAGCTGGACACACCATGGTAACCTATGGTGCATTGAGTCTCAATGATAACAGCAAAGACTCCATTTTGATCGTAAAAATGTACCGGCTGATATGATTTTTGGTTTGAATTCATGATATTAGGTAGCTTTGCTGTGCTCTGAATTACTCTTTGTTGGATGTTTATTCAATTACAATCTTTATAAACACTTGACCCATTTCAGACTTTTTAGGGAAGATTAACCCATTTCAGTCTTTTTAGGGAAGATTAACCCATTTCAGACTTTTTAAGGAAGATTAACCTATTTCAGACTTTTTAGGGAAGATTAACCCATTTCAGTCTTTTCTGGGAAGATTAACCCTTTTCAGACTTTTCAGGGAAGATTAACCATTTCAGACTTTTTACAGAAGATTAACACATTTCAGAATTTTTAGGGCAGTATATCCCATTTCAACCAATCCTTTAGGCTTTTTGCTTGTGTTTTTACCAATATCCTGCTGAATAGATAAATATAACCATTCCAATTGCTGACTATCAACCGATCAAAGTACCTGATAGAATGTATTCATTCCATTCTCAAACTGCATCGCAAACAGTGTAGATCCTGATCAGATGGCTTCTGAAGAATCTAGATGTACACTCTTTGCTATGGTAGGAACTGTTGTGTTCAGCAGGATAAGGGTTAATAATGATTAAATTGTTATATTGTTTGTATTTTTTGCCTTTGGTGTGTTGGATGACAGATCTGGGATATCTTGAATAAATATTATACATGGTCATTGCCTTGACTTCTATTTTGAAGGAGGTTTATCTTATTTCTGTCTTTTAAGGCAAGATAAACCCATTTCACACTTTTTAGGGAAGTTTAACCCATTTCAGATTTTTAAGACATATGACCAATTTCTGTCTTTTAATGGGTGAATAACACATTTCAAACTTGTTAGGGAAGTTTAATCCCTTTCACACTTCTTGAGGAAGTTTAATCCTTTTCCGGCTTGATAGTGAAGTTTAACACATTTAAGATGTTTGAGGATGGTTTAAACCACACAGGACAGCTATTTTTCCTTTTTGTCAATTATTACTACATGTACTTGCTTCATATGCTTTCCACACTCTGCTAGCATCTCCCATTTCACAGCCTAAAAACAGAAAAGATATATGACAAGGTACAGTATAAAATGAAATTCAAAAATCCTTGCATTTGTTGGGTTTTAATTAAAATCTTTTCATATTAATGACAAAACAAAATGTTTCCAGAATTTTCAAAAGGGCATAACCTTGCTTTTATTTGGCCGATCACTGACCATGTCAGAAAGGGCCTCACATAATGCTGCCAAAGAGGTATGGTACAAGTTTTTATCAAAATGTATGTCTTGTGATGGTAAGTATGTAACAATTGTGCCAAGAACCATCAATGAATCTCAAAGGGTATTGGAGTTATGGCCATCACAAAGTTGCGTCTATGGACAGACAGACACCAGATCGGGGGATAAAAATCTATGAATTAAAAAGGCACTATAATGGTGAAAATGTTTTGTAGAAGTAGCCACAGTGACCATGATCTTAAGCCGAGGACCCGGAATTCGAACTCGCACCAGATATTACCATACCAAACATTTGTGTGAAGTTATATTGAAATCTATCAATAAATGTAGGCGCTTGAGTGATGACAAAGTTTTGATAGTGAGCCATGAGGCCATGACCTAGAAAGTCAAACTCACTTGAGATATTGTCATAAGGAACATTTCTGTTAAGTTATATTGAAATCGGTCAACAAATGTAGCCGCTCTAGTGATGAAAAAGTTTTTCTAAAAATAGCCACAGTGACCATGACCTTGGAGCCATGATTTTGAATGTTGAACTCGCTCGAGATATTGTAATAAGGAACATTTGTGTGAAGATATGTTGAAATCAGTCAAGAAATATAGGCGCTAGAGCGAACAAAGTTTTTCCAAAAAAAGTCAAAGTGACCTTGACCGTGAGGCCAAGACCTTGAAAGTCGAACTCGCTCAAGATATTGTCATAAGAAACAGTTGTTTGAAGTTATATTGAAATCAGTCAAGAAATTTAGGCGCTAGAGCAATGGCAATGCTTTTTTTTAAAAATAGCAACAGTGACCTTGACGTTTAGGCCAAGACCTTGGAAGGTAAACCCGCTCGAGATATTGTCATAAGGAACATTTGTGTGAAGTTATATTGAAATCGGTCATAAAAGTGTAGGCACTAAACGATGATGGAAGTTTTTCTAAAAATAACCACAATAACCTTGACCTTGAGGCTACTATCAAACTCAATTGAGACGTTACTCTATGATAAATGGGCCGACTTGGCCATTTTTCGAACTCATCCGAGATTTCATCCCCAGCCACCTAACATATAAGTTTCAGAAAGATCCGATCAAAACTTAAGGGGCTACGTTGGTGGCAAGGTAAAGAATCAGCATTTTCAGCCATCAAAGGGACGTAACTCTAAGACAAATGCGCCGACTAGGCCACTTTTCGAACTCTTCCGAGGTTTTATCCCCAGCCACCTTACATTAAGTTTCAGAAAGTTCCTTTCAAAACTGAAGGGGCTACGGTGATGACAAGGTCCAAAATCGACATTTTCAACAATCAAAGGGACATAACTCTTTGATAGATGGGCCGACTTGGCCAGTTTTCGAACTCATCTGAGATTTTATCCCCACCCACCTTACATATAAGTTTCAGAAAGATCCGATCAAAACTGAAGGGGCTACGTTGATGACAAGGTGAAGAATCAGCATTTTCAGGAATCAAAGGGACATAACTCTATGATACATGGGCTGACTTGGCCGGTATTCGAACTCATCCAAGGTTTTATCCCCCAGCCACCTTAGATATAAGTTTCAGAAAGATCTGATCAAAACTGAAAGGGCTACGGTGATGACAAGGTAAAAAAAATGGCATTTTCAGCCGTCAAAGGGGCGTTTCTCTATGATAAATGGGTGGACTTGGCCGTTTTTCGAATTCATCCGAGGTTTTATGCAAGCCACCTTACATATAAGTTTCAGAAAGATCCAATTAAAACAGAAGGGGCTACTGTGATAACAAGGTCAAAAATAGGCATTTTCAGCAATCAAAGGGACGTAACTCTATGATAAATGGGCCAACTTGGCTGGTTTTCGAACTCATTCCAAGATTTTATTCCCAGCCACCTTACATATAAGTTTCAAAAAGATCTGATCAAAACAGAAGGCGCTACGATGTTGACAAGCATTTTCCCATTGTAAGTCTATGGGACCTATAAGCTGGCCTGGAGCCTTCGGCCCAGGTAAGCTAAAAATTGGCATTTTCATCAATCAAAGGGACGTAACTCTATGATTAATGGGCCAACTTTCGAACAAATCCGAGTTTTTATCCCTAGCCACCATACATATAAATTTCAGTAAGATTCGATAAAAACAGAAGGGGCTACCATGATGAAAAGGTCAAAAATCGGCATTTTCAGCAATCAAAGGGAAGTAACTCTATGATAAATGGGCTGACTTGGCCGGTTTTCAAACTCATCTGAGGTTTTATCCCCAGCCACCTAACATAAAAGTTTCAGAAAGACCCAATCAATACTGAAGGGGCTACGGTGATGACAATGTCGAAAATCAGCATTTTCATCTATCAAAGGGAAGT